>CAMGYJ010000010.1:7207251-7575046 GCA_946122785.1 Linum tenue | reverse complement strand
TGCAGAATTCAAGGACATACCAGCAGTGACAGAACCACCAGGTGAGTTGATAAACATCCTGATGTCTTTTGTTGGATCTTCAGCATCAAGAAATAAGAGTTGGCTTATAATAAAATCAGCTGACATGTCATCAACCTGTCCTGACACAACTGAGAATTAGTGTTCTTTTCCCGTTAACCTACCCTTAATTCTTAATAAATATTATCAAGTAGGATTAGTTTGCAAGCGTTATGGCATGGATTAACATGAGTGATTGAATTCACAGACAGCCCTTTCATCAATAAAATGTGATGACAATTTGAAACCACAAGCAACTGGGTTGTGAAAGGGAAACTTAGATTCGAACCAACAGCTACAACATAGATGCCAAAAGCTACAAGTGATGTGCCCTTCTGGAACATAGAAGACATGTATTCAGCTGGCATACTGATACTAATCAACAATTGTAATTAAATGAGAGAATTCTATGCATCCAATGAAGAGATGATATCAAGGCGAAGAATAGTTGTGAAAAACCATGGCCGTCCCTCCGATTAAACTCAGTGGTGTTGGATGGAGAACCATTGCATTCACATGGAACACTTAGTAGCCCTGGATGTACTTAATCCAAATAACTAGCAAGTGGAAACTCATATGGCACGCTCTAAGAGTTGAAATCACAAAGATAACCCAACCCACAAGACCAATTAGCTAGACGCCCACCAACTTCTAAGGCCACCACGCACCCGACCAATAGGAACGGCCAATATGACATTACCAGTCTGCTGATCTCTAAGCTAAAGAAACAAAGATTCAGTTCCTACATCGAATAATAACAAGACAGTACTCAAGATTCAAGAAAGCGCAAACCTCCATTCAATTCCTAGATATAAAAGAAGAAAAATTTGTCAGTCCCGCTCCAATGAAATCGAAGGAGGAGGTAAGAGCACAGACCTCAGAGCCCAGAAAAACGATTCTCTGACGGAGGAGCATATTGGTAGTATCAAGTTCCTCGAATCTCGGCATCCGGGGAGCCGTAGCGGCGCCAGAGGAGAAATCCACAGTATCCCAGTTGCTGCTCAGAGTCCGTCTATTCGTAATGCTTGACCTGGATGAGCTGTTCAGGGCCTTAACTGATACGGAGTTCCTTGAGCCGCAATTGTAACCCTTCGTAGAGCTCTTGCCGAATCTAGTGCTTGACGGGGAAGGAAACTGCTGGCGGACGAACGCATGATTGGAGAAGCAGAGAGGGGTTGCCGATTGCGAGGCTGCTACCGCTGCGAATGTCAAACCACTATCCATTTCAGCGCTCTCCAAAAACCCTATCTACTTCTGGTTCTAATTGAATGTGGTGTGTTGATCTTCCACGAAGCAATCAAATTGGTTTTTGGTTGAGAGACGGGAGAACTGGGAGGGACAGCCAGAGAGAGAGAGAGAGAGAGTCACCGGATAATTTTAATTTTGGATTATTGACCAAACACGCCCCTCGATTTTTCCTTGACTAACAATAAGTCTGTTAACTTTGAAATTTAAAGGGTTAATTGCATAGTTGGTCACTGACATTGCAAAAAGCATTCATGTTTGGTCACTCGAAATATTTAAATCCATTTTTGGTCACTAACTTTACAAAAACCGTTCATTTATGGTCACTCTCCGTTAGCTGCCGTCCAACGCCGTTAACGGCGTCCGTTAAGTGATGATGTGGCTGACGGATTTGCCTAATCATCACCTTTTAACCCGAAAATTGACTGACCCGACCCGCCACGTCATTTAAACCCTCCATGTCAGCCAAACCTAACCAAACCTCTAACCAAACCCATTTCCCGGCATCAAGCGAGCTCAGAACTCCGTTTCCAGACTTCGCAACTCTCTCGAACCTGATCTCCAGCTCTTTCATCAACTTCGCTGCACTTTGCCCTTTTTCCTCGTCGGATTCGACCTTCTCGTCGACACCATTGCCGTGTTTCAGACACGAATCCTTATTTTTCTTCTCTGCTCCGACATTCGTCTTCGCCTCTTCCTCCGCCTGATTCTTCTTTCCAGCAGTCGATTTTGCTTCCTTCCGAGTCGGATCCGGGCGATTCCGGCCCGATTTCACTTCCTTGACCTGATTCTTTCTCGCTCCTTTGTCTCCCTTCTCCTTCTCGACGAATTCGTACCGCTGGAACGGAGTCGCGTCGAAGAAATTCAAAAAGTCCCACGCCGAAGAAGACCTCGGCTGCGGCGGCGTTATCCACGACCTAGCAACCGACGCAAACTCTCCTCCTCCTGCGCTTCCTCCGCCGTCTCCGTACGAATCGTACTTCGGATACGCAACGAAGCCGTCGGAGTCAGAATCAGAACTGGAGCTGGAGAATTCGCGATTGGGAGAGGGAGCTTCGGAGGAGGAATTGTTGTTGCTGTTGCTCTTACATTCCCTGTCGCAGGTACAGCTCTCCGGCTGGGAATCGTAGGGAGGAGCGGCGGCGATTTGGGAGGCGTGGGCGCGGAGGAAGGAGAGGAGGGCGGGGGAGAAGGAGCGGAGGGAGTGGAGGTAGGCGGCGTGGGAGTCGGCTACATCCCCGACAACGCCTACAATCTCACGAATCTGTTCGACGACTCGCTCGAATCGGCCGGGAAGACCTACCAGAAGAACTTCAATCTCAACGTCACGGGCTAGCTTGACGACCGGACCCTCCGCCAGATCGTGCACCCCAGATGCGGCAACGCCGACATAGTCAACGGATCCATTTCTCAAGGCAAGTGTGTGGCGGACTCCATTCCTCCTTCGTCGTCGGCGAATTGGCGATCAGAGTTGGAGAGTAAGAAAAACGAAAGGGAGGAAGACGGCGCGGGATAGAGGCAGATGGATTTGTCTTCGATTAGGGTTTTAGTCAAAGGTGGGTAGATTAATTGGTGGGTCGGGTCAGTTCTTTATCTAGGAGTCGGGTCTGGTAGGGTTTGGTTAGGTTTGGCTGACATGGAGGGTTTAAATGATGTGGCGGGTCGGGTCAGTCAATTTTCGGGTTAAAAGGTGATGATTAGACGAATCCGTCAGCCACGTCATCACTTAACGGACGTCATTAACGGCGTTGGACGGCAGCTAACGGAGAGTGACCATAAATGAACAGTTTTTGTAAAGTTAGTGACCAAAAATGGATTTAAATATTTCGAGTGACCAAACATGAACGCTTTTTGTAATGTTAGTGACCAACCATGCAATTAACCCGAAATTTAAATGATTGGCCCTCCTACCAAATTTTTTTTTCCGGCTCTTGTAACATCCCGAATTCTTATTATAGGTTCAACCCAAGAAAGTGTAGAATTGGTCAGTAAGTAAGTGGTCGAGGTAAGCATCTAGCTAAGATAACTTGCAGCGGCGGATCTAGGCGAGCCATGGCCTAGCCCTCCCTGGATCCAAAGGTCGTATAGTACTTGTAAATTTCCGATTTTGGGTGTATATTTCAATGTTTATAGGATTACGCTCCAACCCTCTTCACCACTTTTTAAATACGGCCCAGTGCTCTAACATATTCTGGATCCGCCGCTGATAACTTGTATCCTTAAGCACGCCATGACAAGGTTTAGTCAATCAGTTTTGATTTGTATTGGTTATGCATGAGTAGGGGATGATGTGTGGTAAGATAGCTACGTCAAATTCCTATGACAAACTCGTAGGAAATAGTTGGAAAAGTGGGGTAAATGGATGTTAAGTGGGTTCTGTAAATTGGGAGATTAAACTACAAGGACTAAGGAGTCATTTGCTTCAAGGATTTGAAAATGAGTTTTTTTTCTATAGTGTGGGATTTCAAAACCTAAGGTTTTATTTGGGATTTGGAAAAAACCTTTGTTTGTTCACTCATTTTGATCATGGATTTATTGGTTTGGGTTTTTGAATAAAAAAACTGCACTCACCTTATTGCCCTTCTTCAACATATCAAACGCCAGGGCTGCCGTTGTTATTGTTTCCCTTCTTCAACCCTTCTTTATCATTAGCAGCCACGAAGGAAGACCGAACCAACCACTTCGATCTGTAGAGGGCACAAGAAAGCAGGGGATTCTTCATTGTCCGCTCGCTGTTGTACTCCCCTGTTCGGCAGCAGGTACGTCGCCTCTCATCCATCATTCTCTTCCCATTTGGATTCTGGATTTATGATGTGGATGCTGATTTCTCCTTTTAAGACAGAAGAAAATCCAATTTCCAATTCCAGACAACTCATGGCTAGTAGAGGAAAGGAGATAATAGCTTCAGATGCATTCCATTATGATGAGGAAGTAGTGCTATGTGATTGCGGACTAAGAGCGGCTAGAAGAATTTCACGTACCTCTGGCAACCCGAATCACAGGTTTTTTGGCTGCCCACTGTTCAGCCGCTTAGAGAATAACAAGGCGTGTGATTACTTTGAGTGGTATGACATTAGAGTTGCAGTATTCAAAGCCACGGCTTCGCTATCTGGAAAGGTTTCAAGGTTAGAAGCTGGAAATAGACAGCTTCGCAGTTTGTTGGGGAGATTAATGAAAGATGGAGCTAGAACATAGGAACAGACTGACTTATTTATTGAGCTAGAACTGATCAAACAGAAGTTAGAACGTCTAGAGTTAGAGGGTACAAGTAGGAAGTGATTAGAAGTAGCACATGTTGTAGCTCATGTTGTTTCTAGCCGAGTTATGGAAGGAATCAGTTAACATGTATTGCCTCTTTTTGTGTTGAATGAAAACAACCTTTCCTTCAATATACAGACTGCTTTGTTCTTGTTGTTTCTAGCCGAGCTTAATGGCATAAGTGGACAGAACCTATGGTCTGCAGGAGACATAAGTTTCCAGGAACTTGAGGCATCCAAACAAACAAATCCATTCTCATAGGAAGCTGCTGCAACCCTTTTCAGCTTGGATACAAATGACCAACTGCTGTGCATTGAGCTTGATTGAGAAATAAATGACAGCAAGTACATCATCACATAAACAAGAGCATATTCATAAATTGCCTAACTTCTTCATCTATTCAGTTACAACCAGTTATACCAGAAACCATAATTCTAACCCTTGTAAACTAACACATGTTGGGATGAAAGCAGAACTTCTGCAAAATGATCATGTTTCCACAACCAAACACTTGCAATGGCTAAATACAGTATGATCTAACCTTGCACACACAAAAAAACAAAGTTTCACATACATCCCACATGTGTTCTGCAAAATAGACTACCAAGTAAATCCTACACCACCAAGCTCAACGGAGCAAGTTCTTGATGAAGTAGCACCGGTCTTCATCGCTCTCAAGGGCATAGAAAAGTCGAGTCTTTGGATCGTTGTCCACTAAAGCCATAGAAGCATCAAGTACCGTTCATGAGTGATCCGTTAACTTTTCCGATCTCCTTGATCAAAGCAGCCTGTTTGCTGTTGTCACCATCGCGATCACCTATAATCGAGCCAAGTGCTTCCACGGCCTTGAAGATCATTGGCTTAAGCTCACCAAGTTGGGATGATACATTGGTGATAGCTTCATACATTGGTGAGATCATTAGGCACTCTGGTCAATCTAGCCATGTCCTCTATACATAACAAAAAAATGAAAAAATTAGCTAAGAACAATATTTAACTTCTCAATCAAGACAACACCATCCAAGTAGAAAATGGTAGCAGTAGAGTGCTAGAAATTAACCAAAGGCATCAACTATCTTCATCTATTGAACCTCATGATACATAGGAAACCAGAAATGGATCATGATATTTTATTAGGGTTCATCGAAGAAGATGGATTTTCTAAGCACGACACCACCATATTAATCAGTTGGAGTTTGGAAGAGCGGGAAGGTCGTGCTTACCTGATACCAGATTTGCCGTTCGAGGTTGACGCCCAGATGAACTCCAATGGAAGAAGTTGGTCTTCGCTGGATTCTGCACTTTTCCGGACCGCCAAAACAAGAGTCTTCTTCCGCAGCTTCTCTGTTTGAGGGGAATAGAAGAAGAATGTGGGAATAGAACGACAGATAGGGTTAAGGGATAGAGAGGGTAGTTTCGGTTTAATGAAAAATAATGAGGATATGAGTGTCATTTTTGCTCTTGGGTTTTCAGCAGCTTGCCAAATCCCTAATAAGCATGTGGGATTTATAAATCTGTGGGGCCCACGGATTTGGGGTAAAAAAACCAAATCCGTGGGCCCCACGGATTTGTTTCAACATATTTTGATGAAGCAAACAATGGATTGTACCTAAATCCTTGCAAGTTGGTTTTTTTGTACCAAATCCTTGAAGCAAACGACCCCTAAAACCCACTAACAGTACACGATTTGGAATTCTTTTGGAGGGGACACGAGTCAGTGGAACCGTTGCCAACGGTGATCGATAGCAGATGGTGATTAACTTATAACTTGAGTTGATTCGAACATCAAGGTGTGTTGGTTCGAGGGGATTATGTGATTTAATTGATTATGTTCAAGTATTTGCATAATTTCATTACTACGATCATTCGCTAAGATATATATGCTCCTATATGCTTTTACGTTAAGTATGTGTATGTTCATTTCTTATGTTTCAATAAGCATCACATTGCATGCATCACTGATTTATGTTTTAAGAGAGAGGGAAATACGTTACGTTTTGAGTATACGAGCTTATATTTTCCCATTGTGTGGAAGATGAATTTAAGCAAGTGTACTATGTGGATTATAAGCAAGTAGGATCACGTTTTAACCCTCTCTTAGCTAGTAACCCACGGTCACATTACTCCCCATAGTGAGGGAGTCTTTTATATATGTATGTACGAACCCCACTCCTGGGTATTAAGGAGGTTAAGAACCTCACCCCTGTATTATAAGGTGGTCTTATTATGAGGTATCCCACAGCCATGTAGAGCGTGCGTATTGTTTTTCCCATGTGAGGAAACTAGGGGTGTTCAAATGGTTACCGTGGTAATAACCAAACCAATTATGTCTAAATTTCATTAACCATGGAATAAAATGTCTTGACCAAACTGTCCAAATTAACACAAAATCAAATTAACCAAACCAAACCAAAATTAAATTGATTTGGTTAATAAGATAATCGGATTTACCAAATAACATAGCATTACATGAAAGCAATTATCCTGTAAATGAATAAAACATAACCATATGTTGTTACTATCATAAACTATCATTATATATAAGCAATAATAAAACTAATCATCCATGATTATCATCATCGTTCGAGTTAATACATCATTCACCATCTCTGCACATAATATAGTTATCTTACAAACCCCTTAACATAAATATATATACCAATACCCCTTCATCAGGAAGTTATTGCTCTCCTACAAAACACTTAAACTATACATAGTTTGACGTGACTGTCATGGTATTGTACGTAATCCTAAAGTCTAGTAGTTGTCCAAAATGTTTTGGTTTAGTAAATAGGAAGACCCATTTAATTTTTTACCCATAATGTTTTGGCTTGTTGTGCACATGGAAATAAATTAGTGAATCACAAAAGTTTGGTTTGATTGGTTGCATGAAAGTATAAATAATTTTGTATATTAGGTGTATCATTAATTGGTTAATTGGTTTCATTGGTTAGCAGTGCTGAAACCAAACCAAACCACCTAAACCAAATAATCTAAATTGTTTAACCAAACCAAACCAATTATCCAAATTAACCAAACCACAGTTAATATGGTTACCACGGTAACCAATCTGTTTGAACACCCATAGAGGAAACCCCTATTATGAACTATGTTCATGTTATAAGTAAGTAAGTTGGTGATCGTGGTGGTGTGCTAGTTAAGTTGAGACCGGTGACCCTTTTAAGAGAACTCTTTCCAAGTAAATTAAGCATTTCTAATACACGAGCATTACATAAGCACATTCATTTTATGTATGTTTAGTTTCTTCTTTCTCAAGTAAAATGAACTTAGGACTTAGGACTGGCCCCACACCCGCACCTAGTAATTGTAGGATTATCAGCAGCTCACTTTAGGGAGTTGACTAGATCTTGCAAGGCTCCAGAGGATATCCAGTATGGGAAATTTAGTTCTCGTGAATTTGTGGGATTCAAGACTTGATGCGAATTTAATAAAAGTATTTATGGTTACTATCTTTGTATGTTCCAAGAAATTGTGATTTGAACTTAATGATATCAAGGATATTTAAGAAGAAAGTTTCCGTTGTTTTCTAAGTCTTTGTGACTATTTTATGGTTAACAGTTTAATGAGGGTATTTTAGTAAAAGTAGTATCTGGTCAGGTTAGAGTGTTACATTTTGGTATGAGAGTCGGTCTCCTCTATCTGCACTTTGCAAGTGAGATACTGGGAGCTGGTCTCAATGTTTTCAAAAGAACTACTCGAACTTATTTTGTTGAAGCATACGTATTTTGTGGTATGATTAATTAGATTAGATAGGTTCCATGTGCCTAAAATGTTTCAAGAATTAGATTTCTTTAGCATTGACGAGTGCATGATATATATAATGCCGTGACTTATTAATTATTCCACAAGAGATTAGTAGATAGTGGTTTTTCAATCAAAATGGTTTCTTGCTTGATTTATAGCTTATAATTTTCCTATTTTGCTAATAATACCGCTATGTAAGGAGAGTCATAAAAGTCGAATCAAATGTGAAGACTAAAAATCATTTAATGCAGTTGACAATCCACAATTAAGTAATGATTTGAGATCTAAGCAAAATCAGTCAAAGGTTAAATATGACAAGTGAGCTTTTTTTATCATTTTCCTTTCTAAATCTAGTGAAAGTGTATTTTGATTTTGATTTTTTCTTTTTTTATTTGGTTATCGAATTGGAGTGTGTTAGAGCATCCACATAAATGCAATTGCAGAAATAATTGCATTTAAACTCTTTATTGCCAACTCAATGTTTTGGCAATACACGTCAAATCACTTTCATTCACTTACATCAATGCAATTAACTTACAATTGCATATGTAATTAAATATTATGTTTAAATTATAAAAAATAAGTAAAAGAAAAAATATATAATATAAAATAAAGAATCTCCATTTTTGTAGACGTTGTTGACTTTCATATACAATTGCATTTGTTGCAAGCTTACAAATATGCACTTGGTAGCCACATCAATGCAATTGGTTTTGCAAATAGGGATGGCAATGGGTCGGGTTGGGTCGGGTTTTGCCAAATCCAAACCCAAACCCATGGGTTTATCTTTGAAAAAAACCCGGGGTAAAACCCACTGGGTTTGAAAAACTCAAACCCAACCCAACCCGCTGGGTATCCGCGGGTTCATGGGTACCCACGGGTTTTGTCGTAAAAAATTTACAATTACAAGTTCTTATCAAAATTAAAGTCAAATATCAATCTCTCAATACAAATTATCCATATATAAAACACCATTCTAGAAAATTCAAGCAAATCACAAATTAATTATACAAATTGTTCAACACCAATCTAGAAAACTCAAAAAAATTGAAGCAAATCACAAATTTTCCATAAATAACATGTTTAATTGAAAGTTTCTTCCTTTCAATTAAGTTTCTTTACTCTCCACTCCATAACATCAACTTCATTCTACACAATTAAAAAGAAAAAATTAGACATGTCTCCACAAACATAAATAAGATTAGTTGTTTAGAATATTATATATACCGAAAAAATTAATTATATGGGTGAGCGGGTACCCACGGACCGGGTTTACCTAAACCCAAATCCAACCCAACCCGTTGAATAGTGAACGGGTTTAAACCCAAACCCGGCCCAAAACCCGTCAACACGGATTTTACCCGCGTTGACCGGGTTGGGTCGGGTGGGTACCCGTGGGTTCGGGTTTTGTTGTCATCCCTAATTACAAACACTCATGTCATGTCATCTTGCAATTGAGATTGCAATACCAATGTGGATGCTCTTAGAACTTTCTTTTAGTTTTTCGATTATTTTCCATTGACCTGCATTTAGGGATGGCAACAAAACCCGAACCCACGAGTACCCACCCGACCCAACCCGGTCAACGTGGGTAAAATCCGTGTTGACGGGTTCTGGGCCGGGTTTAGGTTTAAACCCATTCACTATTCACCAGGTTGGGTTTGGGTTTAGGTAAACCCGCCCCATGGGTACTGTCACATGTGGCAGATGACATGGCGCCAACAAGGTGACAACATGGCGGCTGCACATGTGGCGTGTATGGAAGACTAGTAGCATAGAGATGCTCCTAGGATTCTCCACCTTAATAGAGAGCTTAATGGTGCACTTATGAGTCACATTATGGGTGACATTTATAGAGTGCATAATGGGGGGATTTAATGGGGTGTATTGATGTAGAGGGACATTATGAGGGGCATTGATGCCTTGTATGAGCAGATGCCTATATAAGGAGCCATCTCCCTCACTTGTAACTCATTCCATCATTTTTTAGAGTAATTAACACTAGAGAGTTCTCCCAATTCCTTTGTCTTTGTTCTTGTTTCTTTGCTTGCAAGTGAGTTGAGAGAAAGGCTGCCTAGCGCTCTAACGGAATTGAGAGCTAGGGTCGCACGATCGAGAGTAAGGTCGTGACAAGTGGTATCAGAGTCTGGTTCGGCTTTGTGCTAGCAAAGTAGAAGCAATAGCCAGACGAAAAAGAAGAGCCTCACCAAAAATTTCGGGATCAGAAGTCAATGACAACGTTGAGAAGCAACGTGGAAGAGAGCCCACCCCGGGCGCGAGAACAAAAGGTACGTCGAGCACTCGTGATCCTCTCAAGTCTCTTGAGAGACGAGTCTCAAGGATGGAGGTGAAGCTTTCCGACGATGTCTCCGCCATCGAGGATTTGGGAGCTAACTTCGCCCAAGTCCAAAGCAATGTTCAAAGAATGGCTGGTAGGTTGACAAGCTTGGAGATCAACCATGATGGGATGCGAGAAGAGCTCGTGGCTCTCATCACCAACACCATCTTCGAATCCATGAACAACACCATTGAAGTTGTGAAAGAGCATGTCCAGGCTGAGCTAGTCGGCGTGAAGGAAGAGATTGCAGACCTCAAGAGTGAGGTCACTCTCGTGAAAAGAGCCATGGCTAGCGGACCAGACCCGGTGAAATCTGTCCCACGTGCTGATGTTCCAAGGCTGAAGAACTTCGGAGGTTTAAGGAACGCAAGGCAGTTAGAGAACTTCATTTGGAGTCTTGAGCAGTACTTCAAGGCATCCGGCATCCAAGAGGATGTGGTAAAACTTCGTACCGCTCCACTATACTTGGTTGATGTTGCAATGGTGTGGTGGAGGCAACGTGAAGCAGACGTCTGTGATGGTAACGTGGGAAGATTTCAAGAGAGAAATCAAGAAGCGGTTCTACCTGGAGAACGTGGAGTTTGAAGCCCGTTCGAAGTCGAGAAGACTCACCCAGAGGGGTGGAGTTCGAGAATATGTGAATGAATTCTCGGAGCTGCTTCTAGAGATCCCGGACATCACAAACAAGGAGGCCATGCACGGCTTTCTTGATGGGATGCAACCATGGGACAAGATGGAGATGCAACGTCGAGGAGTGCAATACCTTGCAACTTCCATGGCCACGGTGGAGTCTTTTGTTGAGTACAAAAGGGAAGAGAGCAGCGGCAAAGAGAAGAGTTCAAAGCCCAACAAGGGTGGATAATAGCAGAAGCCTTTCAAGGAGGGTTCTAGCACTCAACAACACCAAGGTGGTTCGAGCAAAGGGGGTAAGTACGAATCAAAGCCCGTATCTTTTTTCCTTTGCGACGGACCACATCGAGTGCGGGATTTCCCAAGGAAGGCGAGATTGGCAGCCATAGAAGCTCAAGATGAGGAGCCAAAGGCGGCGAAGGCCAAGATTGGCTCAATCCGCAAGCTTGGCGCGGTGAAGACTGACGTCAAGGAGAGCAAGCGTGGGAGGTACTACGTCCTGGCGCAATTCATGCAAGGCGAGTCAAAAGCCTTGGTGGATACCGGTGCCACGGACAACTTCCTTCGCATCGAGGAGGCAAACCGGCTGGGTATTGTCTACGAGAAGGGGCAAGGGAGGCTCAAGACGATCAACTCGGAGTCCATCCCGATCCATGGAGTTGCTCACAACGTGCCAATGAAGCTTGGCGAGTGGGAAGGCCTCACCGACTTTTCCTTCGTCACCATGGACGATCACCCAGTCATCCTTGGCATCAACTTCCTCGACAAGAAGAGAGTGCTCTTGAAGCCCAACTCCAACACGATGTGCTTGGAGAAAGAAGGGGAGTTCCATGCGGTCCATCTCTTGAGAGAAGATGGCCCCCATAGTGCTCTATCCGCTATGCAGGTATTGAAGGGGTTCAAGAAGAATGAACCAACCTTTCTTGTGTCCTTGAAGATGGAGGAAGAAGAAGACTCAACGGGAATCACAACTCCCATCATCGAAGGCGTCCTCGAAGAGTTCGATGACAAGATGCCATCGGAGTTGCCCAAGAAGCTGCCACCAAGAAGAGAAGATCGAGTTGGATCTAGGAGCAAAGCCCCCTTCGCGAGCACCATACCGCATGTCGCCACCGGAATTAGAAGAGTTGCGGAGGAAGCTCAAGGACTTGGTGGACGCAGGCTATATGCGTCCATCGAAGTCACCTTTTGGAGCACCAGTGCTGTTCCAAAAGAAGAAGGAAGGGTCGTTGCGCATGTGCATCGACTAGAGAGCTATCAACAAGTTGACGGTGAAGAACAAGTGGCCGATTCCCAACATTGCCGACTTGTTCGATCAGCTTGGATATGCGATGTGGTTCACCAAGCTACATCTTCGCTCGGGATACTATCAAGTGCGGATAGCAAAGAGCGACGAGCCAAAGACGGCTTGTGTGACGAGGTATGGCTCTTACAAGTTTCTTGTGATGCCAGTCGGTCTCACCAATGCACCATCCACGTTTTGCACTTTGATGAATCAAGTGTTCGAGCCATTCTTGTACCGGTTTGTCGTGGTCTACTTGGATGACATCGTCGTGTATAGAAAAACACTCGATGAGCATGCCGAGCATCTACGCCAAGTCTTCCAAGTCCTTCGCGACAACGAGTTGTATGTCAAGATGGAGAAGTGCACATTTGCCGCCACAGAGGTTCCATTCTTGGGGCACATCATTGGCGGAGGCAAGTTGAAGATGGATGGGGCGAAGGTGCAGGAAATCCAAGAATGGGAGCCACCGATGAAGGTTCCAGAGTTGCGGTCATTCCTCAGCCTTGCCAACTACTATCGAAGGATTATCAAGGGCTACTCCAAACATTGTAGCACCCTTGACGGATCTCTTGAAGAAGAACAAGGAGTGGGATTGGTCGGAAAGGTGCCAAGAAGCATTCGAGGACTTGAAGGCAGCGGTGATGAAGGAGCCCGTGTTCGTGCTCCCCAACCCGACGTTGGCCTACGAAGTGCAGACCGATGCATCTGACTTCGCGATTGGAGGTGTGTTGATGCAAGATGTGCATCCCATTTCCTTCGAGAGTCGGGAACTTAGCGAGATGGAGAAGCGATACACCGTCCAAGAGAAGGAGATGACGTCCGTGGTGCATTGCTTGCGCACATGGAGGCACTACTTATTGGGGTCAAAGTTCGTAGTGAAGACGGACAACGTGGCAACGAACTACTTTCTGACGCAGAAGAAGCTCACCCCTAAGCAAGCGAGGTGGCAAGACTTTTTGGCCGAGTTCGACTTCGTCATGGAGTACAATCCAGGCAAGGCGAATTCCGTTGCAGATGCTCTTAGCCGCAAGAGTGCAGCCGCAAGCATCAGCCAGCCCATGTTTCCTTTGAAGGAGCGGATCGTCGAAGGCCTTGGCCAAGATTCCTTCACCAAAACCGTAGTGGAGTACATCGTGCAAGGTAAGACTCGACGGTTTTGGATGAAGGATGGGATCATCATGACCAAGGGAGAGCGGGTGTTCGTGCCAAGATGGGCCAACTTGAGGAAGGAGATCATGAAGGAGTGCCATGATTCCAAATGGGCGGGCCATTCCAGAATCGAGAGAACGCAAGCGCTCATCGAAGAAGCATACTTCTGGCCAAGTATGAGAGACGACGTGGAGATGTATGTGAAGACTTGTCTTGTATGCCAACAAGACAAGATGGAGCAGAGAAGCCCGACAGGCTTGCTAGAGCCATTGCCCACGCCTCAATGACCATGGGAGAGTGTAAGCATGGACTTCATCATCGGCCTCCCCAAAGTCGAGGGATGCGGTTGCATCATGGTTGTGGTGGACAGGTTCTCGAAGCATGGAGTGTTCATTCCTGGGACAAAAGACTTGACGGCAGAGGATGCGGCACGTCTATTCTTCAAGAATGTGGTCAAGTATTGGGGCATTCCTAGAAACATTGTGAGCGACAGAGATGGGCGCTTCACGGGCAGGTTTTGGCGAGAGTTGTTCAAGATCATGGGCTCAGACTTGAACTTCTCGACGCCATTTCATCCTCAAAGCTACGGACAGACGGAGCGGGTGAATGCCTTGGTTGAGGTGTAGTTGCGGCACTACGTGAGTGCAAACCAACGAGATTGGGTGAAGTTGATGGACACTACACAGTTCTCCTACAACTTGCACCGCAGCGAGTCGACCAACACGAGTCCATTTGAGTTGGCGACGGGGAAGCAACCTTTGACACCTACGACGGTGGCAACGGGTTATAGAGGCAACAGTCCAGCAGCCTACAAGTTCGCTAAAGGCTGGCACGAGAAGATGGAGATGGCCAAGTCTTACTTAGCCCGCGCTACTAAGAAGATGAAGACATGAGAGGACAAGAAGAGGCCGCACTTGGAGTTTAAAGAGGGAGACATGGTGATGGTGAAGTTCTACCCTCATCGCATCAAGCATCTCAAAAACATGCACAAGGGACTGCTTCGCCGCTATGAAGGGCCATTCCCCATCGTGAAGAGGATTGGCAAGGTGGCGTTCAAGGTGGAGGTGCCATCGCACTTAGAGATCCATCCGGTCTGAGCCAACTCAAGGCTTTCAACGAAGACAAGGAGGACGAGCAGCGAAGAGAGTCGCAGCGCGCACCAACAGTCATCACCAAGACACACGACCATGAATTCGAAGAAATCATGGCGCGTCGTGTCATTCCTCGTCGTGGCGTACATCCAAGCTTTGTGGAGTACTTGGTCAAGTGGCGCAACCTTCCGGAGAGTGAAGCAACTTGGGAGAAAGAGCTCACGCTTTGGAAGAACAAGGACTTGATTGAGGCATTCCATCAAGAGGACGCGGCGAGGGCGTCGCGAGCATAGGTGGGGGAGGATGTCACATGTGGCAGATGACATGGCGCCAACAAGGTGACAGCATGGCGGCTGCACATGTGGCGTGTATGGAAGACTAGTAGCATAGAGATGCTCCTAGGATTCTCCACCTTAATAGAGAGCTTAATGGTGCACTTATGAGTCACATTATGGGTGACATTTATAGAGTGCATAATGGGGGGACTTAATGGGGTGTATTGATGTAGAGGGACATTATGTGGGGCATTGATGCCTTGTATGAGGAGAGGCCTATATAAGGAGCCATCTCTCTCATTTGTAACTCATTCCATCATTTTTTAGAGTAATACACACTAGAGAGTTCTCCCAATTCCTTTGTCTTTGTTCTTGTTTCTTTGCTTGCAAGTGAGTTGAGAGAAAGGCTGCCTAGCGCTCTAACGGAATTGAGAGCTAGGGCCGCACGATCGAGAGTAAGGTCGTGACAATACCCGCCTACACCCATAGAATTAATTTTTTCGGTATATTTAATATTCTAAACAATTAATCTTATTTATGTTTGTGGAGACATGTCTAATTTTTTCTTTCTAATTGTGTAGAATGAAGTTGATGTTATCGAGTGGAGAGTGGAGAGTGAAGAAACTTAATTGAAAGGAAAAGCTTTCAATTAATCATGTTATTTATGGATAATTTGTGATTTGCTTCAATTTTCTTGAGTTTTCTAGATTGGTGTTGAACAATTTGTATAGTTAATTTGTAATTTGCTTGAATATTCTAGAATGATGTTTTATATATGGATAATTTGTATGGAGAGATTGATATTTGACTTTAATTTTGATAGGAACTTGTTATTGTAAATTTTTTACGACAAAAACCCGTGGGTACCCATGAACCCGCGGATACCCAACGGGTTGGGTTGGGTTTGAGTTTTCAAACCCAGTGGGTTTTACCCCAAATTTTTTCACGGATAAACCCATGAGTTTGGATTTGGGTTTGACAAAACCCGACCCAACCTGACCCGTTGCTGCATTTCTTTCGTTTCAAACTAAAATTAGATATTGTGCAGAGAAATCATATCTAATTTGAGTTACATAGCGATATCAATTTTGATACATGTTTAAACAAAAATCAATGATATGACCAAGAGTTATGATCACGTATTTATGGATCATGTTCTTAGTTGACATAATTACTAAGTATTATCAATATCACTAAGTTCTGTACCATCATACATGACTCATTCATGTACCAACTCATGGAGCAGGTTCATATTTTACATATTACTAAATTATACCAATATCATTCCGTTTCTACTATCAAAATACATAACAGTTTCATGCATGTCCAAAACACTTTCGTTGATTTCTCGTCAATTGACCCAAAAAAAAGTTTACAACATCAATGTGTCATAGAAACCAAGGCTTATGGTTTTAGAGTATCCTGGAAATGACCCAGGGGAGATGTGACGGCCCTAACAGGCTTGCTATACCTGAATCTTTTATTAAGAAAAGCTTTACAATGTTGACATAGCCGCAGGGAGAACTCGTTCCATCTTTACTATCTTCAGCTTTTGACCTCGCAAACCATTCCAGAATGCTGCAGCAGGCATGACCTTTTTGCCAGGCGGCTGGACCTCCAATACCTGTGATTTTTAACCATAGCAAGACTCAGCAACTCCATATGGGTTCTGTAATGCCATCATTTCAGTATTTTTCAAGCAAACTAAACCGTATGACCATCAACATAGTTCAAGATACACCTACATAAACTTGGGGCACGGAAAATTAACCCAATTTAAGCTGGCTTCTAAATTTTCATTTTTCATAGGAAATAAATATTTTACTCTGTTTTTTTTTTCTGAGCGAAACAACGTTATTATAATCCAAGCGGCACCAACATTACAAATGTCGACCAAGAGAGTAAGGAATGAGTTCATGAAGTCTGTACAAACCTCCAGCCCACTGGATCTTGCACATGGAAACACCAAGGCACCATTTGCAAAAGTAATCTCATCTTCTTCAGTTACATGATTTCGGTGGGAAGAAACTCTTGTGGTGATGACCTTAAGGTCTAGTATGTCTTGGTCATTTTTGGTGCCGATAACTATTACTTTCGCTCGAGTACCAGGCCACCCTGCAAATGCACGAACCTAGCAGAATTGCACTTAATCACTGCAAACAGTCAAGCATCAAGGACAAAAAGGGCGGCTTACCTTGTTGTGCAGGACTGAGGCTTCTTCATCAAAGCAAAGCCAAGACTCCTCAGGTGTAATCTGAATCAAAAAGAATGTCCAAGTAACTTGATCAACATCCCATATACCAGTAACTGGTGGATCCCTGGATTTGTCAAGAGAGCAGAAGAAACGTATCACTGTTGCACAAGTGTACCCATTACACGAGTCAGCTAATTGATTTTGTTTGGCGAGTCAAGTTCCAAGGACAAAGTGGGCAGCTACCATCTAACGGGGTCACTATATGAACTCTATACACAAAAACTACGACAACGGGGTTGACAGGATAGCCACATTAGTTGAACCATCCTTCTCATTATCATGATAGGCACCATACTATTTTAACCTTACAGCACAAGTTACTTATAGTGCCAACTGCCAAGGAAGGTTCTCTAATGCCATGCAAGGTTTTCCTACAGACACAAAAGGCTCTTCATCCAGACATTTTTCACCTGGCAAGGAGCATTAAATAGACCCCACAATGACTCCACTTTTCGGGTCGAAGAATGTGAAGTACGGAGTCTAGAACATGGGAAACTTCTTTATATTAATGAAAAAAGGTTCAACCATGGTACAAGATACGACAAACAGATGCTAAGTGTAAGTGATAATTCCTATTCCAATATCCGTTTCAACAAAATGCCATAACCCATGAGTACATTTATAGTAGTAGACCTGATGAGGGGAAGGTCTGTTAGATTCTTGAGTCCACAAGATTGTAAGAACCCTGAGGTTCCAATCTAAATCAACAGGAGAAATGACAACAGGATTCTGCATGCAAGAGAATACCTTAGGAGCTAAGGTGGCCTTTGAATCATCTTGTGGTTCCGCCTTTTCTTTGGCTGCCCCGTCAAACAATGAGGGAAGCTCATGAATCAGAAGCTTTGTGCCTTCAGAAAATAGCAAATCCAGTAGTTCAGGAGCCTGCAGCCACATAAACAATAAAATTGCTAAGGATTTTTTTTTAGAGAAATTAAAATCTATTAGAAACCATAGGTATTCTATGCTTAGGTATTGACTGAAGCACATGCTACTTTGAAAACTAGAAAGCAGACAGGAAATATCACGTAACAAAGAGGGGAATATTAAAGAAAAAAGTTTAACTATCAGAATTTAAGACACCTCTGTCCATGCAATGGGAGTTCAACAGTCAGTAAATTCCAATGCGTTCTTCCCGACCTCTAGGAGTAATTTTTTGCCATTCATCAAGAAGGTAAGCGTGTGATTACATTTAGGTTTGACAATTTGCAAACCTTATCAACATGATACTCTGGATGGATATTTATTTCCTTGAACTCTTATCATGTAAGTTCTAGTGTTTGAGTTCCTAACCTTAAGTGAGAGTCCAACTTTTTCTGCCTTAATGAAGCAGAATATAAATAAATAAAGAATATAAACAAATAACAAAACAAGAGAGGACTGAACCATACCTTAATGTGATCATCCACTTCTAGTGTTTTGCGTGCAATGATAGGTCCAGCATCCAACGCACGAATAGTGAACGCTAAAGATACTCCAGTTTCTTTGACACCATCCTAATGGAAAAACTCATGAATCCACAATTGCGTGAAATGGAACAACCCAATCATTGAATGTAGGAAACCTGTAATGCTCTTTGAACTGGAGCAGCACCACGGTAAAGTGGCAGTAGACTTGGGTGTATGTTGACTGTCCCTGAGAAAATTGCAGTGGGAATTGAGGAAATCTAGAAATAAATTTTGAGTTGTGATGCCATCAACCTTTGCAAGTAGTTAAATGAGTTTCGAGAGGCAACTGGAAAGTAAAATCCAAACAAGACCTTAGTACATGCCACAGTGATGGTGAGTTATTTGTCCGTAGAAAACGAAGATTCAAACCCAGGACAAAAAATAAGCCGTATGGTCGAAACCGAAGACAAAGGGTATCCATCATCTTGTTAGGAGAAAAACAAAGTACATTAAGACTAACCCATTGGTGGAATGTTGAGAAACTTGGTGGGCAGTATATTGCCATAAGCTGCTGTGACACAAAGGTCTGGCTGCAATGCTTTTAGACTATACAAGAATGCTTCCTGCGTTGAGTAGAGGTGAGAGATCAATGCCTGCTTTGCAAATCGGATTTTCATAAGCCGTAAGTGAAAAATGCTAGTGGGGGGGGAAGACTGAAGACAGGAATCACCTCACCAGCCCTTTCAGGAGTGAAAATGAGGTCAGATGGGAAACCTCTGTCAAGGGCATGCTGAGCAACTGGGGAAGGCATCAGCTTCTTGCCCCTTCCTCTTCTTGCAGGCGGTTGAGTCACAATTGCTGCTACCTGTTCACAACGGGAACAAAGTTGATTGCTTTGCTGCGTTAATCCAGCAAAATATGGAGCCTTGGGGAGCGAAGTGAGCTGAGTGTATTTACCTCAAACGTGAAGTCGGGCTTGGAGGATGCATTGAAAAGGGAATCAAGAACAGTTGCCGACACCTAAACTCCGATTCGCCCGAAACGTGGAAACAAAATCGGAAAGTTGTGAGCACATTTACGAGCATGAATGAGTTGCCAAGACAGTCTTTTTCAGCTGCGAGAGAATGCGAAATTTTGGAGTCCTGAGTACCTCAGGGGAGCCCAAGAAGACAAGCGGCTTCTTCTGGGAGGAAACTGCTGATGATGATGTCACTGTTGCATTACAGCAGCAAAAGCGGCGCAGCATGAGTGTTGAATTCATTGCCTTGATTATTGTTTTCACTCCTTCTCCTTCTCTGCCTACTTGGGTTCTCAAATTCTTAGCGTGCCAAGAGTCTCTCTGTCCGCCGACTTGCGAGGGTTATCTGAGCCTAATAAGAATTGGGATAACATATAGTAGGGGTGGCTATACGGTCCGGTCTGGTTAAATTGGCCCAAATTGATCCGGTCCAGTCCGGTTTTTTTGAGAATATAAGGGAGATTGGATTGGATACAGTCCGGTCTTGATCCGGTTCGGTCTTGACCCGGTCCGGTCCCAATTCGGTCTTGATTTTATATTGAGATTGTGGGAATTTGAGTGGCCTAAGGCCTAAAAGGGTGAGGAGTTGGTTAAGTTTTGTACTAAGTGTAAAGGTTTGTGACCGTTTATGCAAATTACCCTTAAGTTTTGGGTGTTGAGCTCTCTTATCCGGTTTTTTACCTCAAATCTAAGCCCAAAGATTGGATTGGATTATTTACTATCCGGTCCCGGTCCGGTCTCGGTCCGGGTTATATGGTCCGGTTTCCGGTTTTTCATCCGGTCCCGGTCCAAATAGCCAGCCCTAACAGATAGCAGGGGTGAAAAACGGTTTCGGTTTTTTGGCCAAACCAGACATCTTGTCAAATTAAAAAAAAAAACTAGAAAAATGGTCGGCGCTCTGCAGCGGGTACTCAAAAATAAATCTACCAATTAGGAGTGAAAAGTAATAATTTTAAATCAAGGTGAATGTCGTTTGTGGTCGAAAAGGAATCATGTATTAACTTGAAGCGGGTGCAAATAGGACCATAACCAATTGTTTAATCTCTTTAGCCTTCATGCACTTGTATATGATTTCGAAGTAGATAGTTGGATTTCCAATTATACTACATGGTTTTGGATGGAGTAATTGAATGTATGATAATTGAGCGTGATATTCCCTAATCTTATGAAGAGGCAAGAAAATAATTTTATGATGAAGAATAAATGAAACTTTACAATGTGTGCTATGAATATTATTATCTTCCACGATAAATATTGTTATCGAATTATAATAATGGTAAAACCCTTGAAATTTCAAAAAGTATTTTAAAATAGTGCTATGTTCAAATTGACTAACTCACAATTTCACATATAGTTTCCTATATGGATTATAGTAGCATGATAAAATAATGACTTATTCTGGAAAAAAAATTAATTTTGACAATAAATCTTCTTTGAAGCACACTATCTAATTATTATGTAATTACATGATCCTTCCTTATCAAACATAATAACATCATACATTTTATCCACTATGTGAATTTTATGTTATACATGCTTTCTTACTAACACCCAAACATACCAAGCTTGACGAAATAATTGAAATGAGTGGGACCTATAAGAATATGGTTAGGTATATGATGGATTTTAACAAATCACACAAATGATAAAAGGATATCATGAGGCCAATAGAGATGAACAGGTGGCATGTTTTCATTTTAAACATAACCATGTGTCAACTATGCAAAAGAGTGATGTGCATGAAATGTATTATTGGAGAGTAATTGAGTTCATCTTGTTTAGATGAAATAAGAGTAAGATCAATCTTGTTTTTTCCCTTAAAAAAATCAGTCTTATTCTATCAAGAACCAGTTGATCCCAATAACTCGAGATATTGGAAGAATGTTATGTTGGATCTTATACAGGCCCGTGTATAGTACTTAACCACTTTCTTACACGCACCCTCAAACGAAAGCTGACTCATGGGCTTGAAGTTTGCAAGTTGTTGGGAGAGGTTCAATCGTGGATCATATACCATTCACTAACACCCCCCCTCAAACAAAAGCCAATAACATCATAACGGCTTTCGTTTGCACAGGTCTGAATACACGATACCATGTGTTTCACAAATGGGGGTCATCGGAATTCGAACACAAGACCTTTCGGTCACATAAGACTCTGATACTATGTTAGCGAACTAACCACTTAACTTGTGTATGGTGCTTAATCACTTCCTTACATATTCAGAAGTTGCTGGGAGTGTGGTGAACTAACCACTTGACCCACTTCTCACGCTTGGAGAACTGAGGAGCTGGCGAGCTTTCTTGAGACATGCACATGTCGTCTTCCTCTCCACAATTCTTCAGTCCCGAATCAGAATCCCCTGTAATTTCAGAGGTGATATGTGGTTGTCACTAAAAATCAAACAATGTCCGAGCAATCCCAGCGAGATCGCCTGATACTGGTCGATTTGCATGCCCCCAATGTCAACAATTGGAGTCGAGGATCCAATGGATCTTGAAAAGAATATTCATGCAAATTGGAGTCCCAACTTGTTCAGCCGCCAAGAGTCTATCGGAGGAAAACAGAGTGGACAATGATCCAGGAGGATTGGCGGCTAGTCCAAAGTTATTTGCAGGGGATTTATGGTGAAATCTCCAATTAGAAGATGGGAGGAGTAGCGGCTGTAGAAAATCCGGCGAGAGGATCCAACTTGGCCAATCTCCAATGAATCGTCGGAGGGAAGAAACAGGATGGCTAGGCATGATGACTCGCCAACTTGGCCAATAGCCAAAAAATCGTCGCGGGGAAGATAGGGGGAAGGAACGGTTTAGGGGGGGATATAAGGGGTCCATAAATCTTAGTGTGAGCTCGCAAATAGGGTAGTAAACCCCTTAAGTGGGAGCGGTTATGGTGATTACTACTTTTGTAGTAATCACCGTGGTTACTAAGGGTAAATTGGGTATGGAAAAATAAATTATATTAATTAATTTTTTTAATAAATTACATTTTAGGTAGTTACAAAAATTAATTAATTACAATTATCCCTCTTTCTCTCACTTCCGTAATCTCCAACCAGATCTCCTTTCCATATTTTTCTCAATCTTTCTGCAAAAGAAAAAACACGAAATCACTACCAATCCATTAGACAACCACTACCACTTTGAAAAACATCAATACCATTGCATAGATAAATCTATACCATTACACGAAAACTACCAATATAAAAAATCTAGGGCTAATACCACTACAACACCCGAACTATCAACAAAATGTCATTTGTGTCCTATTCTTTTCAATATTCCATTTCTATCCTGAACTATTTTTCTGTTAAAGTTGACCGTTAAATACTAACAGAAAATCCAGTCAGCATCTACGTGGCATCTAACATGGAAACTTAATTCTAAATTTAATTTATTTTTCAACTCACTTAAAACAGTAAATAAAAGAAAAAGAAATGCCCTTCTTCCTTCCTGAATCTGATCCCTTCGTTTCACTTCCCCCAAATTCAGCCACCATCGACTCCTCGCCTCCATACGCGCCCATGAGCTTTTCTCACTGATCCCCTCGTTTCACTGTGTCAACAATGCCGCACCGAGATCTCCTTCTCAATCTCTTCGTTTCACTGTCTCAACACCGCGCCGCTTCCACCATCAGATTCTTCATAATCTGTGGCGGGATTAGGTTTTAACGAGTATCCAAATTCTTCATCATCCTCAACCTCGGCACCGCTGCCGTCCTTTGCTGCTGAGGGCTTCCAATTGCTTGGTCAATTCAAGCGATTCGGGAAGGAATTTTTCTGGTTGAATGCATGAATCGATGGTGAAGGGGAAGAGTCCAGGCGAGCTCTCACAACCGTGTGTGTCGTCCATTGATCTGACCCCAGCGTCACCACCACCAAACAACTCGAGTAGTCAAATCAGAAGATCAACTCCCCTGCTTCCTCCGCCGCGGCCTTGGTCGAAGACCAGCTCCCCTGCTTCTGGAAGACTAGCTCCACCTTCTTCCTTTCTCTGTATTCATCGAGTCGGTCGAGAGGGAGAGAGTATAGATCCAGTCGGATTAGCTACCGCCTACGCCCATCCTTCTCCATATTCATCATCAAAATCTTCAAATGGTTCTTTTGAATTCACTGTTCCGATTCATGTGGGTCTTGTTGTTGATGCTTTGATTCACTACTCTGATTGGGTTTCTACTTTCTACTTTTGATTGGAACCATAAATTAGGAGGTGAGATAGTGAGAGGAGTTGGAATAGATGAGAGAGTGAAAAGGGGTTGCTAGATCTAATTTTCCGCGTTAGTCTCTCTGCCCAGATCGACGGCGAGTCGATAAAGCTTAAGCGTTCGAGAGGTGGTGGCCGGAAGGAATTTCTATTACTTTATTTTATTTTCCTATTACTTTATTTTATTTTTTTATAAATTTTAGTATAATTTTGAATAAAAATAATCTGATGTGGCATCTAGGTGGCAGTCATGTTTTTGCCAGCTCATCAAAAGTCAATATTACTTTGACTACCGTTTGGTCAACCGTTATCTCTAACGGTCAACAAAACTAATAGGATACAAATGACACAAAACTATCATACGATGGGACATGAATGGAATATTGAAAAGAATAGGACACAAGTGGCATTTTGTTGATAGTTCGGGTGTTGTAGTGGTATTAGCCCAAAAATCTATACTATTACAAAAGTCAAACAAATACCACTACAACTGTGAAATCAAATCAATATAATTGCACAAATAAATTAATATCATTAAACTAAAACTACCAATACAATCAATACAACTACTATTGTGAAATCAAAACAATACCATTGCAGAAATAAATAATACCATTATGACAAACACACTATATCATTTCATACAACAAAACAATGAACTGATACCAAAACAAAGTATACCATTTCATAAATTAATACCATTACTAAATTAGCAGATGGTAATTTCCAGATCTATTCGTAGACAAATGGATAGAGAGATAGGGAGGGAAGGAGAGAGGAGCAGGAGAGAGAGACAGAGACAGAGAGAGAGAGCATCGGGAGGCCGGGTACCTGATCGGAGGGGTGGCCGGCGGGGGATCGAAAGGGGAAGAGAGAAAGAAAATTAGAAAAAATCCAGAGAGAGAATGGGACAACTTTTCCTCCTTCCTTTTTAATTTTTTATGGACTCTTTATTTTTGGGTTAATACCTTATTTTGGCCTGAAGTATGACCATATAATCAACTTTGGCCTGTGGTTTCAGAAATTAACATCCTGGCCTCAACTATGTAGCATATAGACTCAATTGGCCTGACACCTAATTTCACCGTCAATTTGGATGGTCAACACCATTGACCGTTAGTCAACAAACCATGTCATTGCCTCGTCAGCTTAAAAATCATTAAAAAATTCAAATTCAAACTATTTTTTAAATTTTTATTATTTATAATTAAATTAACATAAAATAATTTATAAAAAACATAAAATAAATTTATTTTTTTATTTTTTGTGTAATTTGAAAATGATTAATTTTATAAATTAACCAAAAATTATCAAATTATTTTTTATTTTAACATTACACAAAAATGACATATATAATTTATGTCATATTTTTTAAATGTATAAAATTTAATTTGATAATTTTTGGTTAATTTTAAAAATTTATTATTTCAAATATCCCAAAAAACAAAATATAAATTTTATTTTATATTTTTTAAATTATATTTTTGGTTAATTTGAAAATGATAAATAATAGAAATTAGGAAAATTATTTGAATTTGATGTTTTAATAATTTTTAGGCTGACGAGGTAATGACATGGCGTGTTGACTAACGGTCAACGGTGTTGACCATCCAAATTGAGATTCAAACCATGTGTGAGGCCAATTGAGTCTATATGCTGCATAGTTGAGGCCATGATGTTTATTTCTGAAACCACGGGCCAAAGTTAATTATATGATCATAGTTCGGGCCAAAATAAGGTATTAACCCTTTATTTTTCTCTTCTGTTCTTCTTTCCCAGCAGAGAGAGATGAGTTGGTGGGGAGGGAGGAGGGAAAAGGACAAATAAAAAGTTTTTTATCCATGTTTCTATGTGAGAGAGGAGGAAAGATGAGAAAACTAATTTTTTAATACCCATTGGTTTGACACTAATGAACAGTAACATTCTTACTTATTCTTTTAAAGTACTAAAAAAATTCCCCTTTCAACTCACAAATTGTCGTCCTTTTGGGCAAAGAAAACGTGTCCATGTGTTTCTGCAAGTTATTGTCGGTGATAAAGCCATGTAGCCAAAACCCCTAGTCTTCTTTAACTGAGTAGTTCCCCGACCTGCTGCTAGCTCAGATTAGGTGATCATTTTCCACCCACCACGGATAGGAAGTTGGACAATAGATCGATTGGATTACCTTGACCAAGAAACACATCTCCAACACCTCCATTTTCCAGCCATCGGTGTCGAAATCGATTAACTTGTTCACCATGGTCGTCGCTGGGAGACCCACAAGGGATGTTGGGATAAAGTGGTGACTGGTGAGGAGTAGATGGAATCCACTTATCTCCCCATACCCGTACTAATGCTCCATTGTCGATCCACCATCTTAGTCCGCTCTAAAAGAATTCTTGGACACTCATCAAACTCCGCCAGATAAAACTCACATGTAGCCCACATTAGCCTCCAGTATCGAAGTATTTTAATAATATTTATCTTTCAATAGTTGGGCTATTACGAGTCGCGAGGCTACACTAGCTACGCAACTGCTTGGTGAGAATGGCGGTATTGAAGCCTCGCAAGTCGTGAAAGCCCATGCTCCCCTGAGGTTTTGTAGCGTTAGTTCCTCTCTACTCAGCAAATGATTCATGCTCTAGGACCCTTTTTGCCCCCACTAGAACTTCATGATCAATGTGTGCACCTCGTCTATGATCCCAATCGAGATCCTAAAAGGCAACATAGTATAAGTGAGTTGTGCTTGAGTAACTGCCTTAATCAATATTTACCTAGCCACCACCGATATAACCCTTTCCTTCCATCTTTTCAATCGTCCTCGAACCCGATCAACCAATACAGAGAAGAGTTGTTTTTCGGAGCACCAAACTACTGAAGGCAATCCCAAATATTTGTCATTGCTTCTCAACCGCCTCCATACCATGATTTGGCTGAGTTTCACACACACACAAAAAAAGAACTCTTAAAAGTATTGACAAAAGAAAAATAGAGAAGTCATAAAAATTACGTGATTTGCATTGTCTTAGAGCCCAACTCTCTAATCCATTATTTCTTTCCTAGATATAAATGCCTCATTCATTCTCGTTGTAGTACAGAGGTCTTACAGAACTCTCCCATCTATACAGTTTATCTTGCCTAATGAGATAGTGACATAGACACAATTTGCACCTGTATTGCAAAAGACACTGAGTGATGTTCTAGTGTGGTGCCTTACTCCCAATGGTTGCTTCTCTCTTAAAACAACTTATGACATCACATGTGAGGAGGAGTAACTGGGGGGAACCCACCCAACTTGGTGTGCCATTTGGATCATCCCAACCACCTAGAGAGTTCGATCTTTCTTTTGGTTAGCGGCCCATCATCGACTACTGACTAACAATGAACGTTAGCGACATCACCTAGCTTCAGAAACTCATTGCCCTATGTGTGGTGGAAAAGCCGAGACAATGCTACATGTTATACAAGACTGTCCCTTCTCGCGGGTTTCCTGGGCGGAAGTCATTTAGGATGAGTCTGATGATATTTTTTCTTTCAGGTTGACCAGATTAGGTGGATGTTACACTATCTTATAGCAAGGAGCTCAATCATTCACCCCACCAGGTTTGTTGTAATGTGTTGGATGTTGTGGAAGAATTGTAATAATCTCGTGTTTCAGAAACACATGGACACGACAAATAGATTATGTTGTAGAGTTTACGCCCTTCAGCAGCAAATCCAAGTGGTAGCGGAGAATTCGGCCAAGCTGTTTGAGAGCGGTAGTACATATAGGAGAAAACGGATAGCATGGACACCCCTCACCATTTGGATGGGCATGTCTCAACACTGATGGTTCGGTAGTGGCGGGAAAAGCGGCAGCAGGAGGAGTGATCGGAGGTGATGATGGATCTAATCAAACTTAATTAAGCACGTCCGAATCTATAAGTTTTAACTATTTGATTAGATAAACTGAGTCAACCAAACCGTTCCAGTCTCCACCTTCCACAAGCACTTCCTCTCTCTAATTTTCAAGGTATATTCGAGTCAACAAATAGATCTCGATTTGACTAGACGAACCTTAACAAATTTGCTCAACGGAGACAAAAGACGACCCCTAGACAGCGTATATACTAAATTACTAATAATAGTTATTCTTACTATGTAATCATCATAATAGTTATTCTTACCGCATAATAGTTGTTCTTACTAATTATATAGAAAACAACTATTATGCAGTAAGAGTTTCCTTTCTCACCCCCACCCACACACATTTCTCACCTCCTGGCTTTGTTTCTTCCACTCCTCTCTTCTTACTTCTCCCCTTATTCGTATCCTTTCTCACTCTCTCCATGCCCAACTCTTCTTCCATAAGTTCCCTCTTCCTCCCTTTTATAAAAGCGAAAACTCACATTAGCAGTGAATTCACAGAAAGCAGACAAGGTACTTCGAGTGAGATGCCTTACTTTTAGACTGTTATCTTCCCCCATAAACTTGACGCTTTTTTCAGTTCCTTTCTTTCTAGGTTTGGCTTATTACTTTGTAAATGCTAGTAATTTTTCCCTTTCTTTTCCCCCTTTTTGTGATAATAGAAGCATGTTCTCAAGGTTAACATCGACTATGAAAAGGCTGCCAAACGAAAGTGAAGAAAATGCTTATGAAGATTGATGGTAAGTGAAGAAAGTGTTTAAGAAAAAATAAGTAGCAACATAAGATTCACTCTTAATTTCCTTTCTTGAATATTTAGTAAGATTGGCGTTCATTCGGACTCAGGTGTGTACTCCATAGACATAAATGCAGAATCTAGGTGGTGACCATGTCAGGAACTGCGGATTCTTCCACTTTAATCAAGAGGTTGAACAAAGCTGGCAAGTATGCAGAGCTTTGTTGTTCAAGGGATACGTCCAAAAATAGTCAAACTCAACTTCAACCTCCTACGCCGCAACAGTAGTGCAACTTTCCTTTGCCCAATTGTAACCAGAAAAATGGGACAAATTCTGCATGCACCACGACTCTTGGGAATTTAGATGTCGTGGCCAGGGTAGGAAACTTCAACAGCAATGCAACATCACTAATAAGGCCTACTGCAACAGGCTTTCATGGCATCGGTCAAAATTCTTTCGAATTTTCCGCGATGCCGCCAACTTATGAGCCGACTCATCAGCCATTGTTTGCAATTGTCAACAACCAATATGGCTCCTACCACAACTTCCAATCTACAAATATGAACAACACCACCTATTTTGAGAATGATTATACAAGGTTCATTGATTATCAACCTCTAATGATAAATCATGCCCTGCCGTGACAGCCAACTATTGTTCCAAACCTCAATGCAATGGTTAGGGGGAGTGGATAGCTGAGCATTCCCATTTCCATCACCCATAACTTGTTCCAAGCGTTCGATCCTGGCTAGCAGCGCATTCTTCTTCTTAAGGATATTTCCTAATGTATTATAGTTCCAATGGCTAGCGTCAGCGACGAAAGCATCAGTCGAGCTAGTGAGATCATGGCCTTTCGCCCAAGCATTTGCAGTCATTGGCCGGAACCCCTCGTGTGTTAACCAGGCAGCGATGAACCTGAAAGGTTTTGGCCCCCCCCCCGGCTGCACATGAGGATTTGGCTTGATCAAAATCGGGCGATGGTCGGATTTGACTCGAGGAAGATGCCTCACTATGGTTTTCCGGAAACTTTTCTGTCCAAGCCTGATTTACAAGGCCCCTGTCGAGTCTCTCCTTCACACCGTTCCGAAACCAAGTGAATTGTGGTCCAACGTATCCCAAGTCCATCAGCTCCGAGTCATGGATACAGTCTTTCAAGTCCCTGGCTCGATTGGAATCAAAGGGTGCCCCTCCCGCCTTTTTCAGATGGGTGTAAGATAGAATTGAAGTCGCCCGTCAACACCCATGGAAGGTCAATGTCTTCGGCTAACAGCCGTATAGACTGCCACAAGGCTCGTCTTTGTACGAGTGCCGGGTTCCCGTAAATTGCTGTTAATAGCCACGTCTGATTCAGTCCGGAGTTAACCTGAACATGTAGAAACTGAGAGGGGAGAAGTAGCTCGCATTTTAATTAGAACAAGAAGGAGAGAAATAAGCTCGAACTTTGTGAGAGGAGAGGTTATCAATATGCTCGACTGAAAGGAGAGGGGGAGAGTTCGACCGAAGGGCGAAGGGAGAGGAATAGGGCATTCCATAAAGGTAAAAGGCATTGTGCATCCGGGTGGACGTGCTTCTATGGGAGATTTGCTGGTGAAATCCTTGTGAAAAAACTTTCCGACGAAAAGCGGGCTCCTTGAAATGACCACATTAAACAAGTCTTTCTGGTCTTCGGAGTGTTGATGGCTTTTAGATTACAAGGGGATGTCTGAAGTCATATAGAGAATGTCCCATGGTTACCTCCCTTCTTTTCCAATATGCGAAGGTACCGAAGGTGATCATCAAGTGACCAATAAACAGATGGGATCTGGTCTTTCGTGTCAGAAGGCGAAGAGAAGTAAAAAAGTAGACATCATGAGGGCAAAGAAAAGGCTGTTGTGCTTCCCGGTGAGGTCGAAACAAGGCGGATTGCCTCTTCTCCTCAAGTATTATGAGTAGAAGTCGAACGGGTATTAATCCAATGTTTAGTCAAAAACTTCCTTATAAAGGCAGGGTTGGATTGGTCCAATTTCATGGTTAAAAATGGGTATGTTGGTTAGACTGAGTCCGTTCCTCTCCTTCTAGTCGAGCCGACCTTTCTCACCTAATATTAGGAGAGGACCGTAGTACCACAGCAACTTCGTTCCTTCGCCCTACGGGCTCATAATAAACCTTCGGTCGAATATATTCCCTCCTCTCCCTATCGGGAGAGCTACTGCGTAACCTCAAGCTTGATCTGATCTTTCTTATGTCTGCTCCTGTCTTGTCGCCTCCTATTATACCGGTGGGCCACTCCTGCTTTTCGTGTTCACCACCGACGACATTTCCTTATTTTGGGACGTTATGGCAAAAGACGATGACTCGCTGGGCCCAAACGGAGCAGGATGATACCCATTGCCATTGGTCGAATATTAATTAGAATTTTTCTATCTTTGGACCCCAGAAAGCCAGATAAAAGAATCATTAACATTGGATTAAAAGACAGGGGAAGTAAGTTAGAGGCTCTTTAGCACATTAAACCATTGAAGCCTGCATATGGCGAATGATGCCCTGTCCATTAAAGACATAGGAAATGTATTCCTTCCTATTTGAAGAGCACCTAAGAACGCATCTATCTTCACAAGAAAGGACTCGACTGTTCACTCGTTTTCTTTTTACGCATTGCATGGACTCATGATACACTCTACATTATGAGAGAGATGCTGACAGACAACAGTGTCTATCTTCTTATTCCTCCGCCACGTCCGTGGACAAAAAGTACTACGTACCCAACCAAGGATACGGGCCGGGTCGGCGTAAAGAAGAAATGCAAGATTTTATGCATGAGTTGGTTCGACTGTTTCAGCTAGAGTTTGGGTCGCCCAGGTCGAGTAATTGGACATGTTTCTCTCAAGGCCTCGTGAGAACTATGCTGGGAAAAATACTAATAGGATCCGGGAGACGTAAGGATAGCCAAACCCTTTTTATAGGATCTCATAACTTTATGTGCGGGTGTGACAAACATAGATTGAGCTATCCGGGTGGGCCCCCGAAGGGTAGGTAAAGCAAAGCCCATAGGCCTTGACTATACCTTTGAAAACCAAGTATGGGGTTTAGGTCGTTGGTCCTCCCGGGGAAAGATAAAGTTCATTTCGATCTAAGAGACCACCCTGTAAGGCACTAAAGCAGTCCGCATTGGCTGGCTCTGCCTCTCCCTCCAATGGAAGTGAAAGACTGGCCTGGCCCCTTTGGTTTCTTCCTCCCCCAGTTCCACGTCCACGTCCAGCTCCTGACCCCTCTCCTTGATCCATAGGCTCACGCCTTCTATCTGCATTCATAGGTAGGGCGCGGTACAAGCCATAAAGTCGTGTGTTTTTTGTTCCTTCGCCCGCTTTTCGGGCTCATAATAAACCTTCGCCCTACGGGCTCATAATAAACCAAAGTTTATCTTTTTTTGCTATTTAATAATATCATATATAGACTCAGCATTCTCGATCTCAAAACTTAAGGCACAAAATGAATACTTCTTTCCCTTGCCTTTTTCTGCTAGTGAGCATACCAAACTAGCTTGTCACGAGCGGGGCTCGGAGCTAGGCAAAAGTAGCTTCATAGATTTTGCAACCTACTAGTAATGATCTTCTTCAATGAGTCGGGAAAACTGACACAACAACTAAGTGTTAGCACTATACTAACACATTCATTAAGGGTATTATAGTATTTTTCCTTCTTCCTTCCCCTTCCCCTTCCCCTTATTTTTCCCTCCCCCTTCCATTTACGTAGTTTTCTAGGTTTCATTTACAAATTACAGTTTTGGTACTTGAACTTAATAGGCATTAATATTTAGTACCTAGTTTTTTTTTACATTCGAATACCAAAAATATCAATGAAAAATTACATTTTAGTATCTCAGATTTTTTTCCTTACATTTTGGTACCTAAACTTTTTATAATTTACAAACAGGTCCACTACTAAGAAATTTATGGCCTGCTTTGAAAAACTTGTGGTCTAATTCGTGGTTGTGGTATGCTTTGAGGTTGTGGCATGCTTTGAGGAGGTTGTTACATGCTTTGATGCTGTGGCCTGTTTTGTGGTTGTGGCAACTTAAATGCTTTGAGGTTGTGGCATACTTTGATGAGGTTGTAGCATGTTTTGAGGCTCCCATTTCCCAATTTTTCATAATACCAAGTGTGTCTCTTCTTCTTTTTCCTCCTCATTAATTGTGGTCAACTCATTTAAATGAAAAAGTCATTATATTGGTTGGAGCTAGTGTTAGCACCATGCTAACAAAAAAAAGTATTAGCATGCTAGCTTTTTCAATGGTTAGGACTTAGGAGATGATTAGAATTAATAAAGAAAAAGTAATAAATAGAAATTGGTTGGGGGCTGTGAATACTAGGTCCATCAGTAATTGAACCACATACATAAATTTACAAAATCCATTTACAAAATCCAGCAGCTTTACCCTGCTGCTTGCTCCAACAGGTATTAACATCGAAGTTCATTCTTGGCCACGTAGTCAACAACCATAATTTTCAAAATTCGCATGCATTTCACAGATCTACAATTCCTCCACTTCCAGAGAGAACCCGCAGTGGCACCGCTTTGTCCTCACTAAGCTCTGCTCATCGAAACTCTCATCCTCCGCCAAAAAAATGTGTTGATGCTCCTCTGTCGTTGATGCAGCAAATGAAGCAGCCATGATCCTATTCTCTACACCAGAGGGTGTTTGGATTGCATGCTCACCAAGATCTCGGTCGCAGACGTCTTTATCAGTCTTATTATGATTCGCGTTCTGAGAATTAATCATGTGGGCTGATGAATTGTTTCCATACAATTTATTTAACCTTTCCCTGGTTATAATGGAGGAGACAAGTTGATACCAGTCGCACCAAAGAGTGTTTTTTTAATTTTGTTTTACCTTGATGGGGATGTGGGTTCTATCGTTTTCATGGCCAAAAGGATGTTTAGGTAACTGGGGTGAAGTTTTGTGGTCTGGATGACAATGGAGTTTTAGGTGAAGAAGGCAGTATGGATTTGAGGAATTCATTTAGTTTCCAATGTTGCGATTACTTCTGTGTCGGCAGTTTCCGTAGATGATTGGTTTCATTGCTTCTTGTTTATGCCTTGTTGAAGTTCAAATTTCTACCATGTATGCTGTAGAATGCAAATTGGCACTGCTGCTGGAGAAACTGTGCAATGTTAACCATTTGAATTTGGAAGTGTTTTGGCGTCCAATAAGTTAGATACATTGGCAAGATCGAACATTTTAAGTGTACCGTAGCTAGCTGTTCTGTGATATGAAATATCTGTTCACTCATAAGTCAGAACTATGAATGTATCACTTTTCAATGCTTCCAATGATAAACCAATCATTTGACTGCATGTTCTCCCTGTCCCTCTCTTTCCCCCCATTCCCCTCCCCTTGAGCGACAAGCATTGCCAAGTCAATTGTCTGTTTTTGACATTTCCTGTACATGGATTTGTATGATCCAACTTTGTTTGTGTTCATTGCAGTGGTGTAAAGCAGATTCTCCTGTAAAATGGCTGCCTTCAAAGCTTTCTGGAATAGCCCTGTTGGTCCAAAGACGACACACTTTTGGGGACCTGTGGCGAATTGGGGATTTGTGGCAGCTGTATGTTCTGAAAGATCTGCTTTTGGCATGCTTTTATATCTGCTTTTGCTATACTTGCAGTGAAATTCTAAGATTATGTTACTATTTTTAACAGGGTCTGGTAGATATGCAGAAACCCCCAGAGATGATCTCTCCGAATATGACGGGAGGTAGGTGTTTCTGAGTGAAAGGGCTTAGCAAAACAACTTATGTTTTCGTTGTTGTTGTACTTGTAATTAACTGCTTAATACTGAGAGCTTATTGGTCCTGCAGCGATGTGTGTTTATTCAGCATTGTTCATGAGGTTTGCCTGGATGGTACAGCCACGCAACTATCTCCTTCTAGCCTGTCATGCTTCAAATGAGACTGTCCAACTCTATCAGTTCTCACGGTGGGCAAAGGCTCAAGGGTAAGTTACCTAACTTCCCATGCTAATGCATGGTTTAGTTACAGAAGTCCAGAATCCCATTCTCTTTTCCTGTTATTGTATCTTTGATTGAATGGTTTATTTCCTTGTTGGCCGTAGGTACTTGTCTGAGGAGAAAAAGGACAAGGCCTAATGGATGTGCCTTCGTATATCAATCACCGGAGGCTGCTGCACATTGTTCTAGTGATTTTCTTCTTCTACTTCTCTTAACTCACTTTGTTTCTTGTATCAAACGCTTGTGACCACGTTGTCCGATTAAGGTCAGAATTCTCTCAAGTTCATTTTTTCCCCCAGAATTGATTGGCTGCTATTTATGACATTTTGGTTGGAGAAATAACATGTACAGAGCATAACGAGAGGACCAAGAATGGGCTTTTCCATGTACCATCTGTCCTTTTAGGAAGCAGAATTGTACTTCAAAACCATTTGATGAAAAACTTGTACTTGTCAACTTGACAATCTTCGTAAGGCTCTCTTGTTCTGTTATTCTTGTCATGGTGGTTTGTGATGCGATCCAGGATGGGCCAATCTGGGGCCTTTGTAAGGAAGGATGGGTGGATTACATTTCATTGTAACATCGGGTTATACTTGCAATGAATTCTTGAAAATTTTGAATCTCTCTAAGAATTATAGAATGCAAGTCGGTAGTGATGCTGATATGCCATTCAGAATGAAAATTTACTCTCAGCTATTGTCTTATACCCTTTGGAGGCAAGCCAGCTGAGTTCCGTATATTGTGCGGGGATGTCAAAATTGCACAATGGAAATGCAGAGTTTAAAACATTTTGCTCTCTCTACATTGATGGTGAAAAGAATCAAAAGATGACATTCGAAGTTAGATGCATCACCACTAGGGTTGGTAATTAAAACTATATAATTGTGGGTTTCTCACCGCTCACAATCCAGTTAAATAAGGGAATCTCCACTTTGAATGGATGTGGGATGGGGTACGGATAAAACTCATACATAGACTGGTGGAAAGAGGGTTCAGCTTCCTCTGTTCTTCCTCTCTAGTCTCTACAGATAAAGCTGAATTCATTCCCATCTTTCTCTATAGCAATGGTGGCTCCAATGGAATTCACAGATAAAGGGTCTGCATGCTACGAGGACTAGGGCTCGGTTGTGCCTCATCAGCCACCTCCTCTATTCTTCTCATCCCTCCATGGTTCAACATACAATCAACAATATTTTAGGAGGATTAGACCTTAGACAGCCGTCTCACCTCTAGCGATCTCTCAACCACTTTGTTGGTTGTTTATTTTGCCTTTACGAGTAAATTAGATTAGTTTAAACACCCAACCTTTGATTCAATTAGATAGTAGTTCGGAGTGAAGCAATAGTAAGTTTAGACTTCCCTTGAAATACGACCGAGCCACTTTACTACAACCCTAGCTAGGTTATGCACTTATGCTTGGATTAGTCAGGATTGAATAGAGAATGTGTATCGACTTATAAATTTAAAGCTCGATCGCACAAGCGATCAAGACCTAACTGAGGTGACATTCCAAGAGGATGTAAAAGTTGTCATTGACAAGATTCCACGTCGGGAGGTGCGAGTTGCAAGAGGATGAATACTTTTTTAGTAAATTGATCGCCTCCAATAGTTATTGGAGGTATTCAGTGAAATTTATAGGCAGGCAAAACAATTGGCCTGTCCATTTGTTTGCTAAAAATGCTCTTTCTTTGTTTCTTGCAAGCATTAGCGGTTTTGATTTGGAACATTAGCTCATTTTTGGAGGGTAAATTATGGTTTATTTGTTTTCTTAGTAATACTTATACAAGTGAGCTATGAGGAAAAAAAATTCACAAGTAATAATTTCTTGACAAATAAAATATTCAAATACGCAGACATGAAAATTCTGAAATTCGCCATCATAATTTAGTGTACGTGGCAAGGATTGAAATATCGTACCGAAGGTTGTACCGGAGAAGTCAACGTTAGGGTATTTTATGCTAAAATCGTGGTTTAGCCATGGTTCAACTATTTCATACCACTAAATACCGCCTACCGATTTAGACTATGATAGGAGGATTTTTTTTCAATTCTTATTGTGAATTAAATTCGTTGTCTGTTAGCTTTGGCCCTTTAGCCTTTAGGTCCGGTCACCTTGTCTGATGTGTGGACTATTAATTATGCAATATATGCTGTAATCGTCAATCATATTCATATGGTCCAAATGCACTCCTAAAACCCATTTTAAAAAGTCTAATACATATAGAGCAATACAAGGCAACCCGCATGTCGATTCACCGGTTGGCCCACTTTAACACTGAGCCGGTAAAAAAACGGATCGTACGCATTCATTGGGTCGATTCATTGCAAGGTATTGGATTGGATGTCAAAGAGCGTGATTTTTTCTTTAGTTTAAGAAATGTGCTTATATTTCTTGTTTTTTCTTTTCGCCTCACCCAATTTTTGGAATTTTAAGTTGAAAATTTGAACATTGATGTTATTTCGCTGTATGAGAAATTTTATTATATATTGGATCCAAGTACGACATGTTATTTTAGTGTAATGGTATATGTTATTATTCATATGTTGACGGAATTTTATATAATTTATAAATGTATGAGGAAGTCACCGATGAAGCATATGAAGGCGAGGAGTAGGAGATTTTCTCCGGCAATGAAGATATCTGTAGCGATGACAGACAACAAATCTATTTCCTTTTCTAATTCAATCTTAACCTCAATCTCTCTTCCAATTTGATTCTTTGTAATGATGTCAGCCGCGGCGGCGGTTCAATAAGAGGAGGAAAGTTTAAATCCAATGAAAGACCATACAGATCTCGATTCCCACACAAAAAGTTAATATGCTAACTTAAGATTCGTTAGCAGATACTATCTGATATCCAGAATGCATGCACTAGTATCCAAGTCTGTTGCTTTTATGAAGTAGTACTAAAGTATCTAGCGAGCACAGATTGGTATTCAAGGTTTGCTAACTGATATCCACCATGAATCAACTATTATCCCAAATTCATAAACTAATATCTAGACAACACAGATTAGTATCCATACATCACATAATCAGTATCCATATAACACATAAGGGTATCCATATTGAATACTAGTTGGTTTGATTGTGGATATTAGTTGGTAATTGATTGGCTGAATACTAATATGTGAGTTGGATACTAGTTTTGTGATGTTTTGAATACTAGTATGTGCTATCTAGATACTTTAGTACTATTTCATAAAATCAGCAGACTTGGATACTAGTTCATACATTTTGGATATTAGTTAGTATATACTAACAACTCAGGCGGTTAGCAGAATAACTCTATTGATTCCCACAAGGCAAGGAACGTTCTTGATGCAGAGGTCTTCAAAAATGAAAAAAAAAAAAACCATATTGTTCCAATCTTTCTCTTTCCCAGGTTTTGCAATCTGATCGGTCCTCAATGAAGAGGAATTACCCCGCATCCGTCGATGGTGGGCGGGCGAGGATGATGGTTCAGCAGAGTAGGGAGTTGAGTCCTAATCCGGTTGAGACCCGACCGAACAGGAGAGACACTTCACACTTGTGATCGCTACACGAGAGCGACACCGTTTCGTTAAATTGATAATTTTTTATTTATTGTTTAAATTGACATGTCATTAATTTAACAGTCCAGTCACCTGTTCTTTTTGGCACAGTATAAAACGGAGTTAATGGGGTCTAACAGAGACTAATGGTCGGTGCTCAACGGTGAATCGTAAAGTTATGGCGAATAAGAAATAAAAATAATTCGGGTGACAAACGTGAAAGAGTTATGTAATTTGAGCGACCAAACGTGTAATTTAACCGTGTGAATAATATGATAAATTTTACCATATATCAGGACTAAACCGATTTAAAACGGTCGACCTACCCACTTACTCGATCGAGCTAATGGGTTGAACCGGTTTGACAACCTTGGAGGAACATTATTCTCTGGCCAGGCAGCTATTTGGTCCCAAAAGCAAAAATATAACCTTGGGAATTTGACAATTTGTAGTACGCCCAGTCATCACTCATCACCAATCATTCACCACACGCCCCACCTTCCTCAGTCTCGAGTCTCGACTCGAGTCTCATCCACCATTCAATAACATTTTGCATCCTCTCCAACCATGGCCGCCGCCGCCGCCGACCGCAGCCGCGATTGCGTGGATCCCAACAGCGGATTCTGCCGGAAGACCAAAATCTTCCAAAGCCTCCGGCCTCCCACGCCTCTGCCTCCGGCCGACGAGCCCCTCTCCCTCGCCCACTACGCCACCTCCCTTCTCCGCACCTCCCCCACCGTCACCGACCTCTCCTCCGCGAGCTTCGTCATCGACGCCGCCACCGGCGAAGTTCTCACCTACGCCGCCTTCCTCCGCCAGACTCGATCCCTCTCCCTCGCTCTCAAGCGGCTCTACCCTTCCCTCTCCCCAAACGACGTCGCTTTCATCCTCTGCCCGGCCTCCGTCCACACCCCCGTTCTCTACTTCGCACTCATGACCCTCGGCGTCGCCGTCTCGCCTTCCAACCCTCTGAGTTCCGAGTCCGAACTCGCTCACCAAATCCAACTCACCAAACCTAAAATCGCCTTCGCCACTTCCCAAACAGCCCCCAAGCTCCCTTCTCCGCTTCACTTCCCCACCATTCTCATCGATTCCCCTCAATTCCTCTCTTTATTGACCGAATCCACAATTCCTCCCGCCGCCGAACCCTCCGCCTTGGGGCCCAGCCAATCGGACACCGCCGCGATCCTCTACTCGTCGGGAACGACGGGGAAAGTGAAGGGAGTGAGATTGAGTCACCGGAACATGATCGCACTGACCTCGGGGTTCTACCACAACCGGCACCAGCACGACCCGGCCCAACCCGACCCGCACCCGGTGGCTCTCATGACGGTGCCTCTGTTCCACGTCTTCGGCTTCTTCATGCTGGTGAAGGCAATCGCGATCGGGGAGACGCTGGTGCTGATGCAGAGGTTCGATTTCGAAGGGATGCTGCGGGCGGTGGAGAAGTACAGGGTGACTTACATGCCGGTTTCTCCGCCGCTAATCGTGGCGATGGTGAAGTTGGATCTGACCAACAAGTACGATCTGAGCTCGCTTTCGGTACTGGGCTGCGGCGGGGCTCCGCTCGGGAAGGATGTCGCTGAGAAGTTCAAGGAGAAATTCCCCAACGTGGACATCATCCAGGTATATATATATATATATATATATATATATGTATATAGAGTCTAATTGAATTGAAGAAGCTTTGTTGAATTTTTGTGGTTGGTGTGATTGAAAATTTGTGGGAGACAGGGATATGGGTTGACGGAGAGTGGGGGAGGGGGAACGAGAATGATGGATGCGGAGGAAATGAAGAACTACGGGTCGGCGGGTCGGATCTCGGAGAATCTGGAGGCCAAGGTTGTGGATCCGGAAACAGGGGAGGCTCTGGGTCCTGGCCAGAGAGGGGAGCTTTGGTTGAGAGGCCCAGTTATCATGAAAGGTCAGGCTGGCAGCAGAATAGATAAACTCTTGCGAGGATTCGACTTTTAGCTTACATGGTGGAAAATGGCTGTGCATGCTTTGTTTGGTTTATCAGGTTATATTGGGAATGACCAGGCAACTGCTGAAACTCTGGACGCGGAAGGATGGCTGAAGACTGGTGATCTTGGCTACATCAACTCTCAAGGGTACCTCTACATTGTGGACAGGCTCAAGGAGTTGATCAAGTACAAGGCTTATCAGGTGAACTACATCGTCAATCAAAATCCTTCAGTTTGTTTGCATGTTAGTGGTGAGTGGTTGACAATGTGGCGAAATGTGTAGGTACCACCTGCGGAGTTGGAAGCGTTGCTTCAATCCAATCCCAAAATTGCAGATGCTGCTGTGATCCCGTAAGTGTGGAGGCAAACCAGGTTTGCTTAATTGTTGGACTGCGAAGAGAGAGTTCATCAGTGGTTTGTTTATGTTGCAGGTATCCGGATGATGATGCGGGGCAAATCCCCATGGCCTTCATCGTGAGGAAACCAGGTTCCCATCTTACGGAAGCTGAAGTGATGGACTTTGTAGCAAAGCAGGTAGCTAAACTAACTAGTATGGTTTTGGAGAATGTTGTTGTGTGCCCTTTTGCAAGTTAATAATAGTGTAATAAAAATGGTGCCTTTACATCCCTAAAAACCAAACCCTTGTGCAGGTTGCACCGTACAAGAAAATCAGGAGGGTGGCGTTCGTCAATTCCATTCCAAAGTCGCCGGCGGGAAAGATCCTGCGGCGGGAGCTTGTTCAACTTGCCGTCAGTGGCCCGGCATCCAAGTTGTAATCATTTTGTTTCAATTCATAGCATGTAATACAATACAAGTACGGGGGAAATAAAAGAAAAGGATTCATTCATGGATGCATGAAGAGTATAAGAGCGTGGGTTGTAATGGAGATCAGGAGATGGAGAATGCAATGCGCTCATCTCTGGCTAGTTCACGGAAAAGAATGAATCCACGTGCGCGTGCGTGGTCAGACCTAGCAGGCAGAAATATGTGCTTTGTTGTAGCCACTCAAAGCTTCTCGAGTCATGTGCAACATAAAGCATGTGGGTCAATCTTGGCAGCCTCTGACCACTTGGACTTGGAGTGGAGTGGAGCACCACCTGGCGTGACAACACCAAACAACTGGATCCAAATGTGCCACCCGGTTCTTAAAGATATTATTTTTTGGATAAATACTAATTATTTGTCAGATCTCTTCCTCATTTCGAATATTAAGAATATCTATTAAAATAAATAATAAGTCAAAATTTTGATAACATTACATAATAATAATCATTTCCCGTTAAATTTAACAACACAATTAACATAAATACACCTAATGGACACCTCACCAAAATAAATAAATAAGTTTAATTTTTTATTTTATCAGTATAAGAAATTTATAAACCTCTTCTTCCTCGTTCGTCCTTTTTGTCTTATTCCTTCTACTCAACACTACTGTTGTCGCCCTGAAACCTCTCTGAAGTCGTTTGGATGCAGAATTTTAATACAAGAGATTTGTGAGGGATTTGGGTTAAAATCCCTTGTTTAAAAACCCAGAAAAATTTAGACACGGTATTTGTACCAATTGAATCGTTTGGAATTGGATCCGGGTTTTTAAAGAAAAAAACCAAATTATTGTTTTGCCCTTCCTTTGTTCATAGTGTTCTTCGCTGTTCCAGCAAACGAACCCAGATTTGGTGCTCCTCGTATCCCCGCCGCAACATCCCCGACGAGTGATAGAGGATGAATAATCAAGTACACGTTCATCTGCTTCCTCCTTTCTGGCCACTACTTGTCCATTAGTTTCGATTCCAATCTATTTCTCGTGAACAAAGGAAACCCCACCGCTTTGTCAAATAGAAGCAACCAAGCCCAAGGCCAACCAACGCCGCAGAGAATTCCAATCATGAATGGGGTCGACGAAGCTACAGGTCGAAGGATGAAGGAAGCGATTCAGAGTTTGCGACCGCAAGCGTACCCGACACCAACATCCTCGAGAGGCTCCGGCGTCATCGCGAAGCTCCAACTTCGACATCATCGCGAAGCTTCAGCTCTGGTGTCCTCGCCAATCCCTCCTTGCAAAGCTCCGATAGTCTCGAGCTCGAATATTTTGTGCAATTTGTGCGTTGTGTTTGAAATGGACAGAGAGATTGGCGTTTTGGAAGGAACAGAGAAGTGAAATTCGTGTGAATGAGGAACGTGGAAGAAGAAAGGATGGAGGGCAATAGTTGGAAGAAGAAAAAATTAGTGAGGGATTTAGAAATAGCTTGCCTACGCTGATTGCCCGGTCTAAAATGGCTACTTTCCGTTATTTGGAGGAGAAATTGCTCGAGAGGCTCCAGGTTTGGAAGTAGATGACATTATCTTGGGCGGCTAAGGAAACTTTGATTAAATCCATTGCCTTGACATTGCCGTTGCATGTGATGTCCTGCTTCAAGTTGCCTCTCTCTATGTCGTTTGTTGGACAAACATGTGGCCCGCTTCTGGCGGGGTGCTGAGGAGGGCCATTCGAGAATTTGATGGATGTCCTGGCGTAATATGTGCCGGAGTAAACCTGATGAGAGGATGTGATTCCGCCGCTTTGAACATTTTAACCAAGCTCTTTTAACAAAAATTGGTTGGCGCATCCTTAATGAACCCCAGTCTCTTTTTAGCTCAGGTCCATAGTAGTCAAAATCAGGATTTTAAGTAAAATCGAAAAATGGGGTAAAATCAGAATCGTAAAATTGTAGGATTATAAGGTCCTATAAAAACGAAGAAGGAATAATATGAAGAAGGAAAATCATGAATAACACAAAATTACCTAACACTTACAATGATAATTTTTCAAGGTTAATGTTCCAATTTATCAAAGTTAAAGTTGGAAAGTGGTGAATTGATGATGATTAATACGTTGGTGTGAATTGATGATGATCGATGGTGATTAGTGAGCGGGAACTAGATGATGTCGGTGGAGGAGAAGGAAAAGAGGCGTAATTTTGCAAATTCTAGGGAAAACATGTAAAATTGACACTAAGATTTGAATCGTAAAATCGTAAGATTCTAAAGATATTAAGGATTCAAATCGTGAATAGTATAGGATTTTAAGATCCATAGATTTTATAGTGAAATCAAGATCGGAACAGGTAAGTAAAGTCGTAAAATCGTAGGATTTTAGGAATTAAATCGGGATTTTGACTGCTTTGCTCAGGTCTACAAAGGAAAGTATTTCCCGGCTGGGACCTTCCTCACATCTATGGCTCGTTCTCGTCCTTCGTGGAGATGGCAGAGTATATTGTAAGGTCGACAGTTATTGGAGACGGGGTTACTATGGCAAATTGGTAATGGGCAGACTGCTTCTTTGCTTCATTCTAGCTAGATACCTCGGTTGCAGCTTGATCCTCCTAAGTATAATCCCTAGGTATTACCGGATGGGGGGATCCGTTGGTAGCCGAGGTTATTGTTCCAGGAGAAGGGCGTTGGTGTGATCTCAAACTTAGTTAGTTGTTTGACCCGCCTACTTGTTGTGCCATCAAAGCTATCCCTCTTCCGCGTCAAAATGTGGAGGATAAAATGATTTGGCATGACACAACTGAGGGGGTTTTCACAGTTAAGTCGGCCTACCATTTAATTGTTGCTCTTGATAAGCGAAAGGGTCGTTGGTGGTCAGAGACTATTTGATGGATAAGTCAAGCTGGATTCGTCTGTGGGAGGCTAATCTCCTACCTAAATTGAAAGTGTTTGTCTGGAAAATCCTCAACCAAATCCTGCCAACTACGGAAGCCCTCATTGACAAGGGTGTCCCGGTGCTACCCAGATGCCCGGTTTGTTGGGCTGAGTCGAAGACAATGGAGCATTTGTTCCTCTATTGCCCGGTGGCCCGTGCACTCTGGGATTATTCAGGACTGAAGTATCTGGGAGAGGAGTTGCCGCGTCACACCTTCCCCCTTTTTCTTAAGCGGTTGATGTCCTTACTGCATCAGCCTTCGATGCTCATAGCAGTTGTTGTTGTCATATGGAGGATCTGGCGCTCTCGCAACCGGGTTGTCTTTGAAGGTAAACAGTTTGGGATCCCTGCTTTCATGCGTCAGTTTAACCAGCAATATGAGGAGTGGGTACATCTGTCGGTGGACCGGATTCCTCAATCTTCGCTCCCTGAGATACAGCAACCGGGTCCGTCGCGGGCCAATCGGCTTGTTTGTATGTGGGATGGAGCTACAAGGGGGTCTCATTCGGCAGGCGAGATCGTTATTATGACCCCAGCTAGGGATGTCCTTATGGATACTGGGTTTTTGTTCCCGGTTATTGATGACCCTATGGTGGTGGAATTGTTGGTGCTCCGAGAAGCTATTTTTTGGTGTCTGGGTCGTGGCCTCACGGAAATAAGTTTCGAGGCGGATGCCAAGGGCATCATCGATAAGATTAATCAAGCTAATACTAGTGATAGCCGGATGGGTGCTATTCTTGCTGAAGTTGTGCATCACTTTGCCATCCGCTCGGGGTTTAGTGATCGATTTGTAGGTCGGCGTAGTAATAGGGTAGCCCATGTGGTGGCTAGAAAGGCCCTCTCTTTGTACCCGACTAGGAGTCGTTTCTTTGATTTTCCGGCCTGGATGATTTCAAGGATGTAGTTTGAATCAATCCTAACAATACAATAAAGAGATTCCAGCCTGCAGCACCTTCACGTTCTGTTTTCCTACGCTCAGCGCAGTTCACGGGAGGCTATATTGGTAAAATGTCTCCGATTTCGTTCTATTGAGATGGGCCGTCGGTAGAAAATGAAAGCCCATTCCAGCTCCTAACACCAGCAACGTCGTCCTCTCTCCTGTCCGCCGCATCTCTCTTACCGTCCTTCCCGTCCGCCTCCCTTGTCGCTGCTGCAAACTTGACCGCCCTCTATCGCTGCTGGCTCCGTCATCGGGCCAGATTGTGCTGCCAACCGAACGAATAGAAATAATGACGCCAAATCCCAGGGCTTGTCTCTTGCCATCTCTCCCAAACGAACCACAACTTCCAGCCGCCGAACTCAATCTGCTCCGAATTGCGAAGCCTGACGAACCACAACTTCCAGCCGCCGAACTCAATCTGCTCCCAAAATCCCCTATCGTCGCCTGCCTAAACAACCTCGCTGCGATGCCAAATCCCAATGCTTCTCTCTTGCATCCTTTCCCAAATGAACCACAACTTCCAGCTGCCGAACTCAATTTGCTCCCGAATTGCGAAGCCTGTATGTGTGATGTCCCCTCCCTCCTCTCTTACCTCTCAAGCTCAGCTCATTCCCAAAAGCTTTAGGGTTTTTTCGTTAATGGAGCTGCTTGGATTTCGTTGTTTGAATTGTTGATGCAGGAGCCTTGGTTAATGGGGATGATGGGATTCCATCTACTGGTAGCTCTATTCTCGAGGAAGAGCACTAATTTCCAGATGGGGTTGTTCCTTCTCACCTATGAGTTTTCCTTTTCTCTTGAATTCCCATGTAGATTCTGACTTGAATTGAATATATAGAGGTTTGATGCGTCTGGATTATGTTGAAAATGTGTCTCTTTGCTAACTGTTTAGTTGATATCATATGTGTTTCAGCCCTCCCACCACCGCATCAGTTCCTGTAATCAAATTAGTCTGAACCTGCTCCATTCAATTTCAATTTTCAACTCTACTACTACTCAATCTAATATACTCATTTTGTTCTCAGTTTCATGTTTTCGTCAGATTGTATGTCATATATGCATTGTGTTTTTATAGCTTCAAATTGTAATCAATTGTAATCTGATTAATCAGAGACACCACCACTTGAAGACAACAGCAGCAGCACTCGAGCGCAGCTGCTCCACCAGTCCACCAGTCTTTCTTCCACCACTCGAAGACAATTAAGTGTTTGACAGTAAGGTACACACCTGTAATCCTTTTTCTTTGGTGAGTTATGAACTCCAATAACTCAAATTACACATATACTTGCTTGCATTGGCTGTCGAAGGCGAATCTCATGTTCTAGCTAATGTATATAATTCATTACTGTAATATATATTAGTGGAACTTTCATTCATTAATATAATCACAAGCAATTGCGGGAGGAAAAGGTAGATCCTGCTAATGGTGTACCCGCTGCGGTTGATGGTGCTGAGAAAAAGCAAGATATTGTTCATGAGCCGGAGGTAAATATTACACGATGAGATAATTTACTTTTACTAGCACAATAATTATAATACCTAAAATTTGTGTTACATATAATGCAGAAAAATGAGGAAGAAACTCTCCAAATGCAAGAGAAGGAGGTCAACATATAATGAAGCAGAATGCGACACCAATGCCAACAAAGCAACTACTATGGATGGACGAACTGATGTTGTCGATGGAGCAGGAAGTGAAGATAACAAAAAAAAAATTGAAAACATAGAGTTGTTTCCGACGATGAGGAGTAAATAGAAGGATTCTTTTAAAACAATTTTAGGAGTCGGTTCCCTTTCATAGGGTTTTTCTTTCATTTTTTGTATGAGGATTTAGTCGGTTAGGATGTCTGTTGAATTTTAAAACAATTTTAGGAGTCGGTTCCCTTTCATGGGGGTTTTCTTTCATTTTTCATATGAGGATTTAGTCGTTCAGGATGTCGGTTGAACTGTTTTATTCTCTTTTTATATTTATGGTTAAAGAGGATGTCGGTTAAACTATTTTCTTCTCTCTTCATTAGGGGTGTTCGAACGGATTGGTTACCGTGGTAACCATATTAACCGGTAGCATTCGGTTAATTTGGATAATTGGTTTGGTATATTTAAACAATTTAGCTTATTTGGTTTAGGTGGTTTGGTTTGGTTTCAACACTGCTAACCAAAGAAACCAATTAACCAATTAATGATACACCTTATATACAAAATTATTAATACTTCCATGCAACCAAACAAACCAAACTTTCGTGATTTCCTATTTTATTTCCATGTGCACAACAAACCAAAGCATTATGAGTCAAAAATTAAATGGGCCTACCTATTTACTAAACCAACACATTTTGGACAACTACTAGACTTTAGGATTACGTACAATACCATGACAACTACCTCAAATTATGTATAGTTTAAGTGTTTTGTATGAGAGCTTTAACTTCCTGATGAGTGGTATTGATATGTATTTAATATTTATGTTAAGGGTTGTAAGCTAACTATATTAGGTGCAGAGATGATGAATGATGTATTAACACGAATGATAATGATAATCATAAATGGTTAGTCTTATTATTATTTTGCTTATGTATAATGATAGTAATAACATATGCTTATGTTTTATTCATTAACATGATAGTTGTTTTCATGTAATGTTATGTTATTTTGTTAATCCGATTATTTGATAAACCAAACCAATTAAACTTTGGTTTGGTTAATTTGGTTTTCGTGTTAATATGGACGATTTGGTTAAGACATTTTATTTCATGGTTAATGAAATTTAGGCTTAATTGGTTTGGTTATTACCACGGTAACCATTTGAACACCCCTACTCTTCATTTCGTAATGGTTCTGGTACTGTGCAGTTTTTTCCTTGAATGAAACGAGATGTTTGTTCTTCCTCTGAGGTTTCTCTCGAGGCAACAACGGAAGTCAATTATAATTCACTGTTGGCTGATGATAACGTACTCGATGATGAGGCATCCGAGCTAAATGTATCGATTCCTGGTGCAAGGGAAGGTAGAAAATGGAGTCAAGTGATTAGGAGAGCAGCTAGACTACATGCGGCCAAAGATGCTGCTCCAATGAAAGTAGAGATTTTGGAGGTAGGGGAGAAAGGCATGGAAGTGGAGGAACTAGCCTTCACTTTGCCCAACGGTGAAGTTGCTGTTCTCGGTTATCTATACTCAAAGGGAATTAAACCCCATGGGGTGTCGGGTTCACCATGACCGCGGGAAGACAACGTTACTGCTTAACCTGTTGCTTTGATACCATGAGAAAAATAACCAAGTATTGGGACTGATACACGATCTTTAACATGGTATCTCCAATTTTACGATCGGAACAAATCCATGGGAGAGTTCAGAGTTTAAAAAATTTATTCGATCACAGCCTGATCTGATTTATAAATGAATCCGGCCAACCGGTCGGGCACGTGACTAGTATATAATTATTTTTTTTTATAAAAAGATAGGTGATAGGCATGCAAGGAGACGGTTTTGAATATTGGAATATAATATTCGATTATCCAACTTTTTATTGCCGCAGGAACAATGAGAAGCACTAATATATTCCTTGAGGCTTGAACCAAAAGGAAAAACATCAATTAACAAGTTGAAAAATACCAATAAAATGAGCAAGCATACATAATGCATTCTTATGAAGGGACCGAGCAAAGCAAGGGACAGGGAGTGAGCCCAATCCATATGGATATGTTTTTAAGATTGATATTTACTTAATTGGGCTGTAAACATAGGCCCAATCCATTGCACCAGTTTCCCGGAATGTATTAGAAATATCGCGGGTTAATTGCATGGTTGGTCACTAACATTACAAAAAGCGTTCATGTTTGGTCACTGAAAAAATTTAAATCCATTTGTGGTCACTAACTTTACAAAAAGCGTTCATGTATGGTCACTCTCCGTTAGCTACCGTCCAACGCCGTTAACGGCCTCCGTTAAGTGATGACGTGGCTGACGGATTCGCCTAATCAGCACCTTTTGACCCTAAAATTGACCGCCACGTCATTTAAACCCGCCATGTCAGCTAAACCTAACCAAACCTAACCAAACCTCTACCCAAACTCGAACAGACCCAACCCGCTAACTAAAACCAAACAGAACCAGACCCCAACGATTTTTGGACTAAGAGGGAAGGCTGCGCGATTAGATTAGGGTTTAGAACCCTAATCTAATCCTCCACAACCTGGACAAGGCTTTACAACACCAAGCCTCTACAATCCCCAAGAAGAAGAAGACGGTCCAGAACCCTAAGCCGCCATCAAGAAACGACAACATCAACAACATTACAATTACCGTCGACCTTCGCCGCTCCCCCAAGACAACAAAGGATGTCGCCGTTTCCAAGCCGCCGCCGACAGCAGCGAAGGAACATGATGATGATGCGGCGTCGACCTACGAGCGGAAGTTGGAGATGAGCAAAAGGAAGTTGGAGAAAGGATACGCGGCGCACGAGGAGGCCAGGAACAGGAAGCGCTCCAAGGTAATTGACTTTCACTTGCCTGGACCCACCAACAAGAAGGCGGTTACAAAAGCGGCAACAGCTGGGACGTCCCAAGGTGAAGAAGCAACTGCAACGGCGACACGGGCGGTGGCGAAAACGAAGGCCAAACCGAAGGCGCCGCGGTGGTGGACCCGCCTGAAGAACGAGCGCTACGACGCTCGCATCCGCAGCTTGGTACTAAGAGGGAAGGCTGCGCGATTAGATTAGGGTTTAGTCCAAAAATCGTTGGGGTCTGGTTCTGTTTGGTTTTAGTTAGCGGGTTGGGTCTGTTCGAGTTTGGGTAGAGGTTTGGTTAGGTTTGGTTAGGTTTAGCTGACATGGCGGGTTTAAATGACGTGGCGGTCAATTTTAGGGTCAAAAGGTGCTGATTAGGCGAATCCGTCAGCCACGTCATCACTTAACGGAGGCCGTTAACGGCGTTGGACGGCAGCTAACGGAGAGTGACCATACATGAACGCTTTTTGTAAAGTTAGTGACCACAAATGGATTTAAATTTTTTCAGTGACCAAACATGAACGCTTTTTGTAATGTTAGTGACCAACCATGCAATTAACCCGAAATATCGCAGGCTTGAGAAGTAAAAAATCCGCTGCGGAGCCTCCAATCTAGTTTTATATAATTCGGCAAAAGGACGGGGTGAAAGCTAGTAACAACTAAGGAATAGAAACCTGATATCCTAGTGGTAATTGGTAAAGGTCTTGAAAGCAAATGACGAATTGTAGTCGTCTCTTTTCTTTCACTATTTTTTATTTTTAAATAGAAAGTTTAAAAGTAAAAAATAATTAGAATTTGGCATGGGTCGGTCAAACAGGTTGAATTTCAAGTTTTGGCCCGTTTGTTTTATGCATTGCAAATTTATTAGCATGTTGATGGAAATGGCTTGGAAAAAAGACATATAAGTTGTACCTTTGCAGAAATGTCCTCAAATGTTTGAATGCTTTATGAATCAGGTTCCGTGACTTTTGTGATGGTGTATGTGCTTGACGATTGCTCGATGTTGTAACTACTTAATTTGAGAGTAAATCTTTTGATTTTCCCTATGAGTTGTGATACCAGTTCTGGTGGTTGCAGCATGTTGTCGTTGTTCGCCTGTAAAAGTTGTTCCGCCGTGATGCTAAATACCTTTCGGGGTCGTTTGGATGGAGGATTGTGGGACAGGATTTTGCCACAATTCCTTCCCTTCCCGGATTTCACTACAATCTTGCGTTTGGCAAAGTTAAAAAAGATTAGGGATTTTAATCATGAGGAATTTTAAAAACCTGTCATTGAGGAATTTTAAAATAGCTGGTCCCCCTCAGCTATTTTGAAATCCTGCATTTTTTATATTCTATTTCCAACACTATCCCTCCTCCAATCGACCTCTCCTCTTCCTTCTTTGATCTTATCTACCTCTCTCTCTCTGTCTCTCTCTCTCTCTCTCTCTCTCTCTCTCTCTCTCTCTCTCCCTGTGCAATGAGCATAAAAAATGGAAAACGATGGTACTGTACTTAGGGGATCTTCGTCGACTCCTCTCCTCAGGGGATCTCCGCCGTCCAACTGCCTCACCACCACCACCACCACCTCGTCAAGGACCCCCACTCTCGGAGCTTCTTTCTTCTCTCATCTTCGTAAGAAGGACCGCCATTCTCTGATGCTCGCTTGCGCCGACGAGCGGCTCCGTGAAGGACGGGGGCTCGATTTTGCCCAGATCTGGAAATCGCAACTGGAGATCGATTTTGGCGGTGGTGGAGTATGGGTTTGTGATTTGCGACAAGCTCGATTTGACTGTTTCTGTGTTGTTGGTGTTGACGTCGGAGCGAATTGCAGAAGCGAAGGACGGTGAATGGTGGGTTTTCAACCTCTTCTAAAAACTGGGCTTGCGAATTGGAGGCAGGGTCGTTTGTTTCTGGGTTTCAAAGGGAATAAGGAAATCGTGTCGGAGTTCAGGTAGAAGAATTGCGCCACCCTCCACCCTTTTAATCTCACCGGTGCCGATGATAAGAGCTGGGGAGAAGACACGTTCAGGCTAATTTGGCAAGGATGCCTATCCGTCTGTTGGTTTTTTTACCTTCTGCAGGAAGGAAGGAGGAGGAAGTAGATGAGGGTAGATTGGACTTTGTACAATTGGTGTCCAAATTCTACATATCTAAACAAACAAGTAATTGGTACAAATAACTCGTTTAAAATTTCTGGGTTTTTAAGTGAAGGATTTGGATCAAAATCTCTCATAAATCACTCATGTTAAAATCCTTGATCCAAACAACCCCTTCTTTCTTTTTTAACAAATTGTGTAGTAGTGCTATGAAACAGACCACCCATGAACGCTACGCTTATTATGGCCTGTTCTTACTTCCGGTGGTGAGAAATTGTGAATTGAGAATCATATTCGCCTACCGCACTATGTTTGGCTGGTGGCTGCTTACTGTGCTCTCTAGAGTTATGAAACAGACTACCCATGAACGTTACCCTTAAGAGTCCATAACTTTGCGAAAAACCAAATTTAGGCAATCAAAGGTGGTGGATGTGTGATGATTTTTTATGGCTTAATTGTTTGTGAATTGGATATCTGATCTTTGTATGATTAGAGGGGATGTTTGCTTAATAGAATAACCCATTTTAATTCATGTATATTTTTAACATGAACTTTAGTAACTCAAAACCTTCGAGACACGTATCACCTACTGCATTGTATCATTTTTCCTGGGTGCTTGCTGTGTTGTCAAACTTCTTTGCTGCTGCTGCATTTACACTAACAGGGGAATTAAGAACCCATGAATGTTTCCGTTTGACACAAACAAGAGGACTTACTTCTAAATCGTGCACTAAAGATGATTGGAGGAAACATCTCTCTTTCAGTTGATATGCTGGAGACCTTAACAAAAGCAACGTATAACATAAAAACCAACCATCTGAACTATTAGCATTGTTGCTTTACTCTTTTTTCGTGGTTGAGTCTCCTTCAAAAAATTTAGTTTGATTTTAGAAAATTTTGCTTTTGCAGTCCTGTCTTGCCACCAACGCGTTCAGTAGATGGAGATGGCAGAGGAGAAGGCTATTTTTGTGTTGTTGTTGCTGGTTTAGGGATCGGTTTGTGAAGAAGAGGGAGAAGAGAGGGGGAAAGGGAAATGCAGGAGAGGGGGATAACTCTTTTCTCTGACAAAAATGGAGTGAAGAAAGGAATTATGATCAATAAGGATATGGTTATCTTACATAACGGTCTCTATTCTGTTTGAATTGAGCTTGGGAGGCAGTGATAAGGACGAGCTGCAACCAATTCATAGTGATAAGAGTGCTATGAACTGTGATCATGTCTTATTTCAAGTTAGAAGGTAGTTTAAGTATAAGGATTATTTAATTTGACAAGTTGTTTCGTCCATGATTCTTGGTAGTTTTAGTGCCATTCTAGCCATTGTTTAGTCTCTAATTTTTGAGAATTGATGTGCGAGTAATGACTTTCACTTATGGGCCGTTTAGTTGTCATTCCATTTCTATTTGCTGTCACAACAGAAAATAAAATTAAAATGAAAACGAAGTTGTTGTTTTCTGAGAAACAAAACCTGAAAAAACCTTGTTTAGCTGAGAATTTTTGTGAGTTCTAAAACTGAATTCTGAAAACGAAAATCTGTTTAGTTACTTCATATTGTTTTCTGGTTATTGATTATCACAATTTTGTTCATTAAGATCATACAATCCTAGTCATCACACAACTTATTTGATATTCTATCCCGTCGTACATCCATTGCTCGAGTTGGCTTGAAATATGATTGTTTTCGTCATCATTATAAGCCATTTCTTATCACACTACAATTCAGTACGAGATAAAAGATCACGAACAAGCAAAACATCAAACTCAACAAAAGACTACAATAAATTCTACAAACAAAACATCAAAAGAAAAGCACAAAGATGGAATGGAAAAGCAAAATCCTCCACCGCTGATCACTCTCCAACTCTGCTCTCCCATGATCATCAATTCCAAACCTAAACAGTCCAATCCCAAACTGATAACTCTCTTCACTAGAAGTTCCTTAACGAATCTTGACTGGGTTTTAGCTAAAATTCAATCCAGCTAGACCAAAAAGGCGCAATCAATAATAGCAAATTTGGATGTCAAACAAGAAAAATAGCCACCCATCCATTCCCCTATTCCAGTTCCCAAGCCACCAACTGCTGCCACTCCTTCTCCTTCCCCATCACCCTTCGTCAAGTCAATCAAAGGTAGTCAACGGAAAGCTGAACACTTCACTCTCCATTCTCTTTAGTATCATTTTAATTCCAGTCAATAGTAATGTTTGATAAAAACATCCACCCCCTGTTTCTGCAGATTGCGCCCCACTGTGCACGGGGAGGTGCAAGCTGCACTCGAGGCCGAATCGGTGCAACAGGGCCTGCGTGAGTTGCTGCTCCAAGTGCAAATGCGTTCCCCCTGGTACCTATGGCAACCGTGAGCAGTGCGGGACTTGCTACACTGGCTTGACCACTAAATTCAACCAGCCCAAGTGCCCTTAGAGAAGAAAACTCTGCGTGTTTCCCCTGTTTCTTTCTACGTATTGTTATGGGTTTAGAAGCTATGAAATGTTGTATCGTCGGAAAGAGTCTTGAGAGAGAGAGAGAGAGACCAGCGGGTTCGGAAAATAAAATGGGGTTGCTAGATAAGTGTAATGTTTGCGGGAGTTTCAAATTCGTTTCTACTATGTGGTTATATATATGATTGCAAAATCAATCCCAAAATGGCGAGAAAGAAAAGATGGTGTGGCGGTTGGCGGCAGAGCGAGATGTAGAAGGAAGTGGGAGGAGAGGCTGGAGGGAGAGGAAGATGATGGCGGCGGGGTGTAGAACGAAGTGGGAGGAGAGGCTGGAGGGAGAAGAAGATGATGGCGGCGGGGTGTCTGGGGGCAGGGAGGTGAGGCCGAAGTAGTCTTCTAGGGTTATGGTGGCAAAAACGGCAGCGCTTAGAAGCTCGGAGGAAAAAGTTGAAAAAAATCATCTGTGGTGAATCGAACTCGGGTCGAGTAAATGAATTAGTGTGTTTTCCGCTGGGAAACGGGGGGATAGCCCGTCCCCTTATTTTTGGAAAACAACTATTAATCGTTTTCTCAAAGCTATCTCATTTGTAACAATTGGTTTTTTTCAGGGAAAATGGAATGGTCAAGTGAACATGTTTTTTGTCATTTGCTTCCTGATTTTCATTTTTTAAACAAAAAACAGAAAATGAAATGGGAAGTGAACAGGGTTAGCTTCAACTATTATGTGTGTATTTATTGGCATGTGATAGAATTCTCTTTTCCTTTTCTTTGAATTCAGTTTCATACTCTAATTGTATCATTTGTACATAGGAAAATCATGCTCGATATGACAACCCTCTTATATGGCGGGTGCAAGGAATGAAGCCATCATTAGAATTCAGACCGACAACGGGGAAGGATGCCCAGGACTAATTCACTTTCCTATTTTCGATGCAGCGGGAACGCTCACTCTAACAAGGTGGTTATCCCCTTTGGTGCTTTCCTGGAACATTTCATTGACCTAAGGCACGATCCTCTTTCTTTTTCTAAAAGGTTGCTGACAGTGATTTTGCCGAATCAAGGCTCAGGGGCAAGAAAGATAGGTTCTTTCGCTTCCAGCTGGCGGATCAATGCCACAGCTTCCCCTCTCGGTTTTCCTAACAAAGGTTTCAGTGGGTACCGCGCTTGCTACAGGAAAGCCCTCTTTGGATTTGCCTAAGATTTTTGGAATTCAGCGTAGAATTTTGTTTTTTTTGTACTCTTTCATAACATAAAGAGTATTAAGAGTGTAGCCAAGTGGATCAAGGCAGTGGATTGTGAATCCACCATGCGCGGGTTCAATTCCCGTCATTCGCCCACAACTCGAGATCAGTAAAAAAAGAGAATTAAGATAGGTCAAAATAAAAATAACATATATATATATATATATAAATATAAAGTCAAATCTAGTAAATTATATTACTTTATTAGATTACTTTACTTAATTATTTTCAAATTATTTCTATTTCAAAGTAAATAGAATATTATACTTATTTTCTTTATAGATCAACGTGCTATCCTGATAGCTGAGCAGTCGGTCGAGTGACTTCGTTCCTCTCCCTGGATGACAAGTTAAAGAAATTGGGAGGACATATGCAATGAGTTCAACAATAAGTATAGTTACAACATCGAGGTAGATGTAACCAAGCGTGACTTAGAAAGCACCAAGCTGCAACCTAACCGAGAGGACCGTCGCACAAGCCACCAGGCGAGGAAAGGTTTCTTTCATATGGGAGGGACTTATGTCACCACAAACAGAGACTAAATCAAGTGTTGGATTCCAGGCTGGTGTTAAAGATTATATATATTTTAGGCTAAGGAATGGGAAACCTTTCTCCGATTCCATGAATCCAATTTTCATTTCATCCGGGAAAAGCCATCTTTTTCTCAACAATGCCTTTGTCATTTGATCCAATAGTGTTCCGTTAGATAGGAACAGATTTGATAAATATTGATAACTCTCGGATAGAGTCTTCGAGCGGAAACATCGATTAGATAATGAATTATTGGTTCTAAGCCATCTCCGGCTAGCATTCTAAGCCCTCGTATGCCAACCACCGGCAGCAGTTTCGTACCAATCCACCTTTAAAGCGCATCTCACTGGATTTAGCCCTACCTATTACATTAGATAAGGCGTCTCCTGTTACAAGCCTTGAAAGAGTATAGGAAGGGCGGAATCTATTTTATTTGGGCCCAATCATTCGTCGAGACAAGAAAGCATTAGTGTCTTCGTTCCATGCCTCATTTCATAGGGAACCTAAAAGTGGCTCTATTTCATTATATTCCATCCATATCCCAATTCCATTGATTTAATATCCCCTTTCCTTTGGTGTCATTGACATAAGAGATGTCGTAATTGTAAACCACGATCGAATCTATGGAAGCATTGGTTTATACATTCCTCTTAGTCTCGACTCTAGGAATAATTTTTTTCGCTATCTTTTTTCGAGAACCGCCTAAAGTTCCAACTAAAAAATAAAACCCTGGTGAAAGACATGAAGATAGAGACAAGAAAACGATCCATAATCTTTACTTCGGCTCATATCCGATCAAAAACTTTATTTCTTAAAAGGATTTAATCCTTTACCTCTTCAATTGGTATTTTTTCACGAAAAGCAAACACCTCCCCTTTGTTTTATCAACTTATCTTATCTTAAACCTCGCCAAGAGCTCCCCGGCGACGACAGAGGAACCAACCCGCCAGCTGTGGCGGGGCGGCTTTTTTCTTTCACAATAAGACCTGGACGATTATCCCTACCCTCGGTAGCTTACGAGTTTACGTCCATCCCCGGTCGGGTCCACATATATATGTTAGACGATCGGACTACAGATTACGTGCTAAACGGATTAATGATACGAAGAAAAAAAAATGAGCGGAAGGGGCACTTAGTTTATAATAAATGTGGCATATATACATATATATTGAATTGCAGATACAGAAATGCTAGAATCATTTGTAAGTAGATCAAATATAGGTTTCCGATAGAAATGAAATGAAAGAGGGTATCCAAGAAAAAAAAATAAGAGAAAAGGCTTTTCTAGGACTCGCTATCTAATGATTTCAAGAGTTCTAGTACCTAGATCTAAATGAAAGAAAAAAATGACACAATATATTAAAGAATAAGATTATGATTTGAATCTTAAAAAGGGGGGATATGGCGAAATTGGTAGACGCTACGGACTTAATTGGATTGAGCCTTAGTATGGAAACTTACTAAGTGATACCTTTCAAATTCAGAGAAACCCTTTTCGCTCCGCTTAGCCCTAACCCCCTCTAGTGGTATTTTATTGATAGGTTCTATAGGAACTGGACGATCCTATTTGGTCAGATACCTAGCGACAAACTCCTATGTTCCTTTCATTACAGTATTTCTGAACAAGTTCCTGGATAACACCCTGCTACCCTCGTCGGATTGTAATACTTTAAAGTACTCTTCGCTGTAGATAACTCTCCCCATCCGCGATTTTTTTTATTTTAAATGAAATCAATTTGAAAAAGACCTAAAGTTAGCGATTTATCAATAGGTAATGTTGCTCCAATACCTAACCATTAGAGTCCCAAGGCAACTCTACAAAAAGGTGGGAAGCTGGACATTCGAGCATTCGAGACGGAGACTCAGTCCACTTCCACTCTGCAGAAGAAGAAGAATCAATCTCAATCGAGTGCCTTCCCGCACCTCCGATATTCCAAGATAGAACGAAAAATTCGGAACCTCGGGGATCATTCCTTTTTTTGCTAATATATGAAATATGGGATTTCAATAAGCGGATTTTGAGGAAATTACAAACCAGACCTTTTATACTTACTTCAACAAAAGAAGCGCGGGCTTCCTCGATAGAAGAACCTTTTTTGTTTTGGTCCCAATTCAACACTAAACAAGTCCGAACTAATTGCCCAAACAACTAAACACAACATTACAAAGTGAACAACGGAAGCGTTGAAGACTACTAGTGATACATGCAAACACACTACTTTGGGTCGACGGACTCCTTATTTGAATATTATAGAAAGTAGAAAGAGCTAATGCTCATTTCCCGGTGGATTGGAATAAGTACAATAAAAGATAAGAAGAAATGCGGCCCCCTCCTACATATTTTAGAACCTCTCCTAGAAAGAAACTCGTAAAACCAACTCCATTGATAATTACGTAGTGCTATCAAACTTTTGACCCAGGGCATATAAATGGTGCGGGTACGGGACCAATCTCTGCAGCGGCACCTCACGAACTTCTTACTGGGTCCATCCTATAGCATTTGCGAGTGTTTGGATGCACGTGTTTTGTTTTCATATTCCTGCGCAGTTAAGAAAAAAATTGTCCCCAAGGAAACCACTTGTGTCTTTCTTGGATATGCTCAGCCTGGGTATAGATGCTATGACGTGAAATCCAAGAGACTTATTGGTCTGAGCAAGATCCGACTTATTTGAAATTAATTGAATGAACAATTCAAAAAAATTCTGCAGTATTCGATCTATTTTGAGTTCTTTACCACGTAAACTTACAATTTTTTGTTATTGAGATTTTTGCGCAATATGGATTAATATTTAAGGATAGATATTACCTCTCTTTTTCCCTTTTTTAAACAAATTGAAATGATTGAGCGGTTTCTCCTTGGTCCAAGCAAAGTGAAGAACTTAAAGACAAAATATTGACCCCTCTTCCCGGTCATAGTGGAGAATAGCTAATAGTTAGGACTCAGTAAAAAAATGGCAAATCCGCTTATGGAAAAGCCTTTCCTGCCTTCATAGCAGAGGGTGTTGATACAGGAGCGACCCTATGAAGAAAAGGGTCCACCCACGAAAGAATTGCCCTCAACCGATATCTAAATTGCTCTTGACTTCGCCCAATGGATTCAATCTGGTCATGGTAAAACTTCATATGGGTTCGATGTACTTTTATCTTCAACGAATAGTGCAGCCTTTAATGCAGGGCGAAGCATATGGTTGCCCGGCTGGTTAAATGCTATTAATGAAAACAGTAATTCATTATTGATATGCAAGTAATTAATATTATACCTCCAGGACCAGAACTTCTTGTTTCAGAGGGCGAAAGCGTTCCCCTTGGTATTTTGGGTTCTTGCGGTTTTTCGAGTTTGTCGGCTTCGTTCGGCGACTCCGAGAAATCTGTGGGGGATTCATTTTGAGTCGAATCCTGCCCCGTAGCCATAAAACTCTAATATTTAACATGCTCGCTACCTTCGCTCGATCCTGGGCTATTAATATCATAATCCCCCAACCCCGAGGGAAAGGTCTTTATCTTTATTTGATTTCATTTTATCAATTTTTAGAATTCGAAGCGATTGTACATACCATACTCATCCCACAATTTGATATGAATTACTCGTGATTCACTCGGTTTCTGGGACATAATCATTATGTAGGAGAGGTGGCCGAGTGGTTCAAGGCGTAGCATTGGAACTGCTATGTAGGCTTTTGTTTACCGAGGGTTCGAATCCCTCTCTTTCCGCATCTTCATCTTCGCCTAATTTATCAATTTTACTGACCGAAATGAACCTAATTCCATAACAACGGATACCTTTATTCCAACAGTTATAGCTTCCCTTCATAGGGATTCCCTATTCCTAATTTCTGTGGTATAGAAAATACTGGAAAGAATGGACAAAGAATGAAAATATCCCCAGGATTTTCTGATCTATGAATGGGCGAAAAATTCCCCGACCCCTTACCTTCGGTATCTTCTTTAGGTTCGAACCCTTGTTATTTTAGTTAGGTTTAGGTTTAAGTCTGACGAGAATAATATTCTACAACTAACAATTCATTTATTTTCAAGCCGGCCCATTTACTATCTATTATTTGATTGACCATTCCTTTATATTGGAATGGGTGAAGAGTCAAGTGTTTTGGCAATTCGTCCCCTGCGGAGGAATCAAGATCATTTTGAATCATAGTTCTAGATTTTTGTTCATCCCTCGTTATAAAGGAAGATGCTACCACACGCTTACTAGCGTAACCAACAGAGTTTACTATATCAATAGGAATATAAAGTACTTGCTTTCCCATTTTAGTTACTACCTGCCATGCCAAAGCGGTATCGGTAACCTTATCCAGCGTGGTCGGTGGTGCTTTCCCTCGGGTTAAACGGTAAAAATAGTCCCGTGCATCCTTTTCCTCACCTGCTAACTTAGCTAAGTCTTTATTTCTTGCCTTATCGTCTGTTGGATATCGATCTATTATCGCTTTCCTATCTCTCTCTTGCGTCTTTGCCAAAACAAATTCAAAATTCTCATGGCCATTTGCTCCTCTCTTGCAACGGCAATATCTTGAATGAGATTGTCAAAGGCACGCCCCATCATCCCATCAACAGTTACCTCTCTCCCGAACTCTTTCATGGTGGCAACCAATCCTTGAGGAGTATAATGAAGCTGACGGGGTTGACGTAGACGTCCTCCAATATACCCACCGCGAAGGTTGGTTTAGGCTAAGATGGAGGAAGTTGTTGAAAGAATTCTTTTAGCCTCTTCTTCGCCTTATTCTGGATCGAAGCAATCAATCGGCAATGAAGCAGCTTCCAATGTCATACCACACTCTCCCCCTCTCCTTTCAGTCGAGCAACTTCGTCCCTCCTTATATAGTTTCCCCACACCCCAGATGAGCAGGAAGAAGACTCTGTCGGATTTCAAGACACAGAGAGAGTATATCTTGAAAAGCGCAAAACTGGAAAGGGCATACCTTGAATACAGATCAAGATTAACTCATGCACGAAAGGAACTGACTTAGGAAAGCTAGCCTTAGCCCAAAATAAAGGAAAGCAGCCGAACATAAGAAAAAAAGATTCTTTTGAGTTGATTTAGTATTTACTATTTGAGGGGCCCTTCTCCCTTCGCCCTTCGGGCTCATATATTCCCTTCCTCTCTTTCTTGTTCTAATTAAAATGCGAGCAACTTCGTTCCTTCGCCCTTCGGGCTCACTACTTCGTTCCTTCGCCCTTTGAATCATTACGAAATGAAATTGGAAAAGCGTTTTCTTGTTCCTGAATGGGGGTTTTCAATTCTTTTAGGTTTGCACTCTACTCCGAGTAAGGATTCGCCCGATTTTTATTTGCACATATAGGGCAAATGCCCCCAATACCTTGGTTCTTCAGTGAATCTTTATTGGTCTTTTTTCTTTGCCGGTGGCCTTCGCTCCCCTCTCCTCTACCGGGGAAGGTTCTAACTCCTTTCCCTTTTGGTCTCGTGGAGAAGGTGCTTTCTTTCGCCTGGAGAGGAATTATATTTTCCGATTACGCATGGTGGATGGACACCTTGATCGTGGAGCTGAATTCGGTTTTTTCGATGTTCTCGTTGAAACACGCGGGCATACTCCTTGCTTCTGGGGACATTGATCCAAAGCTCGAGTACAATCCATGCGCCGTTTTTCTTCTCTACCACGCATTCATTCGCATCGTACTTCAGCAAGTGTTGATAGAACAAAAGAAAGAGAGAAGAACAAGTAGAGCGGTAGAGAGCGGTAAAGAAGCAAAAGCATCCTGCCAGCTCGCGAGCGTAACTTAGGATGGGCTGGCAAGAGAAAAGAACTGGCATAGACCGCTCGTATAGAAGTTCTTCCCTCAGCAGTCAATCTCATAGTAGGATAGATGAATATATAGACTGACTACGGCTACTGGGCCTTGTTTTTCGCTAGCCCACCTGTTGTGTGGCTGGCAGCTGATGAAGCGGACCCAAATCTCCGATTTCCCTTTAGGGGAGTATGCTGTTCTAGGCGCTCAAGGGCTTTAGTTTGTCGAGCTAGAACGAGCCTCAGACAGAGGTCTGTCTACTTTTTCTCAATCTACCAAGAATAGATCACGCCTGCAGGAGAAGGAAAAAAAAAAGATGAATTTCATAAAAGAAGAAAGCTAGCTGTTAGCCTAGGGAAGATGAAAGATATGCTCTTCGATAATCGGGTTCTTGCCTTTCGTTTTGACTCGAGCATTTTATCTCCCTCTCCCTACTTCCAACCATGAAAGCATTCGAGCCGTAGCTCGTTACACAGTCTCCTCCGAGTACAGACACGTTGACTTACAACTTTGAAAGATCAAAGACCTTTACCTTTTCGAAGGGTAGGGGTGACTAAGCCCGCGAATAATATGCACTGAGTACTCGAACATAGTAATAGAGAGGGGTAACGACTAGGGAGTTGGAAGACTTTTGTGCGTCTTCAGCTGTTAAGTGTGTTTGGGACACTTTGAGACTTAGGTCTGCTTCAACGAGCCCCGCTACTTCATGGAGTGAAAGGGGCCTCCAAGTAAAGGCGGCCGAGGGAACCGCCTGCCTAGCAACATCTTTTCTGGGTAAGTTACTGTTCCCTGCTGAGTATTCGCCTTGACTCGTTGCTTAGATCTTGCTTCCTCTTAGGTACTCCTAGAGCTGTGAGACCTGTATAAGGACGTGAAGGAAGGACTCAAGTGCTAAGATGCTTTCAATGTCAGAAGAATCACTCTCGACCAGACAGACCGAGCGGGTATGGTAGGCAGTTTTGATACCATTTTACTACAACTTTACGTTGTAGAAAAACACGGGCTTTCTGACCCCTCAAACGAAATAGTTGATTTGGCGCCCCTTATTCAACCATAAACAATTGAGATTGGACAGGAACGGACTAACTGAAACCTAATGGGTGGGGGACTTTTTTTTAGGTTTGTAAATCAGTAAATTTATTGAAGCGTCTGCAAGCACTCTGGGCAAGAATTGGACCTGTGGATTTCTTATAGTAAAAAAAAAAGGGGGACGTGCTATATCCGAAACGTACGAAATATAGTAAATATCGTGAAGGCAGATGTAGTAGGAGTTGCAAAACGGACGGTACCCTACCGATGCATTTTTACATCCCACAGCTTCGGCAGATCGCTTAGCCCCGTTCATCTTCGGCGCAAGAGCGCTCGATCAGTGAGCTATTACGCACTCTTTCAAGGGTGGCTGCTTCTAGGCAAACCTCCTGGCTGTCTCTGCACCCCTACGTCCTTTATCACTGAGCCCCTAAAATGGATGAAACACCAGATAGATGAAGACTAGAAATTGTTGAATCAAGAAAAAGAAAAAACGTGAACAGTGATTGGACTTTTCGGAAATATATTAGCGGATGAATTAGTAGTTGTTGTTCTTGTTTCTTTAGTACCTTCGGTGGTTCCTATACCTGTCATGTTCCTTGGATTATTTACAAGCGGTATTCAAGCTAAGGCTGGGTGGGAAGGGGGCTGCTACAGGCAATTCTCTAGTAGATCTTGCATGCATTCCGGTTGAGAAAGCCTTACTTCAAGCTAAGACGCGCTAAGTATATGCAGCAGACGGAGACTGGTTGGCGGCCAAGAATGACAGGGAGGATGTCGAACTTATGGAAAGAATTTTTTTTCCATTTTCTAATTTTTTTTTTCGAGTTCTTTAAAGAAAACTTCAAAAAGTGAAAGGTGTTTTTGGGGAGAACCAAAGGGGAGTTCGTTCCTCTCCTTTCAGTCGAGCTACTTCGTTCCTCTCCTTTCAGTCGAGCTACTTCGTTCCTCAACCTAGGATAGATCAATTGACTGTGTAAGCTCTCTGTTGGTGCAACCATGCAAGATACTAAGTATATAGCAGGGCGAGGATTAGGAGGGAAAGCCAAGTGAAGTGACCAGAGGGTTAGGGTGCGGTGCCAATTCTCCAGAGTGGTGTGAGGCAGTGAGCTAGCTTTCGTCCCGGGAGGATTAGAACGGAATAATTTTTCTTACTTCCATAGAAGCCATATTCCACCTTAAAATCCCTCAGCCTCCACTCTAAAGCTCTGTCCCGAATTCAAGTTGATTATGTTTCGCCCCTTCCTCGGAGAAAGACGATCAAACAATTCCCAATCATGGTCCTTGCAGATCGGATCATCCATATAATATACAAAAAGAAACTCCAGATATTTGATATCTTTCTCTTTGAATGAGATCTCAATTCCAGCGACGGTTTCATTAGATATCTTACAACTAGAATCCCTCTTTTTCCGATCCAGTTCCTCCACCACCGCGAACCCCAGTTAGATTCAGACATGATACACTTTTTAGTTCTTGGGAGAACCCAAGTACCCCGAATCATTTTACCTTGAACGAATTTCCCTCGTGCCTTCCGTCCTTTACTATTAAGCGTCTTTCTTTTTCGTTTTTCTGCCTTCGGAACAAAAAAGAAAGAACCCAAGCATGAAAAGAAGGAGGTCCATTCCCTTAATCCACGTTTCGATTGATCTATAATTAAATTAATCCGTTTCTAGAATAAACTGACCTTCGATTTTGGAGATGAGAGCAGAAGAACGTAGTAACGGCTACGAAGGGTTTCGTGTCCCGAATTCAAGTTGATTATGTTTCGCCCTAGTATTAAAATGCGATCAGGTGCTAAAGCTTATCGTTATCGACTACATAATCAACTTGGTATGATTAAACTCATGAATTGTATTAATGGTCATATTCGACATTCAGCACGACTACTTCAACTACATTGTGTCTGTCAAGTACTGGATATCCCTGTAATTCTACCTATTACACTAGATGCTCAATCAAATTGGTTTGCAGGATTCTTTGATGCTGATGGTACCATTGGTATCGCTATGAAGAATCTACTACCTCAATTAAGTATTATTAATGATGGTATAATAAAAACTGCAGTCTGCATCAGCACCAATTTCTAGGCCTAAGTAAAGTTATTCAACCCAGAACTCTGCTTAGCGCTAAAAATTGCCCTCACCCAACCTTGATCCTGTTTGACCCACTTCTGAAGAGTCAAGATATATGACTAATCCTCTCCATTCATATTTTCTTATTGACTCTTTCTGACCCTTTAGGTTGGGGCGAGTTGGGAAGAATCGGATTAGTGGGTCGGTCCTAATCAAGTGGAATCTCAATCCCTTCACTCTCACTTACTTTCTCTCCCATTCCACAAGTGGGTAACATACAGTAATCCGGCCAACGGGCCGGGTAATAAGCTAGTTTTATATAATTCGGCAAAAGGACGGGGTGAAAGCTAGTAACAACCAAGGAATAGAACCCTGATACCCTAGTGGTAAAGGTCTTGAAAGCAAAGTACTATGAGGATCGAGATCCTCTAGAAGCAGAAATTGGGAGAAATTCGAGTTGGGTTTGGAGGGGACTAATAATGGCTGCTAAGGAGTTAGTCAGACGTGGAATGAGGTGGAGGGTGGGGAATGGAACCAAAATTGACATATGGCTCGACAAATGGGTGCCTTCCAGCACAACCCAAAAAGTAACATCCCCAGTTGCACACTGGAGTGGTTCAAACTCAGTCGCTGAACTAATATACTTGGACTCAAGGAGTTGGCGTACAAACTTGCTTCAAAGATTCTTCAACCCTATGGATCGTGTTAACATACAGAAAATCCCCATTCCCAGGCAACCTACTGAGGATAAACTGATTTGGGGAGTGGAGAAATCAGGGAAATACACTGTTAAATAAGCGTACAGGCTTTGGGAAGGCAGGAATGATGATGTGTTGGGAGAAGTCTATACACCGATGAATTGGAAAATGCTCTTGAACTTACGGATTCCTCCAAAAGTTCGGATCTTTGCATAGCGCTGATTGAGAAATATAATTTCTACAGGAGCTAGGGTCTATGATTGAATGCAAAAGGGAAGTGAAAATTGCTGTTTCTGCAATCTCAGAGAAACGGAGGGACACATCTTTCGTGAGTGTGACTGGGTTCGCAGGGTATGGAGATCTAGCCCTATGGATTCATATATAGCGAGGGGGGAGAACCTTACCTTGGAAGAATGGTACTGCGAACTCCAGGAGACGGAGTCCGACGAACTGCTGGGCGAATTCCTTGTGGCGCTTGGTATATCTGGGACCAAGGCAACTGCCACTATTGGAACAAGAAGAAGTTAGAAGAGTGGGGAATATTACCTAGGGCGAGCAATTGATTAAAGGATTACTTGGAGAAGCAATTGATCCCTTGGCTGCCGGCAAGAAATGATGCGCAGGGGTGGCAGCCACCAACGACAGCTCCTGTGAAAATCAATGTCGATGCGGCATGCATTGCGGATCGAGGAATGGGGTGGGGAGCGGTAATTAGGGATGGTGGGGGAAGGTTTTTGTTTGCTGGAGTTCGAAGATTGAGAATCCAATGGAATCCTGAGGAAGCGAAAGCTATGGCGATCAGATTTGGCTTGGATTTGGCTCGTAGGTTTGAGATTATGGAAATGGAGACGGATTGTCAAGGGATAGTACAGCAACTGCGAAAGGAAGAAGACAGGGAGACCGAGCTTCGGCTTGCTGTGTGCTGAAATCCGGGCCAAGGCTCAAACCCACCTCATTTTCTTGTACCTCTTCTTAGAGAGGATATGGGAGGAAACTCAAAATTTTCAATTGAATTAAATGAATGCAGTTTCCCTTAAAAAAAAGTAAGAAATAGAAAATGAAAAAGAGGGAAAATATCAGAAAAAATCCAAAAGTACCATCGTTTAATTTTTTTTTACAAAATTACCATCGAACCCCGAAAAATATAAAAAACACTACGCTTTCTCGAAAACCGTCACCTCACCCTGCGGTTTACTCGAAAACCACTGGGCAGAGGGGCGGTTTTCGACCAAAATCGCTTGGGTAGGGGCGGTGTGGTTGACCGCTCCCGGTCGGACCGGTCTGGCCCAAAACTGCTGCCACACCCAGCGGTTTGGTCCATAATTTTTTTAAAAATTCCTAACCTAGGCGGAAACTTCAAACGAACGTATCTTTTTGTTCGGGTATCCGATTGAAGCGATTTTTTTAATTTCGCATAATTTTTCGAGATCATGCAAGCCGCAAACGTTTGCGACTTGCAAGATCTCAAACATTATGCGGAATCAAAACAATTCGCTACAATTGGATACCCGAGCACAAAGATACGTTCGTTTGAATTTTCCACATCGGTTAGGAATAATCGAAAAATGTACCAAACCGCAGGGTGGGGCAGCGATTTTGGACCAAACCGCCCCTAACCAGAGCGGTCAACCAAACCGCCCCATACCCAAGCGGTTTTTGTTGAAAACCGCACCCCCACCCAACGGTTTTCTCGGCTGTCCTTGGTCTCATGGCGGCTGCTGCCGGGGGCTAGTCTCGCTCTTGGAGTAAACCGCGGGGTGGGGTGACGGTTTTCGAGAAAGGGTGGTATTTTTGGAATTTTTCGAGGTTGGGTGGTAGTTTCATAAATAAAAAATGAAACGATGGTACTTTTGGATTTTTCCAAAATATCAGTATCATCATTTCCTCGACAGGATAACCAAATCTGCAAAAAGGATAAGGTCCTCCCACCTATTGTTGGGATGACCTCTTCCCAGCGGAGAATATGATATTTGTGTAATGATAATATAGTATACGATTTACAAGAATACATATTCATTCTACAAAAAATTTGTTTTTTTATAATAGATAGTTGTATGAAATCAAGCCTTCAAAAATATCATATTCTTATAATATAAATATCAGATTTTTGAAGACTTGATTTCATACTACTATTTATTATAAAAATATAATTTTTTTATCAGACGAATATATATTCATGTAAATTGTATACTATCATTACACAAATATCATATTCTCTTCTGAAAGGATGTTGCCTGAGAGGAACTTATCTGCTCCGCCAAATATGAGCTTGCCTCGGCTAAAACGCCTCGTCAGAGAAAACGGTTGGGCCATTTTTCACAAAGGGTCAAAAGTGGTTCCAAAGTCTTCGTTTGTGTGCTTTCCATTCGTATCACACACATGCTGCTGATCTTCTTCAGAGTTCAGACACAACCTCTAAAATCCGCCTATTTTTTTCCTTTCTTCTTTTCAGCCGTTGAGAAGATCATTAATTCGAATAATAATATATTTATATGGATAATTCCATCCATTAGCTGGATCTAACATTCTAGCTCGCTTGTCCACTTCCGCTTTCGTAGTTCATACTTCATAGATCGATCTGAATTCATTATTATTATACAGTAACATGGTACACGTGCCGATGTGAGTGTTCTGATTTGTGGGAATTTTATAAATATTGAGAAGAAACTTGAATAATTGATTGGTGAATTCAAATAAGGATTTCAAAGAAAGTAAATTGTAATATAAGGAAACTTTTTCCGACAAATATATTATCCGTTGGGTTTTGACAGTTTTCGATAAATATATTATCCGTTGGATTTTTTGACTGGTATGGTTTTTGTCTTGGGTGCATATCAATGTAACTTCTTATAAGGTCACATATTTTTAATTCATACTAAGCACGTTTACCTTCGGAGTTCTCACGAGATCTCCTCCATTTCACCCAAAACGCGTCTTATCAGTTAAGGTCGGTAACGTCCTCGTCGAGGTTTGCCCCACTATCGTTCAAAAGGGACCCATAGTGGCTCTGATACCGCTTGTAACATCCCCAATCTTTTTCTCAGTCAAGATATTATCCGCTTTAGATGTAGACCCGCATGGTCTTTTGTCTTGGTGTGCATATCAAAGTGACTTCTCATAAGCTTGTCCATCTTGCAGTGCTCAAGGCTGATCACATTTAACTTTGGAGATCTCATAAAAGCTCATCCATTTCACCCCAATACACGTCTTATCAGTTAAAGTCGGTATCTCATTTATTACCATATATCTCTTCCGTACTTTATCTACGTGGAATTCGCCATAAACAGTAAGATTGCTCTGGATTTTTCCCCGCTCTGATCAAATTGAAGTCTAATATCTTCCTTTCATGAGTGGAGTGTCTTTGTCAAAAAAACAAAATGAGTGAATTGTATCATTCGCTTCACTTATTGATTTAAATTCGACCACGTTCAAATAATAGCGAGCTAATATTTTTATTTGAAATTAATTATGCAATATGATTCTCGGAGCTAATATTTTTATTTGAAAACTTAAGCGAATGTGAAACAACTTTTAAGGAATTAAATAAGCAATATGATTCCCAGAACCTTCGTGGAGAAAGTATGATTTGAAAAAGTGGTCTAACCAGTAGGATTTCATTTTTTTATTGTACATAGTGGAAAAAAGATTTGGACCATAGATTCAATAAATTCATAGATTTAGCCGATTTTTATTTTATTTTATCATAAATTAACTTTAGAGATTTCAAATCTCTAAAGTCTAGAAATATAAAATCTCTTACAATTATAAAGACTATATTTTGATTTATGAGATTTTTCCCTCCTATTTTATCTCCTTTTTATTTATCCTAATAAAGACCTTTACCAATAAATTTTTAATATTTTCCGGTCATTCCGATTTTTTTTTTATTGTTTGAGAAACACCGGTTGAGAACTCTCTCCTCAGACCATGAGTTTAAATTTGTTGGATACTCTAAAAAAAAATGTAGCGTCGAAAGGTATACAAACACCATTAATCCACTTAAAATTGACAATTCAACTTAGAAGATCTCTCTTGCAAGCATCTATGCTCCTCCACAATTAGGTGAGTTCAGATATTCCAAAAGAGAGCATGGATAAGGAAACATGGCTTAATCAATATTCATAACATTCAAACTCCATAAATAAACCAAATTTATACATGCAAAGCTCATTCATAAGCATACAAGTTCAAATGCAAAGCATATGATCAAATAAATTGCATGATATGTGATTGGGGAATTTCTTCGAACCCTTGGTGGGCAAACCTTAAGAACAACAAAACTAAGTCAAATTAGCCCACAAAGGTCTCCCAATAAACATAACATATCATTGAAGGCATAATTATTAATCCGCCTATTACAAAAAGAAGTCATGCCATAGCCCTAAAAAGGACCAATGCATGTTCACTTTGCATTCAAACACATTTTGACCTAGCTAAAGTACTCAAATCATAGAAAAATGGGAAATAGTAGCTTAGCTTGCTTGGAGAAATGATATTAATCCAAGAAATTGAGCAATACTTCAATAACGATGCTTGAAAATGAGGTAAGATGAAGTAAGGTCAAAAGTTTGGAAAGGGCTTTAAGAACATGGTGTAGGAGATTTGAAGGATCTTGGGAAGAGAAAGCACATGAAATGAATAGTACACTCCTCCTTGAACAGGGACGGGTTAGATCATGGCCTGGGGTCCAAAGATCCCCGCTGCGATCGTTAACCTCACGATCGCTCTTTTCAGGCAATGATCAATTTTTCAACTACACCTAAGGATATCAATTATCAACTACAACGTTCGTTCAAATAATTAAGTCATGGCAATGACTAAAGTTCCATCATTCATCATCTAAACTAGTCAATCCCTAAATTTAACAAGCTATTCAAAAGAAAAGAGAAAGATACGCAAACCGAAGTGTTGTGTTGCCTCCCAACTAGCGCGCCTTTGAAGTATTTTCGCCGGATTTTATCCTCCTCACTTGATGGATCGTAGTAGTCAAAGTAATGTTGAAGCCCAAGTTAAAGACCTTGAAGTCTCTCTGTAGCCTGGTCCGTGGCTAGTGACCCAAAGCATTGTTCAGCCGATTGATGATGTTTGAAGATACTAAGCTTCCTTGCTCTAAAATCTTCATCTGTTAGTGGCTTGTATCTCTTCCCATATTCTTCATTTTCCTTATTGGAAAGTAGTTTACTTCCATCACTCTTCTAAATTTTTTCTCGCATCTTGGCCTTAGGATACCTTGCCTCAAACTCGAACATTCTAAGTTTCTTCTGATCTAACTTGGTTTGATGAGAAATGAGAAGAAACTCTTGCATTTCTTTGGACTTATGCAAACTAGTCTTCTTTGAATTGCCCTTCTCATAATTTCTTGTATCCATCGAATCTATATGACACACCAAGTTCAACCACTCAATATTGGGGCTTTGGGCTTGAAGGTGGTTTTGGAGGAGGTGTGACCCATTCACAATCTTTCTCCACATCTTCCCAGTTGCAATGTTGTGAGAGTTGTAAAGTGAAGTCATCTTGTAAGGAATCTCATCCTCGGTGAACCTTAAGACGATTCAACTTTCACTAACATTGATGATGTTTCTTGTCGTAGTCAAGAAGGGGTTTCCAAGAATAATTGGTGCGTGGATACATCCTTTCGTGCCCAAGATAACAAAGTCAACGGGGGCAAACAAAACGAGCGCATCTCACCAACACGTTCTCGATTACTCCACAAGGCGTAGCAGTAGACCAGTTAACAAGTTCAATCTTCATACTTGTAGGAGTGAGTGGTCCTAGGTCGATCACTTTATAGATCCTCGTAGGCATAATGTTAATGCTCGAACCCAAATCGGCTAAAGGATTCCAACAGATCTTGTCACCAAAGGTACATGAAATAGTGAATACTCTCAGATCTCTCATCTTTGGTGGCATGCCTTCACAAGCAATTGATGTAGAAGCAAACTCACTCATGGAAACCATAGAAACTTCTCCCATTTGCTCTTTCCCGATAAGATTTCCTTCAAGAACTTAGTATATTTGGGAATCTTCATAACCATTTTCAAGAAAGGAACGGTTACCTTAAGTTGCTTAAGGGTATCCTTCCATTGAGCACACTCATGATGTATATCACTTTCAAACAATCTCTTAGGATATGGTGTCGCTAGAATGTATTCGGATGCTTGAGGCTTCTTTTAGACTTCGACTTCTTCGACATTAATCTTGGTGGGGACTATCACTTCCTCTTCAACACTCTTCTCTGCTTGAATAACTTCTCTTTGGAATTCCCTTAGAGGTGCTCGAGGGGTTGATCTTGGAAATTCCTTAATGGCCAGCCACTCCTAAGAGTTTCCGCATGGCATCCTTCCTACGGGTTATGTTTTGTATTACCCATTAAAGCTCTTTGAGGTCTTATTGATAGAGATTGAGCCATAGATCTCAATTGTGCTTCAAAGTTTTGAAGTGTTTCTTGATGATTTTTTTGATCGGCCTCCAAAGTTGAAAACTTGTTTGCGGCATTCTCCACAAATATATCAATTGTATAAAACCTCTTTGTAGCGGTGGCAAAAGCAAAGATAAAAGCAAGGTACTTCAGGGTGCCACCCTCGCAATAGACTAGGTTCATAATGTAAATGACTAACTATGTTGGGTTTATAGGATAGAATGCAAAACTCTCTAATATTGGAATTTCAATAAATACTCTCCCTCCTCTTAACATGTCCCACAAAGACCCAATGTCACCTTAGTTTAAGTTTACATAATAGAGTTGCTCCCGTAGTTCCTCTCGATAGGTTAATTTTATCTTGCATACTAGAGAAGTACTTCGATCAGAACGCATGCGACTTCTCTAGCATTGTTTTAGAAAGGCATTCCTCTAGTAGGGTTTCGGTCGCCACGTCCACTATGGAACCCAAAGATCGTTCGTCTATCCTTAATCTGCCAGTTGGCACTACCCAGTCTAACCCTAAAATTCCCACATAGTTTTAACTCAGTTGTAGGCTAGTAGGGAAGAATTGGGCGACTTACCCAAGCATAATTAAGCATAAATTCACTAAAACAAACACATTCATTCATAAACCCTAATACAATTATATATACATTCAAAATCTAAATATAGGGTTTTTTTGGTGGCTGGGGGGGTATGTGTGTTAACCCCTAGTACCTTAGATCACCCACATCAAAGGTGGGTAAGAGGGGAAATTTGGATTTTTTTTTGTTATGGTTCACAAGGGGGGGGGGGGGGGGGGGGGAGATATGGGAAAGATGAAAAAAAAATGTGGGTGAAAATCCCCACACAAGCCGACAGATGAAGGAGGGGGGAGGGGGAAGAGAGGCCAGGCGCGCGCCTGAAGGGGAGCTGGGCCATGCGCCTGCCCCCCTTTTCCTTCTTGTTTTTTTGTTTATACTTATTTAGGGTTTTGTTTTAGTTTTTAGGGTTTTATGAAACTTAGATGACATCTAATAGTCTGAATTGAATCTCAACTGTCATATTTTTCAATGATCATATTTTGTAACGGCCATAATTTTTCCAACTTTATAAATACCATTCACTCTTCACATTCTTCCCTCACTTCTCGAATTTTTCTTCATCTATCTTAACAAAAAATTATCTCCTTCCCAAACTCTATAAAATAGCGTCCATGGCTCCTTACAACCCCGATGGCAATCCAAACTACAGAAAGCCTGAAAACAAAGTTTTGTGCGAGGCTTAGATTGAAGTTTCTCAAGATCCAACAATCGGTCATCATCAAGCCTCGACGGTATTTTGGCAAAGAGATGGAGCTTTATATAGTACAAAGGCTTTCTTGTGCCCCACACCAATGCCTCCTTGAAAATTCAATGGAAGACCAACAACTATGCATGTGGGAAGTGGAATTCGGCATGGACGAGTGCAAATGCTAACCTTGTGTTTCGTTTTTAATTATGTATGTGTTTTTTAGTTAAATTACTAAAAATAATTTATGTGAGGCATGGTCTAATTTTCAAATTTGTTATTTTTAACTTACCTATATGTTAATATAATTATTAGTATTTAAATTTTGTAATTTCTATTTTTTAACCATGTATACTATTTTGTTTTTCATATATTGCTTAGATGGAGCACGCAAGGGCTATTTTTATGGCGGACACCAAGCAAGAATGGAAACTAGGAAAATGTTGGACTCCAATGGATGGGTCTCCATCGGTCATATCAAATGATGAAAAAGATAGCCCTAGCCTTCAACCACATGCTTCTCCAAACGTTCTCAACCGTCCCGTAGGTCGAGATCCACAAAAGCGGAAGAGAAGTGGAGGTGGTGATTTTGCTACCTTGGATTCTTCTCAAAAGACCGTGGTGGACATGGCGGCAAGCTCGGCAACACATGCAAGATTGGTTGTAAGTAGGAAGGAACGGGAGCATGCGAAGGAAGCAAGGGGAAAAAAACAAGTGTGATCGAGAGATCATGCTTCAAGATCTTGCTCAATTGGATTCTCAACAAAAAGTATGGTACCAAGCTCAAAGAGATCCAATTATGTCTGCATACCAACCACCTCCAAGTTATACACGGGGAGGATATGGCAGTAGCCCATATGATGACAATTATGCTTCCGAATTGTAATCTTCAATAAGTTGTTTGATTTATTGTTTTTTTTAGATAAGGGTGATATAGGTTATTTTTTGTGATTAGGTACCACTAAAGGGATTCGAACCTGAAACCTCCGGGTTCAAGTCTAGTGGCATTACCACTAGAACTAGACCAATCCCTTGTTCGTGTTGTTTGATTTATTGTTGACATGTGCTTTATTTTAATTATGTTTGCTTTGAGTACTTTTAATTCACCCTTGATATATCCTTTTAATTATGTTTTTGTTCACCCTTTATGTATCATTTTCATTATTGTAAGTGTGTTTCATTAATGCAACTATTTTCTTTATTGAGACACCAAAAAAGGGAAAATACATTGATCAAATAAGGAAAATACATAATAAATTTAAAGGATAAATACATTGATTAAGGAAAATACAGTGGTTAAGTAATGAAAATACATCGAGCAAACTTAGCACACAACACAAATTCAAGTAATTGAAGTGCACAATTAAACTTCAAGGCACAACATAATTCTACTCCCTCCACCTTCTCTTGCCCACAGATGCTCAACCAAATCCACTCTCAACGCGTTATGCCCATCACGATTATGAATCCTATTGTGACTTATCATATACTCTACGAGGGTCGGAGTGTCATGATTTGGTGGATCCAATGAGACATCCAGATTAGTCTCATATCCAATTCCCTCTGCTTGTTCCTCTCCAAACTCATACCGTTGATCCTCAATTATCATATTGTACAGAATAACACATGCTAACATAAATCCTCTCAGTGTTTGCAAATCCAAAAACCGTCTTGGTATTCTAACAATGGGTCATCTTTCTTGTAGAATGTCGAAGGCTCTCTCAACATCCTTGTGGTATGACACTTGCCAATTTGCAAACAACTTCTTCTTCTAGTTATTAGAATTGCTAATGGTCTTCACAAATGTAGACCATTGAGGATAAATCCTGTCAGTCAAGTAATAACATTGATTGTAAATTGTACCATTTACCGTATACCTGACTTTTGGAAGATTTCATCTGACTACGTCATGAAAAGTGAAGAGACTCCAGGAGTGTTCAAGTCGTTTGACCCAGCATTTTCGAAGAAGGCATGCCAAATCCACGTGTCGTATGACTCTACAGATTTGAGGACAATGGTTGGTTTCCCCTTGTATCCAGTATATTGGCCTTGCCACGCCATTGGTCAATTTTTCAACCGGCAGTGCATACAGACGGTTGAGTCGATCATACCCGGGAAGCCACGCCGCTCGATGTGATCATGCACGCTGCAAAGATCCTCCACATTTGGTGCTCGTAAGTACTCAGGGTCATAGATGCGGATGATGGCATTACAGAATTTACGCACGCACTGAAGTACGGTGGTCTCGCCCATATCAAAGGTCTCATCTAGGGAGTCGGCTTAGCATCCATTTGCAAGCATCTGGAGGGCAGTATTAATCTTTTGTTCTGACTAGAATAAGAAGCGACCCACAACATCTTGCCCTTGTTGGAAAAAGGAGTCGTGTTGAACAATGTCTCCTTCTAAAGAACCTAACGTCGTAGGTTGGGTTTGGGATGAAATATTGTTGCATCAAGCGTTGGTGTGTTTCTACCCTGTTACGAAACACGATTTGCATTATTGTGAAAGATGAGGAGATGAGGATGATTGTTGTTGGAACAGGAAGGCTCGTGCCACCCCCATCATCTGTTGACGTTCACAGTCAAGCTGAAACTCATTTCGCATTTCCTATCATCATCTTCCTGCTGCCTCTCCTCAGTTTCTCTATTAGGGGAACTCATGATGCAGAAAGAGCTTGATGGAATGTAGATTGAAGTGTGAAATTGTGAGAATGAAGAAGGTTGAATGGCTGGGATGAATAGAATGACAAAGTTTAGCCTCCATTTATAGAAACACGTAAAGATTCATTCAGTCACAATATTGTTAAAGTTGGGTAAATAATTGATGGTACAACTCATTATGTGAAACATGTGATGAGTCATGATCTTCCGAAATATTATTATGATTTCATCATTAATGACGTCATATTTAATTAATGACGAAAAAAATTATGTCCAAATTAAATTTTTTTATATCACAATGTTCGTCTTGAGTTGTGTTTGTGAGCATAAGAATAACATTGAGAGCCAAATGGAGAAGAAAAAAATGAGATACAACAATAAGCGGCAGGAAGTGAACTTGTTGGCTTGGTTTCATGAACACTATGTTCAGGAAGGAAGGGAGGAAAATGGAGAGAAAGGAAAATGAAAGGGGAAGGAAAAGGAGGGGAGAGAAAGGAAAATGAAAGGGGAAGGAAAACAAGTATTTAATGGACTTAAATATTAAAAAAGAAAGACAAAAGAAAGAACCATGTATGTGTCCCTCTCCTTTCTCTCCAAATTGGAGGGGAGGGTTCAACAGTACAAAAGGTGGAAAGTTTTCCCTCCTTCCATACTTTCCTTCCTTAAAAAACAATGGAAAACTTATTGAGAATCCCACTTTCCTTCTTCACTTTCCCTTCCCCTCCATTTCCTTCCTTACCCTCTGTTCTTGTAGGAGGGAAAAGGGAGGGAGGAAAAGGATTGGGAGGGAAATTGCATTCCCAATGCATTTTCCTCCGTTTGCGAAAGAAAGAATAGTAGGAAGGGAGGGGACTGAAAAGGAAAAAATACTGTTTGGGCCATCCCTCCAAATCGGAGAGAAAAGGAAGGAAACTAATGTTTGGCCTTTTTTATTGGCCTGCACCATCTCACTCTTCTGTCTTCATCGATCTTTCCCCCCAAAAATAAAAGTCTTTCTTTCTTCTTCAATTCTACTTTCTACAAAATATTTAACCTTCATTCTAGTGGCGAATGACAATGGGTCTTTGACATAGGATTAGATAATTCAATTATCCTTTTTTTAAGGAAATAATTATGATTATTAAAAAATGTTTAGATATTATGAAACAAATTAAGTTAAAACGAGTTCAACACACACAAATCATTATTTTGATATAATGTTATGTGTTATTATTCATATGTTAGATAATTTAATATCGTAAGATGTAAAAGTGTTTTACGTTCCTTTTAAAAACGACACCAGAGTGTTAAGTTTTTATAGAATGGATGTATTTGTACATGGTAATCTAATTTTAATGGAAAATATTTTAAATTGAGTTAAAATGAATGATATTTTAATTCGGTAAATTTGTCATTGAAGGCAATGTTATTTGTGTATGTGTAGTGTGATGTGTTTAATTCACAATTCATAAACAATGAAAATGATATCTCTTTATATACCCAATAAAATATCACATCTATCACAATTTTCAATACACATTTTCCTTTCCACTTTCCTCCATAAAACAACATTTTCCTTCCAATTTCCTTAACCTCCTAATTCCCTTCCCCTTCTAATTCCCTTCCCCTCCCCTCCATTTTCCTCTCTTCCTTCGGAAACAGGGGGTTAGTGAACAGAGTGGAAGAGTCTTTTGGGTTGGCCACTATCGAGGTAGAGGAAATTGCAGAAATAGATATGGTTGTCTACAAAATCAAACCTGGAAAAATTGTAGAGTATAGACAGTTAAGTTTCAGGGTTTCAAAGTCGAAGATGAAGAGAAGTTGGTTGAAGTGTGATGTCTCAAAAGTTAGATCCATTTCTCTTCGACAATTCGAAATTTGAAAAATATCTTAGCGGTTTGATTAGAAACCTGGAATATCATTAGTGCTCTTTGATTTGACACGAAACCAATTAGGTACTATTCAAAGTGGTTGAATGCACCAATCCTATCCCCACTATTGACTACACGTTTTTTTGTTTTATCATCGCAAGTATTATCACATCCCATCAGTCAAAGTCTTAAAACCAACAGCAGCTTCGCCCATCATTTTCTTTTTCCTTATAGGACGCCCATCGTAGATACATATTATTCCCCATTATAGAAAAATTGATCGACATTATTAAGAAAAATTAGTATCAAAGGAAAAAGAAGAAGCAAAGCGGCAGCAGCTCACTCTGCCTTGCCTTTCCGACAGTTAAATATGTCTATTTTTCCCACCCATGTTTTAGGCAAAACGCAGCTCCAGTTTTCTATTTCTTCTCTAAGCTCTACGCCTCCCCTCTTCCTCCCTTCCCTCTCCCCGCCCAACGCCAATGGCGTTTTCCGAGCAGCAGCAGGAAGCCACGTTATCGTCGTCACAGGCCAGGCTATTGGAGATACGAGAGGAAGAAGAATACAGCTACGACACCCATGTCTCCAAATCTCTGAATCGACTCGAGACATTCCTCAAAATCTTCGGCTTCTGCCAGAACTCCATCTTCACCATCCTGCTCTCATGGCTCTCTTTCCTCCTCGTAGCCGTTGCTCTCCCGCTCTTCATCTTCCACTACTTCTACTCTTCCACCCCCAATATGTACGAGATCAAGAGCTTCGAGCTTGAGATTTTGGCCTTCCAGTCTCTGGTAGCTGCTTTCTCTCTCCTCTGCATATCCCACAATCTGCGCAAGTACGGCGTCAGGAAGTTCCTCTTTGTGGATCGCTCCCATGGCCACTGCACCCAGCTGGATAGCGAGTACGCCAAGAAAATCAATGTAAGCTGATGCAGTTGCTCCTTTTATCCCTCTTTTTTCACTTTCTCTTCAGCTTCAACAGTCATCGTTTCTTGCGATTCTGTTCAGTGATTGATTAGATCTCCTATTTTCTACTTATAATAATTGGTGATTTGAGAATCAATTCGGCTACTGAGTTGCTTAGCTGACTTTAATGGTTCGATTTGGTAGCATCATGGATTATTAGAATCGCCTGGAATTGAAAACTGGAGAGGTATAACAGTGTTGACATTATGTTGAAACGTTCGATCAATTTGTTGATTACTTGATATGCTCTTTTTTGGGTTATTTATCGGTTTAGCTTGATGGGTAGACTCAATTTTCCCTTTCAAATTGCCTTTAGTTTTGAACAATTTGGGTTCAACCAGGAATATGGTTAAGTGTGTTATTTTAGTTTCTGGGCTATGAGATCTTAAGTGCAGATCTGAAAGTTGACTATATGTTGTTTGATGGGGGAATAAGCGCGCATATTATATTGTTAAGTGGGTTTGATTTGAAGAGTTTGTTTTCGCTTTCTTTGGTCCAGGATTTTTTTTACCTATTGGCAGTTTGGCTACTCCCCTGCCTCCTTGTGAAGACAGCTCGAGAAGGCATTCGTCTAGTATATCTGCCCCAAGGTCCATTATGGCAATCTATTGCTATCCTGATAGCCTTGACAATTTCCTGGACTTACTCCAGTGTCATCTTCCTCTCGGGCTGCACTTTGTTCAATTTAGTCTGCAACTTTCAAGTCATACGGTTTGACAATTATGGCAAGCTCCTTGAAAAGGACTTGGATGTGTCTGAATACATAGAAGAACATATTCGTCTCACCCATTACATGTCCAAGATCAGCCACAGATTCAGAATTTTCTTCGTGTTTGAGCTCTTGGTCGTCACAGCAAGTTTGTTCGTGGCTTTGGTTGAAACCACAGGGAATCACGGCCTCATCAATCTCATCAATGGTGCTGATTTTGGGGTAAGTACTGTTAATTGTCATTCTGATGATGATACTACTAGAAAGCCTCATTTCTGATTCTGTACCTTTTTTCCTATCAGGTAACAGCCATAGTTGAACTAGTTGGGCTCGTGATTTGCCTACATGCAGCTACTCGGGTATCACATAGAGCTCAAGGCATAGTGTCAGTTGCCACAAGATGGCATTCCATGGCTACCTGTGCCTCCAATGAGACTTCATCTTCTGCTTCTCAAGCGCCAATAAGCGGCAATGGTGACTTCATGGAGGCCTCAGTTCCCCTTTCCTCAGACTTCTTCCACCATACTTATTCTGAGAGCGACTTGGAGGCAGTCGACTATGTCCCGATTCCTACAAATACTGCACTTTCTACATATCAGAAGAGACAATCTTTCGGTACATCTATTCGAAACCAAACCCTTCTGCGCCAAATTCTCTGGCTTTGCTTTAATTAGTTCTTTCCCGTCCTGATCTCTGCATTTGGATGGTGTGTTTTTGTGTGTGTGCAGTGATGTACCTTATGGCCAACCCGGGCGGATTCACAGTTTTTGGGTGGAGAATAGACCGAGCTTTGGTGAATACCATCTTCTTTCTGGAGGTATCACTGGCTATGTTTGTGCTGGGGAAGACCATTACTTTCCCTTCCCAGTGACTACATTTGTGATCTAGAAAAGACTTCAAAAGAACACAACAGCATTAACAGTGGGGAGTCTTGCTTCTTTTGTTTTGTCCACCATTGGGATGCTTTTTTTAGTTTCAGTGGTGGGACAACTACGTACCCTTTTTTTCCCCATCTTGTTGTTTAATATCTACATCTGCTTCTCGTGAGAGGAACTGACAGTATCAGGCTGTGTTTGTGATGACTGATATTGAATATGCTACAGTTCTACTCAGCCTATAAGGAATAGAAGCATTAGAGCTTTGTTAGTGCAGAGTGCAGACCCAACTTTCCATATTTTGTTCCATTATTCTTGTGGCTTTTGTTTGGCCCACTGTTTCATCTTTTCCCAGCAAGAAACTTTCCAATGGCTAGTAATTCTTTCTATGTTCTACTGATGACTTTTTTTAAGAATATGTTCTGCTGATGACATTGTACAAGGAATATGCCTTAGTAAAGCTCCACTCAGCTCCCAAATTGACTACTAAAATGTGAGTAGTGTTTAGGGATGCTAATGGGTTGGGACTGGATAGTGCATATCTATTATCTTATCAAAAATATTTTGGGTTTTACTCATATAAGATAATTAGGTTAAATATCAAAACCATATCAAACACCTGATCAGGTTTCGGGTATCCACTGTCCATGGATAATAATTTCTCGTTATAACTTCAACCAACATGTTAACAATTACACATATACTCACATTATATATGTGAAAAATTAAAACAATAAATTACTAAAATGAAGAATTTTTTTTTATAATGGTGAAGATTAAGATTAATAAAAGGGAGAAAAAGGAGTACACAAGAACAACAAACCCGGATCAGGAGGTATGATCCAGGAAGGGCAAGGCAGCATGCTAAGCGGACCAGACCGCCTCTGCAAGCAAAGCAAACCAGACAAGACGAAAAAAAAAAACAGACACCCTAAGCTTAAACAATGGCAACCAGCAGGATACAAGTAAATCGAACACAACCAAGGCTTAAACCACGGTCTGCATAACACCCTCTTGCGCGCCAAAGTTGCCGCTGGAATTTATCTCACTCAGGATCCCCACCGCAGAAATCCAGCTGAGTAGGGATATGCAAATTTTGTAAAAAATGACCTGCTGCTGATGGGATTTATCTCGGAAAACTCTTGCATTTCTCTCCTTCCAAATCTCCCAAGTGAAAGCATGCAGGAGCCCTTCAACAAACCAGCACTTCCAATTCCTCTTAGCTCCAATATTCCATCCTCTAATGGTAGTATAGAAGTCCGAAGAAAATGGTCCAAACACCCCCATCATTTGTTGAAGTAGGCTCCATATGCTGTTGACAAAATGACATTGACCAAATAGATGATTAACATTTTCCTCTTCAGCACAACACAAGCAGCACCTATTAACAATGCACCATCCTCTTCTCTTCAGATTGTCAATGGTTAGGATGAGGTTGTGCACAATCAGCCAGAGGAACACCTTCACTTTCATCGGGACGAAGGGAAGCCACACCGTCGCGCACGGGAAGTTATCAACACCGGCATATTTCGCTTTGATGAGGGCGATGTACATGGATTTCACCGTGAAACCACCACGAACACTTGGACTCCACATAAGTTTAGCAGGTCCTGCAGAAATTGAACCAAAAGGTAGACGAGATAATCTATTAACAAGATCAATTCTCTCACGCTCAGCCCCACCCCTTAAGGAAATAGATAACGACAGCTCCCACCCCACACTCTCATTATTAAAGGATATCAAGTTGGACACCCAAGCATCTTGGTTCGTGGAGACAGCAGCAACTCTAGGATAAGCATCTCTCAGAATCGTTCCCGGAAGCCAGCAGTCATTCCAGAAGGATACCCAGGCACCTCCACCGGGATCAACATATGCTAACTTCCAAAAATGAGCTTCAGCCTTCATGATACCCTTCCAAACAAAGCAACCAATAGGGCCGCTACCAGTACCAGCTCTCCAAGATGAAGTTGGATTGGGGAATTTGATCTCAATGAGACGACGCCACCACGAAGATGGTTCTGAAGCAAATTTCCAGAACCATTTTGCAAGCATAGCGTCATTCATGCTCTCGAGGTCGAGCACGCCCAAACCACCTCTCTCTTTTGATGTTTTACATAAATCCCATCGAGCGAAGTGGTACTTGCTTTTATCATGAACACCCGACCATATGAAGCTGCGCTGCATTTTCTCCATTTTGTGGATGGTGATTCTGGGGGCCTTCATTAAAGAAAACATGAACAATGGTTAACTTGAAAGAGTTGCTTTACATAATATGATTCGTCCACCCAGGGACAGAAACTTGCCTCTCCAACCTTCTAGTCTTAATTGAAACCTCATCAAAATATTGTTTCAAATTGTCGTAGAATTTGGACTAGCGCCAAGAGGAATCCCGAGATAGATGGTTGGTAAGTAATTCCAACCGCAGCCCAAGATGCCTGCAAAACGCTCTGGATTCTGAACATTACCCACCGGGAACATTGTGCTCTTATCAATATTTATTCGAAGCCCCGTAACAGCTTGAAAACATACCAAAGTTGATAGAAGATTGAGAACCTGGTCCTCCTTTGCGTCACAAAAGATGATAGTGTCATCAGCATACAATAAGTGTGTCACTTCTCCACAAGAGTTGACATCATCCATGAAGAAACCAGAAAACATGCCTTCTCTTCTCAGAGACTCAAGCATAACCGAGAGAACATCCATCATGAGAAGGAAAAGGTATGGAGACATAGGGTCTCCCTGCCTCAGCCCTTTTTTAATCTTGAAGAACCCTGCAGCTTCCCCATTAATCAAAACAGAAAGAACTGGAGAGGAAACTAATCCTTTGATCCATAACTTAGCCTTTTGAGGAAACTGGAAGCTATCCAAAATCTTGAAGAGGCAATTCCAATTGACATTATCAAATGCCTTTTCAATATCAAGCTTGAAAACCAAGCCTGCTTTGCCGCTCTTCTTTCTGCTATCGATCAATTCATTGGCGATCAAGGACGCTTCATGAATCTGCCGGCCTTTAAGACCTCCGAACTGGTTTCAAGAGGTGGCTTTCATCAGGATAGGTCTGAGTCTCTCAGTGATGATCTTAGAGATAAGCTTATTTATGCTTCCCAGAAGGCTGATGGGACGAAAGTCCCTAATTTCTTCCACCGCATCTCTTTTGGGAATAAGACAGACGAAAGAATGCGCGATACTCTTAGGAAGGACCCCTCTGGAGTAGAAGTCGTCAAAAGCTTTCAACATATCTTCCTTAATTACTCCCCACTGCTTCTTAAGGAATGCCAAAGAAAACCCGTCGGGTCCCGGCGCCTTATCCCCTCTGCAACGTCTAACTACATTCCACACCTCCTCCTCAGAGAAGGATCTTGTAAGCAACTCACCATCATCAGCATCAACCATAAAATGACAATACCGAACAGGGAAAGGTCGCGTAGGGAAATCTTCCTTGAAAATCGAGGTAAAGTGGCCAGTGAAACTCCTGCTTGCCTTCCACCATCACCCCATTGATCCTGATATTGGTGACAAGATTCCTCATTCTATTAAAGTTGGCAACTTTGTGAAAGTATCCAGAGTTCTTTTCACCAATTTTAAGCCAAGTTTCTCTTGACTTTTGGCGCCAAGAGATTTCTTCAAGATTTATTTAACACATGATCAAGAGTACATTTAAGGTTGTTCCTCCTGATGAAGTCTTCATTGCTTAACCTCCCCTCCTCCTCCTGTAAGTCGATAGCCTTAATATTCTCCAAAATCTCAGCAATCTTTTTATCAACCCTCCCAAACTCCTCTTTATTCCACACTTTTATAACAGATTTCAGGTACTTAAGCTTCTGTCCCATAAAAAACAGATCCCCATACCCGGAAGGATGATGACTCCACCATTCCACCATATGAGCTTCAAAGGAGTTCTCAAGAAGCCACATGTTTTCGAATTTCCATGGCCTATTAACTCTCTCCTCCTCACCCCACATAAGCTGCAACGGGTTGTGATCCGACTCAACTCTGTCAAGAGCAATCAGTCTACAGTTCTGGAATATGGCATCAAAATGACAACAAATCAAGCAACGATCAATTCTAGACAAAGAAGGGGAAGCTCTACCGCTGCTCCAAGTAAACGAGGCTCCCACCAGAGGGAGGTCAATAAGGGCCGAGTCCGCAATGAAGGAGTTGAACTCATTAATCATATCAGAACTTCTAAGGGCTCCTCTATACTCGTCGTGAGAACGAACAAGATTAAAATCGCCCACAATACAGATAGGAGAGCTGAGAATCTGACAATAGGACCTTAGAGCAGCAATGAACCTCTCCTTGTCTCCACTGTCTTGAGGCCCATAGACGATCACAATACAGAAATTTTTCCTGTCCTGAACATCTTCCATTTGCACCGCCAAAAAGAATTCACTCTCCTGCTAGTCAAGCTTCTTGAACACCATCCCATCCCAATAAATTAAAATACCTCCCTTGGTCTCAGTAGCATTCTTGGCCACCCACTTAGTATCCCTGTTACCACTAACCGTACTAACCAGAGCTTGATCACAAGAATCCCATTTTGTTTCAGTAAGACCAACCAGACACGGTTTCCTTCTTCGCAGAATCCTCTTGATCCTAGCTCTTTTCTGTTCACATCCCAAACCCCTAACATTCCAAGCAATAATAGACTTACCCAAGATATGATAACGTGTGAATCCATAACCTTCTTTTTCCTGCGTCTCGATCCTTCAACAGGGCTAATAATAGGTCCAAGCCGATGAAGTTCCATTTCTGCTTTCGAACGAGGCAACCGCTTCTTTATTTCATGGGTAAGTGAGATGATTGATTGCAATTGAGTATCCAAGTCGATGGATGCATCTTCATCAATAGTAAGTTCAAACAAAGTGCTCAAGCGATGGCTGCAATTGGCAAGGCTTTCAAGGTCAAAGGGTGGGGAAGCAGTGCTGAATTCAAGGCTATCACAATGGCTCGTCGGCCGGGATTGCGGCTGTCAGGCTCTATGAAGGAGGGGAAGTCAAGAGGGAAGGGAGACAAGGATAGATCAGGGGTTGGGTTTGGGGTTGTGGTTAAGGAAAAAGGCATAGCCGGATTTATTCGCGGATCCCGATCCCGAACATTTTTATATGGTCTAGACATGTACACTATGTTTGGCAACAAGTGGGTGCAAGTTTGAAAGGGGTGCAAGTTGATGGGTAAATTGCTTGGGGGTGCAACTTGGTGATACCATATTGTACATAAATATTTTTAGATTGGGATAAAAATACTGAACTTATTTTGGGATTGAGGGTGATTTTAGATAGGGATATCAACAAGTTCGGTTGGGCCCGGTTTTCCTATATAGCATCCCCAAACCACAGTCCAAGTTGCACCCCCAAGCAATTTACCCATCAACTTGCACCCCTTTCAAACTTGCACCCACTTGTTGCCAAACATAGTGTACATGTCTAGACCATATAAATCCTTGTCTCCCTTCCCTCTTGACTTCCCCTCCTTCATAATGATCTTTTTAAATAAAATACATATACAAGTGTATAATTGGGCAGGTTTGGGTTGGCGCGGATGGATTTCACATGAACCGTACACGAATAAGTTTCGGTATGTCATATTACACCTCTACCTACTTTCGATGTTGGGGATGGTTATGATTTTAAAACTGTGGTTTGGGGATGCTATATAGGAAAATCGGGCCCAACCGAACTTGTTGATATCCCTATCTAAAATCACCCTCAATCCCAAAATAAGTTCAGTATTTTTATCCCAATCTAAAAATATTTATGTACAATATGGTATCCCTGAATACTAAATTAATTACTTTCGTAATAAATAGCTAAATATAAAAGTAAATTATGGTCTTAGCACTCCCGATCCCGAACATTTTATATGGTCTAGACATGTACACTATGTTTGGCAACAAGTGGGTGCAAGTTTGAAAGGGGTGCAAGTTGATGGGTAAATTGTTTGGGAGTGCAACTTGGTGGTGGGTGCAAGTAGATGGGTAAATTGTTGTTTGGATGAAAAAGTAGAGGGGTGCAAATAGAGTGAAAAGTAAGTTATTATATTATTATAAAATAGATTTATCAAAATTTTAAAATATTATCACAAAATAGTATAAATGAAAATCAATATATAATAATAAATATTAAAATATTATATTATATTAAAATATTATATTATAATAATAAAATTATTATATAATAATGCTCAAATAATAATTAATTATAACAACACTAACAATCATTGGTCGAGCGACCTCGAAATTGGAAACCCAACTCGTAACTGGTCATCCTAAGGGGGTTCTCGTGCCTAACTTTAAATTGAATATGGTCAAACTTAGTCAAACACGTCCAAATTTGTAAGTTTTAACTATTTAGTCAAGTAAACTGAGCCAACTAAACCAGTCATCTCTATCTTTTCCACAAATGCTTATTATCTTATTTCTAATTTTCAATACAAATTCGAGTCAACCAAAAGATATCGATTTGACTAGACGAACATTGACAAACTTGCTATCGAAGTCAAACGGTTAACCCCGAACAATGTCTACATTAATGATAGATATAAGAAAAAGTTAATAATATTAATTATTATGTTTACCCCTCTACTGTTACAAAATAACCAAACAGGGGTAAACACCTTGAAACTTGTGTTTACCTCCCAACCTTGCACCCCCTCTCATTTGCACCTCTTCCCAAACATAATGGTAGGGTTGAGGAGAGAACATAAACTCCCTTGTTGCGAGACATAAGGTGGATCTGGAGGGAGAAAAAAAGACATTGACGGTTGTTGTGGCTTTCTTTGCCAAAATACCTTAGGAGCTTGGGGGAAGGAAAAGAAGAAGACAGCTGGTGGCTTCGGGATTCTTCGAGAGACGGGAGGCGGGTCTAGATGGAGGATCTATAGGAATGGAGACGAAGTGTGGTGGGAGGGAGGGGATTTTCGGATCGGTCGCTCTCAATCTCCAAATCCAGATGAAGGATCTATTGGTAATCCCCCTGTGCAATGAGGGGAACATAGGTGTCGTCGGAGTAGTGGATGTGGGGGTTACCAAGAATTAGGAAAAATATAAATTCATATAGTTTAATTTTCAAAGTCGATTGATTGTCAAACATTTATTTTCTCTCTTTCAACCGTTATATATTGTTTCATAAAAAAATTATGATTATTTATGTGTTTGCTTAATTTTTAATCAAAATTTAACTTACTATTAGGTTTTAGTAAAACTGAATAGAAAATTTACTTGTAAAGATTTGATTAGATATTTTCAGTTTAAATAAATGTGATATATGTCACTCTCTTTTTCAATCTTCAATTTTTTTTAATTGACAAAAATATTATTATTTATGTGTGGGCTTGTTTAAAATTTTCATCAAAATATAACTTATTATAATGTTTTAGTAAAACTGTGTTGAAAATTTGCTTGATAAAGTTTAATTATATATATTTTCACTTTACACATGATATATGTCACTTTGTGAACATTGGGAAAAATAAAAATGAATTATTAGAATTATTAAGCCGCAAGTACCCAAAAAATCTGGCACTATTTTTTTTGTGTGTCTTTTATCTCTTCTTCGGGGCATTCCCTCCCGGCCTCTCCAATGTCCTCTCTGAGAAATCAATAGAAGAAGCAGAGGACGGCGGAGATGGGGCCATCCCTTCGTCTCCCATTTCTTCTCCACGAAAGAAAAAGAAGAATTAGAGATCGAGGAAGATGTGGCTTGAACGGGACTCTTGGATCTAGGTTAGACGTTATCTTGCCTTGCTCCGCAAAATCGATTAAAGAAGCATAGGGCCTTTGGGAGGAGATGCGATAATATTTTTGGATGGGAATGGTAACATGGGTGGTTGGAAGGGAGCCTGCTCCGCCGCCGATCTCTCTTTTCAGAGGTTGTCGTTTCTTTCTTCTCCGCTACAAAATCGAGGGTTCACCACCTCTGCGAATCTAAAGCCACCATAGATCTACTTTCATGCAAAATCGAATCCACGCTTTGTACCCCTCTCCCTCTTTGTTTCCCCCTTTTTGATCTCGGGGTTTTGATCACCCACCCGGCATCAACTCTATTTTATGGCTTGGATGAGTTAGTCCCAGTATGAAATCAAGAGGAAGAAATTACCTTTCATTTCAATTTACGCAAATGTGATATATGTCACTTCACGAACATTAGAAAAAAGAAAAATGAATCATTGGATAAAAAGAACAGAATTGCTTAGGGATGTTGATACGAACTACTTTTAGCTCAAACCATTCACCCCAGTCACGTCTATGAAACCTCCACCACTATCCTAAGTCCCTATGCTCCTGCAGCTGGCCTCCAAGCTTTTTAAGTGCCATGGTATTCCCCATTGGTTGTGATCCATATTTACCTCCTTGGGTTTGGGGAGAAAGATCTCTTCCCAGTCCCACTTCTTCTTCCCAATCTCGTAAAAAATAATTTGAAACATCAGATGGTGAATCGGCTTAACTGCAGCTGTTGTTATGTAGTTAGCAGTAAGCATATGCATCCAATTCCAAGGCTGCTGAGATCACCCAGTTGTTGATGTGTCAATTCACTACTCTATCCATCTCTGACAGTCATATCCTCCTTCCTTCATTGCTAACGGGATTTTTGCAACTCCCGAGGCGGTGGTGCTTCACGTATTGGAAACAACAACTTCATCAATCATATCCCTTTCCCCCCGCCTCCCTCCCTCTCCGAATTCTATCAACAATTGCGTCACTCCCTTAACAACTTGCAGAAAATTTTACTGACGATAACTCTCTATATATCCATCCATTCGCCTTTCTCCAACCAGCGAAATAAGGAAAATCCTGCACACGTAGCTTTTACAACTTCAAAAAATGATGGGAACCTACACTTACTCTGCACCCGCCGCAACCGCCAAGAGAAGCACGGTTGGAGGCTACGATGCCCCCGACGGCGTCGAAATTCGGGGCCGCTACGACCAGGAATTCGCCAAGATCCTGTCCAGGGATGCCCTGCAGTTTGTCGCCGAGCTGCAGAGGGAGTTCCGGAACCGCATCAGGTTCGCTCTCGAGTCCCGCCGCGAAGCCAAGGCCAGGTACAACGACGGAGCGGTCCCGGGCTTCGATCCTGCCACCCGGGTCATCCGAGACGCCGACTGGACTTGCGCCCCCGTTCCCCCTGCCGTCGCCGACCGCCGAGTCGAGATCACAGGCCCTGTCGGGAGGAAGATGATCATCAACGCCCTCAATTCCGGAGCCAAAGTTTTCATGGTCACTTAATTGCTTACTTATTTACTCAGTCAGGAAAATTTAATATTGATCGTAATGATAATCTGATTTTGTTGATCATCCCGCTCTGTACGTATTGTTGCAGGCTGATTTTGAAGATGCTCTGTCCCCGACGTGGGAGAATCTGATGAGAGGGCAGGTGAATCTGAGAGATGCTGTTGATGGGACGATCAGCTTCCAGGACAAGGCCAGAAACAGGGTCTACAAGCTGAATGACAATACGGCCAAGTTGTTCGTTCGCCCCAGAGGGTGGCACTTGCCTGAATCCCACATCCTGATCGACGGCGAACCGGCCACCGGCTGCCTCGTCGACTTCGGCCTCTACTTCTACCACAACTACGCTGCCTTCCGCAGAACCCAAGGAGCTGGATTCGGCCCTTTCTTCTACCTCCCCAAAATGGAACATTCCAGGTACCAATTTTTTTGGTAACTGATGTCATTCTAAGCCAATTCCCTCTCAAATTTGTTTGTATCGCCGCGGGCGCTGCTGCAGGGAGGCAAAGATATGGAACAGCGTTTTCGAGAGGGCAGAGAAGATGGCCGGGATCGAGACGGGTAGCATCAGGGCCACCGTTCTGATCGAGACGCTTCCTGCCGCGTTCCAGATGAACGAGATCCTCTACGAGCTAAGAGACCACTCCGTCGGGCTCAACTGCGGGCGATGGGATTACATCTTCAGCTACGTGAAGACGTTCCAGTCTCACCCTGACCGCCTCCTCCCCGACAGAGTCCAAGTCGGGATGGCGCAGCATTTCATGAGGAGCTACTCCGACCTCCTCATCTCCACCTGTCACAGGCGCGGCGTCCACGCCATGGGTGGAATGGTAACCACATCTAATTTGGTTTTTTCAATTCAAATTTCAATTCAAATTTCAAATTGAACCAGAAAAAAAATCTGGGTTACTTACACTCATGTGATGTATGGTGCGTGAATCCCGGAAAAAAACAGGCGGCACAGATTCCAATCAGGGACGATCCGGAGGCGAACGAAGCAGCAGTGGAGCTAGTGAGGAAGGACAAGCACCGGGAGGCGAAGGCGGGCCACGACGGGACGTGGGCCGCGCATCCCGGGCTGATCCCGGCCTGCAATGAAGTCTTCACCGCAGTAATGGGCAGCTCGCCGAACCAGATCCAGTCCATGAAGCGGGAGGAAGCTTACTCCGCAATCACGGAGGAAGACCTGCTGCAGAGGCCGAGAGGGGTCCGGACCATGGAAGGGCTCCGGCTCAACACCAGGGTCGGGATCCAGTACGTCGCGGCGTGGCTGACGGGGACAGGGTCGGTCCCGCTGTACAACCTGATGGAGGACGCGGCGACGGCGGAGATCAGCAGGGTGCAGAACTGGCAGTGGATTAGGTACAATGTGGAGCTGGACGGGGATGGTTTGGGGGTGAAGGTGAACCGGGAGGTGTTCTGGAGAGTGGTGGAGGAAGAGATGGCGAGGATTGAGAAGGAAGTCGGGAAGGACAAGTTTAGGAAAGGGATGTACAAGGAGGCTTCCAGGATTTTCACCAGGCAGTGCACTGCTAAAGTCCTCGATGATTTCCTGACGCTGGATGCTTATAACAATATTGTCCTGCATTTTCCCAGGGGAGGGTCCAAGCTTTGAGGAAGCTGTGGATGGATGGATCGGTTGGAACGAATGGGTTTCTTGGGTTTGCTAGCTTGTTAATTTTGTTGTCTGTCTTATCGTCTCTGTATTTCATCTCTTGCAAGTTTCGTCACTTTGTGTCTCTGTGGTTGTAGTCCTGTGTTTGTTTTTTTTTTGTTTGTTCCAATAAATCGTATGATGTTCTGGACTTAAAAGAAAAATATCAGATAATAATAGTTCATTTACCTTGTATCTTATGACATGTACAAATGGTTGTCTACCGAACGATTCTGAGTTTCGTTATTGTAAGCTCGAACCCAAGTCTTTGACTAAAGAATTAGGTGATGGAACACTTGTCACATTTGATTATAGAAATCACATCAGCAATTAGCAACATTCTTTTGAAGATAAAAAGTAAAGAGTAAAATATTCATAAAATAGGGTTAATACCTTATTTTGACCGAACTATGACCATATAATCAACTTTGGCACGTGGTTTCAGAAATTAACATCTTGGCCTCAACTATGAAGCATATAGACTAAATTGGCCGGACACATGCTTTGACCGTCAATTTGGACGATCAACACTATTGACCGTTAGTCAACACGCCATGTCATTCCCTAGTCAGCCTAAAAATTATTAAAAAATTGATATTCAAATTATTTTTCTAATTATTATTATTTATCATTTTGAAATTAACCAAAAATGAAAATTCAAAAAATATATAATAAATTTTATGTTTTATCTTTTGGGACATTTGAAAATGATAAATTTTATAAATTAAAAAAATTATCAAATTAAATTTTATCAATGTAGAATATATAAAAAACATGACCAAAAAATAAATTTCTAATTCAAATTATTTTTTTAATTTTTATTATTTATCATCATCAAATTAAACAAAAAAATAAAATTATAAAACCATAAAATAATTTATATTTTTTTTGGTAATTTTAGAATGAAATTTTTTATATTTTTTTATAAAAACACAAAAAATTATCAAATTATTATAGATTTTTTAAATTACCCAAAAATAAAATTTTTAATATATATTATTTTTTAAAATTTACCATTTTCAAATGTCCCAAAGATAAATTACAATTTTTTTATATTTTGAAAATTTAATTTTTGGTTAATTTCAAAATGATAAATAATAATAATTAGAAAACTAATTTGAATTTGAATTTTTTAATGATTTTTAGGCTGACTAGGCAATGACATGACGTGTTGACTAACGGTCAATGATGTTGACCGTCCAAATTAACGGTCAAAGCATGTGTTGGGCCAATTTAGTCTATATGCTGCATAGTTGAGGTCAGGATGTTAATTTCTGAAGCCACGTGCCAAAGTTGATTATAAGATCATAGTTCGGGCCAAATAAGGTATTAACCCATAAAAATAAGTAACTGTTAAGTTTGAAATATTAGGGCTAGAGGTTGGATTATTTCGGTTATAATCGAAAACTGACATGTCGGCTATCGGTTAACCGAGTAGCCAGCCGACCCTACCGCCAACCGATCGACAGGTTCAACCGACTGGTCGGTTACCGGTTAGTTGCTCGGTTAACCGAACTAACCGCAACAACACAAATTCACTACAAGTTTGAAGTCACATCTCACATCAAACTTATCAAATGGGAGGAACAGTGGCGGCTGCTGGCTGCTCGTGGACTGGTCAGCGGGGGACTGTGGCTGGCGTCGAGTCGGGAAGCTGGTCGGCGAGGATATGACGGAGCAGTGGCGCGGGTCGAGGAGGGAGATGGCAGAGCCGCTGACGCGAGGTCGCGGCGGCGTCGCTCTCGTGGTCACCGCTAGGGCCTGCGAAAAAGAGAGAACGAGATGGAGGGGAAGAGATTCGCCATTCGCAGCTTGGGAGGCAGGGCAGGCGGCTGGGAGTCGCGATGAAGAGAAGGGGAAAGGGGTGGTGTCGGTTAGGGTTAGGACTTAGGAGTGAGGCGGCGTCGTTTTGCAAAAATGAGGGGGTTAGATGTGTCGGTTAGACGCTTGTTAGCCGGTTAACCGCCACATTTAATCCCCTTACCGAACACCGAACACGGGAGTGTTTTTTGGTTAGCTGGTTAACTGGTAACCGCCGGTTATCTGTTTAACCGGCCGGTTAACTGGCAACCGATAATCGAACCTCCAGCCCTATGAAATATATAAGAAAATTACAGAAAGTTACTACCGTACATTGGACAATGATATAAACAAGAATTCCATTAACTCAAAAATTCCTTCAAGGATTCTTGATCACCCAGGTTTGGAGCAGGTTGCGTCTGTAATGGTAGCAAAACAAAGAAATTCATTCATCTTAATCATGAGAAAATTAGCCCATAAAACAAGAACAAAAATAAAAGGAACAGACGCCTAAGCAATCAAGAAGAGAGATATTTAAACTAATTACGAAGGCATATTTAGGAATAATGACTTACATGGTGAAAAATCAGGACGCTAGCACAGAGTGCAATTGATCGATCTAGTGGAGTGGTTGGAGAAATCATACCCGATAACAAGGACGGAGAAACGCAGAATCCCCTGCAATTAATTGACATAGACTTTTGATACAAGAAGAGAGCATTGTGTTTTGTACAATTGATCGCTCTGCCCAATCCTCTTCACCTGAAGCTGGTTGTACTCCTAAATGAACTCTGATTCCCACTTGATTGTCTAGTATAGATTGATGTACGGTTGCAGCGGCGGGCGAAAACCCCTAAGGAAAAGAGGGCAATTCTGCTTCCTCGGCGATCAGATAGGCCGCAGAGTGGAATGCCACTAAAGTCGGTGAGTGATATAGGTCCCGATTCCAGGAGCAGGGGGAAATCGAGGAAGATTTCTAAAGGCTTGAGGTTGAAAGAGGAAGGGAAACCGACGAAGATTTCCAGCCAATAGAAATATTTCATTTTGATGATTTTTTTATTCCAAGGGACTGACCATAGTAAATGCAAATTTATAAAGGGAAATCCACGCTTTTTATTATTAAAAACGGGGGAGGAGACACATGCGTGTGTTGTACATTAATTGGGGGACCACAAAACACAAACTATAAACACAACAAACTACAACACAAATATCATAAAGCATACTTGAAAGTTTATAAAACATTACCAGAACCTCCTCGTACCACAAAATTTATAAAGCATACAAGGAAACTCATAACGCGTACCAGAAAGCTTATAAAGGATATCTGAACCTCACACTACCGCAAAGTTCATAAACCACACCATAAATACCAGAAAGCTTATGAAGCATATCACTAGTTTCTTATAGCACGCCAAAATTTTCATGAAACATACCAGAAATCTCGTAAAGCATACCACAAGTTTATTAATGTAGACCACAAGTTTATTAAAGCACACCACAAATTTTTAAAGTGAAGTATGAGGAATAGGGTTGCTCCTATGAATGCCTAGTTGTTAGAGCATCCACATCAATGGTAGTTGCTCAATTGCATATCCATCTGACAATCAATATGCAATTGTAAAAGAGATTGCATTAATTTATTTTTTCTTATTGGTTTATTTTTATTTATTATAAAATCTCTTAGACCCTCATATATTTAATTGCAAGTGAATTATATTGACGTAACTGCAATGAAATAAAATTAAATTAAATTGCACAAACTCTGAGATAACAATAAAAATATCATATGTAATGGAGTTTTCAATTGCATTAATGTGTATGCTGATTAGTATGATAGTAATATTAGAGGGTGTAACCTATTTGACGGAAGTCAAAATGTATGTCAATTGTCACAATATCTAAAGTCGTGTAATTCCGCCTCGTCGGAAATTCTTGGTTATCCCGTACGAGAGAGGAAGAAAGAAAGCAGTTGAACAGTTAAACAGACAATCTGCCGCTTTCACTTGCACCACTCTTCACTTCTGCACTTTTGCTTCCCACTGGAAAGAAATGCAAAGCCTCCAATCCCTTCCTCTCTTCACTTTCCCTAAAACCCTAAACCCTCATTTCTCCCCAACCCACCACCGCTGGCCCCTGTATTCCCCCAAAACCACCAAGCCTATCTCCTCTCCCCCTCCTAATTGCTTCTACTCGGACGAGTTCCCCGTCGACGAGACCTTCATCCAGAAATTCGCGCCCAAGGACAAAGAAACCGAGGACGAAGCTCGCCGGAAGAACTGGATTGACCGGGGATGGGCTCCCTGGGAGGAAATACTCACTCCGGAGGCCGATTTCGCCCGCAAGTCTCTTAACGAAGGCGAAGAAGTCCCGCTCCAAACCCCGGAAGCTATCGAGGCTTTCAAGATGCTGACCCCCAAGTACCGTAAGAAGAAGATGGAGGAGATGGGGCTGACGGAGGATGATTGGTACAGCAAGCAATTCGAGTTTAAGGGCGAAATTCCCCAACAGCTAGAGACCTATTGGACGGCGCCGTTAGTCGTCCGGCAAATGCCCCCAAGGGATTGGCCCCCGCGAGGTTGGCAAGTGGATAGGGAGGAGCTGGAGGTGATGAGGGAGGCCCATAAGTTGCAGGCGGAGAGAGTTAGTTTGGAGGAGTTGGAGAGTGAAGCCACTTCGGATAAGGATGAACTCTGTTTTGATAGGTACAAGGTGTTCTTGAAGCAGTACAATGAGTGGGTTGATGCCAATAAGGATCGATTAGAAGAAGAGTCTTACGAGGTGTGTTGCATTGTTCAGTTTGGATGAAATGTTTGATTTTCCAGAGTTGAATATGCGGTTGTCTTTGAGCTATTTGGAGGCTAAACGTGTGGAGAACTCTTTGTTGTTAACAGCTAGACCAGGACTATTATCCAGGCAGGAGAAAGAGAGGCAAGGATTACAAAGAAGGAATGGTATGATTTCCCTTATGCTGGACTCTTAGTCTTTAGTCGATTGTGGTTTACTCTAGCTGCAGAGAGATAATTTTGAACTGTCGTTTGTTGTTTTTTCTGCAGTACGAGCTTCCATTTTACTATCCTGGACAGGTAAGCATTTCAATGACAAAGATCCTTTCTTGAGCACTATATTCAATGTGTTTAATGCCATCTTTTGCTCTGCTGACAGTTTGTATCTTGACTGATGTTATAATTCAGATATGTGAAGGAAAAGTGGTGGCCTTAGCTCTGTCTCAGGGAGCCTTTGTTGATATTGGAGGTGTTCATGATGGGTGAGCCTCATCTTATGCTGTTGTTTCCATATTGTGAGTAAATGCTTGGCGTATTCATAAGGGTTATAGTCGTACTGTGGTAGTCTGCGGGTATTCTTGAAATTGTCTGATACATTATCAACACTGTGCATTTCAGCTGGGTCCCTATTAGAGGTAATGACTGGTTTTGGATTCGCCACCACATAAAAGTCGGTATGCATGTTATAGTTGAGATTCTGGTGAGTTTTTTCTGAGCATTGTGTAGCATTTCAACGCATATATGAATTTTTGGTATGGCCTGACTGGCTCTTTTGGTTTTGCTACTTTGCAGGCAAAGCGTGATCCATATCGCTTCCGTTTTCCTATTGAAATGCGTTTCGTCTTTCCGAACATAGATCATTTGATGTATGTATACCCCTTTTAACGTTTCACATTCCTTTCAAACCCTTTATTAAAGACCACTTCCACTTAGCTATTATATCCTGCAATCTACAATTGGACTATAATTGATGAAGTTTAAATGTACTCTCTATTAAAAATCTATTTTATCGTTTGTGGAAATTTTCTAAGATTAGTGAAACTATAAACAACATTATTATTTTTTTATTTGAGGAATATGAGTTAATGTTTTTTAGCAAATTTATACAATTTCTTCTTTTTTATGAATGGTGAGTGTCTTCTATTCTTAGCAACATTATTTTTTCAATTTGAGGAATATAAGTTAATATTATTAGCAAATTTATACAATGTCTTTTTTTTTTATATAAGGGCGATGCGGTGGGAATTTGAAATCTTAAAATCCTTGATCGAAGTGTGACTAATCAATAGATCACATGTCTTCCCAGTGTCTTGTTCATCATAGCATAATTAAGGGTCGGGATAGTTTTTGACAAATCAAATTAATAAAATGGTATTTATGAGACAGTGCATAAGCATACCCCTGAAAATGAGGATATGTGACAAACCCATAGAACTTCAAGTGGATAAAAGATTGATTTTCCTGCCAGTTCATACTCTTTCTTCTTTATCATAATATAAGTTATGATTAAGATTGTTTTTAAGAGAATCAGGTGATTAAAATGGGTGATTATGAGGGAAAATGTATGGCATATCCTTATATTACTCGATTTTCTGATGATTAGATTTGCGGAGTGGAGCAATAAAATTTTATGGAAATAGTTGCTCTTAATTAGGTTTTGAATTCAAATTAATGGTAGCATGAACTTTCTTTGGAGTACAAAAAGGACAGTCTTTGCAGCACCTTTTGGATCTCATCCAGGGTTCTGTTCCAGTTTCTTGAACTACGGACTACCAAACCCTGCCAGTGACGACACTCATCTTCCTTCATTTCAGATTCAACCGGTTTGAGTTTCCACCAATATTTCACAGGGATGAGGATACTAACCAAGAGGAACTATTGGTATGTTTCCCTGTCAAACATAAAAAACTATATGGTGCTCCTTTTTCAGTTTATTTAGCTCGTGGTGTCTGTACATTGATATATCCTCGCATAACTAATTCATGAGCTATTTGAAGCATGGTGGGAAAGTGTTTTTTTTTTTTACATACAACGGAAGAGGATGTTCTAGGTGGATTTTGCTTTCCAAATGCATGCCTTGCCTTTGTGTTCTAACAGATCATGACCCATCTGATTCTCTGAAAATTGTATTACATCGACCTTACAATTCTGCAGCGCGATTGTGGAAGACCTCCTGTGCCAAGGAAAGACCCAGGAGAGAAGCCAGAAAAGGAGGCACTGTTGTCTAATCATCCTTATGTTGACAAGGTGATGTGTTTTCCTTTAGTTCTTATGCACTGGAGTATTAGGAAATATAACAATATGAGTGGCTTAGCATTAATAATTTAATGAGTGCTATAATTTGTGTATTGTAAAGCAGTTATGGCAAGTTCATGTAGCAGAGCAAATGATGGTGGGTGATTGGGTTAAGAATCCAGATAAATACAAAGGCAAAAAGATATCAGAGTTGACCAACGATGAAGATATTGATGAACAAAACAATGTTGTATACGGTGAAGCTTACCACAAGAGAACCGTACTGCCTAAAATGACACTGGTGAGAAATATATTGCCGTTGAACCATCTTTCATAAAATCTGTGCAGTAGTCAATGACATGAGCTGATTTGTTTTGCAGATAACAAGTGTCAAAGAACTCGATCTGGAGGCTGCATTGTGTGAAAATGAGGTCAGAATTTCTCTAAATGTTGTAGTGTCTTGTTTCATGAAGTTCTTCTCCTGATAGATGCATGCTTCCTCTTTTCTTCGGATTCAGCATCACAGCAAACTCCGAATGGAAGCGAAGTCAAGAGGAGAGAAGTATAAGATTCACAAGCTAAAGCGAAATATTGAAATGGATGAGTACGACCTGCTACATTGGCGTCGATCCTTTGAGGAAAGAGAAGCTTTGCTGAGAGACATCAGCTGGTAAAGGCCCCTGTTTCCAATCACCTTGGTTTCATTTTCCTAGATTCCTCTGTGGTGGGTACACTTTTGTGTCTAGACTGCTTAAAAATCGGAACATGGAACTAGACTGGTCTTTCCTGCAACTCATTTCTTCCAGAAACAATGAGTCTGTTTTGCTAACACAAAGTGCCCTTATTAAATATGAAACAGCCGTCAAGCTGTTGGCCTGCCACTGGAAGAACCTGGAAGGTACAAGCCAGCAAGCTTCTTCGGGAAGGAGCAATACGATCCTGAAAATCCATTATACAGATACGACTACTGGGGCGAACCAAAGAACTCAGAGAAGAGTAAACAAAACAGAATGATGGATGCTCACAACAAATCAATTGTGGGTAAGGGCACAGTTTGGTATGATATGTCGTATGAAGATGCAATGCAACAGCAGATTCAAAGGGACGCCGCCCTTTCCAAGGCTTCTTCCCCAGCCCAGCAAAAGGAAGCTGAAGAACAAGAAGAATCAGATGATGACGAAGACGACGAAGACTGGGACTACAGTTTTTTAAGTGATTCCAGCGCTAACTTCTCCGAACAACCAGTAGTGGTCAACGGCACTGAATCACCTGGGTTGTCAGACGAGGGCATGTTTGAGAATTCACCCTAAAGATAACGGCATTGTTATCAATATCAATTGTGTTGTGGAAACATGGACCTGATGCAAAAAATGATTGATGTAATGTTACAAAAGAAAGCAAATTTTCTGTGTGTTCCTTATATGTCAGAATGCGTAGAATCACATCATCGTTCTGGCAGTTTCTACTCAATAACTGGGAACTTTCCTCGCAGGAGATGCAATTTCTACTAAACTAGCTTTTGATTCGGTCTGTCGGCCGAACTACTTTTAAGTTATTGATGCATGAAATGGGAAATAGAGGAAGAGCAGAACTGCGTATACTTTCTAAGTATTATACATTCAAAATATTAATAAAGCTTTATTTAAAAGATGATTAAATATATTACAAAATTTTGGACAAATACAATGCACTTGCTTCATATTTGTCATTATGAGCATGTGATTCATGTCAAAACAATGTTAATCATCACGTATGATACGATGAACAAGAAACCCCATGAATTAGCACAAAAATTATTCAAAATTTACATTAATTTGAAGGAATTATGATTTATAGATTTAGGGTTAGGGTTCATGATTTGGGGTTTAGGGCAAAAGTTCAAAATTGAAGGTTTAGGGATTAGGGTAATGCATTGATTAGTTGTGATCTTATATTATATTATATTATCATATTACACTAATCTTACCAATTAAAATAAAAAATTGATGTCTTAAGGCTACTTTTAGAGTTGGGTGCATTGAATGCACTCATTTTTGTGAGTGTACCGAAGTAGCCACTATATATATATATATATAAGTGGTGGCGTCTTCGATGCACTCACTTCATAACCGTCATTTTAAACATGTGATTTATGTCAAAATGATGTCAATCATCACTTATGATATGATGAACAATAACGCACATGAATTTGTACAAAACCATTAAAGATTTACTTTAATTTGTGAGTTTAGAGAATTAGGGTTAGGGTTAGGGTTTACAATTTGGGGTTTAGGGATAGAACTCAAAATTGGAGGTCTAGGGCTTAGGGTAATCGACTAATTAGTTGTTATCATATGTTATATCATCATATTACACTAATTCTACAAATTAAAATTCAAAATCCGACACGTTAAGGCCAGTTTTTGAGTAGGGTGCATTGATCCATAATAAAATAAAATAAAAGTTCAATAGCTCATTTAAACGATTTGTTACCTATTTTATACATAACATTATCTAAATTCGCTAGTATTTTAAAATTTATTCATAAAAAAGTACACATATGTCGTATTCCACTAAGTCCGCCCGAACCACTAAGTTTTCCCAAGTGACATCCTAGTATTCCACCCACGGTCTTACCGTTTCTCATCATATTCCAACTTTTCCCTCCACATCTATCGTCAACTCCTCATTCGCTTCTACCAAAAGCATATCATCTACAAAATTCTAGGATTCTAATACAAAAAATTATTCCACTTACAATCTAGTCTCGAGCCAGAGATTATAACACATGCAAAGAGACTTAATTTTATAGAGTCTTAGTCGATTGCTAGTGATTGAAAAATAATTAGTCCATTAATCTGAATTCATCGAATTATGTTACTTATAGGTTAATAATGTTAGAGAATGTGTAAATAATTTAAACATAAAGAAAAAGGTTTAAATCACATAGTCATACACATTCAGATAAATAAGTCTCTACCTGTTCCTAACATCATTGTAAAAAAAGACACATGTCCTCATTACTCGACTTTTGGCTACCTAATGAAATAAAAACCAACTACCACTAATACCACAGATAATAAGTATACTTAGTGTTTTGGCGAATAAGTCAAAACATGGCCCGATCGGAAATTCAATAAACAAAGTCGTGCAAAAAGCGCAACTGCTCACTCCCAACCCAATAAATCAAATAAGGCCCAACAGGCACCTAATATGGGAAGTGCTCGAACAGTCGGACTCGCACCAATCTGACTCGTTGGATTAATGCTCGAACATTGTAACTGATTACAAACCTTGTAAGCAATTAAGAGGACAAACAAAGTGTCATAGATTGACATGCTCCTAAACCATTATTAAATGCGCTAAGAGCGCCTGGGCACGACTTGATGGATTCAAACATAGTATTAATGGTGTTTAACATGATTTTCCTAGTTAAAATAGGGTTAACGTCTCTACAGATGGCGGACATTAACAAAGATTTTCCCATTATTCCCGATCTTGGTCTGGCTAACCTCTGGTGCTCGACCCCTCTTTCTCTTTCTAACTATTTTTTCTAATATCTTTCTTGATACTTTTCCTTCTTAACAATCATAATCAATTACCAAACCGAAAGGGTTTAACAACCTTGCTTTAAAGCATAATAGAAGTGCTCTACGAGGGCTGGGTTCCATGTCAGAACAAAAGTGTACCGGCTCGTCAACCTAGAGTGAAAACTCGACAAAACTACCGTGGTTGACCGGATTCCGGCCATGGAGGAAGCAAAGCCTTCTTATGCCAGCAGATCTATAACTCTCTTTAACCTCTCAAAGCGACTGTAAAAATGGATCAACATTCAACAGGCCCTCCCTTTTAACTGGTTCTTCCACTCCTCACTAAACTTTCATTTGTCTTCTTATCGTAGCACCAAAGTTTCTTTTAACCCCCAAACCTCGTGTGCTTCATCTCCCAAACATGGGGTTGAATCGTTCTCTTCATCTATGTTTACCTTCCCCAAATGCACTTGTCAATCAAACCAACCTCGAGCCAGGGAGCCTTTTTGTAGCCCAAACCCCTCATGGAACCGGCAACCCGAGCAAACCACTTCAACTTGAACCTCATTACAAAATTTCTGATACAGAAGAGGAGCCTTATAGACTATAGTTGGGGCAGTCAAGCAAGGACTTTCACCATGTAAGGGCCTTCAAGCTTATAACCCAACTTCCTATAGTAATGACGGGTTCCTACGCCTGAGATCACAGCTAGTTTGGTTGATCTATGCTCCCTCATAGCTATCCCCTCCGCCTCTTCCATCAAAAGCGTGCCGTATCCCTGAACAAAGCCAAGGTTTTTTTTTTTTTTCTAAAAAACCGCCCTCCCTGCAAACTTCATTTGTAAAACTGAGAAATTTCTAGGGGGGGAGATACCTGGTGCTGCAGCTTCTCTGAGTCACGCCCATGGACAGGAACTGCGGTACCATAAACGTGGAGTTCCCGAACAACGGAGCACCTACCCATCAGCTCAGGGCATGTCACGTTCTTCCCGCATCTACGCAACCGCAGGAGCCCGACCAGGATGTCCTGTCGCAGAAACATATACATAGTCTCGCCATAATGTCACCGATCAATGTTTTGCACGTCTCTTCCACAACATCAAAAGAGTAAACAGCAATACGATGTTCAAAACCTTAACTTAGAGCACTAGCATTTGGATATTGGATTTGGAACGTGATAAAACAATGGATCTTGAAACTTGTGAATTTTTTTTGTTATAATGGGTTAACTACACTTCGGACTTCAAAACGTTATTAATGAACAATGATTTTGAAAGATAAATTGACCTCAATGCCACTACCAATACTTTTAAAGTGCATATATGAATGACAAAACAGACATTGGCAGGAATGGATTTCAAGAACTCACATGTAGAGGAGGGTTTTTCAAAATCTGTGGGACACAGCGATTTTGTAAACTCATGGATTCTTAATTCCATGAAGGTAGTACATCTTTTGGTTTTCACCAAACAAGCGTTTTGAGCAATACCCTATTCTCAAGGACTTTGTGCTCCAATCTATCCAAAGAACTTCTAGGTTCAGAATTATATATAAACACATTAAAGGGACTGCTATTGCCCAAAAAAAACACAGATAGGGAGTCTCCACTACCTGACGTGTATCCTCGTACGAGAGAAACGTTTCCCAGCCTTGGTTTGCTGTATAATCACGGCGGACAAGCTCAACTTCCTCAGGCCTAATCTTGTTATGAATATCCTGATTAGGTCATTCAGGAAGTGCAATTGTTAATCACTGGAAAAAGTATAGAAAGCTGTATGGTCGACCTGATTGCATGACTCGTATCAGTTTTTTAGACTGACCTGAATTCCAGCCTCACGTGTTCGGACATCTCGGCATTTCAAGCCTAAATCTTCCATCCGGGCTAAAGCCAACTCACGTAGATTTCCTTTCTCAACACCAGATGTAACCAACGGCATGGGAATATCCCGCTGAACTCTGTAAACACGTGTCCAAGGTGGTACCATTGCTAATATCCTAGCAACAATATCTACAAGTTGCTCAGGTGGGTAATTCCTGTACCTGCAACCACCTTCAATCAATTATCCTTTTTACTGCATTGGAACTTTTTAAATAAGAAAATCAAATAGTACCACAACTGCTTAAAGTGTGAAGACAACAAATCTGGAACAGTAACCTAGAAGGAAAGACCGGGAAGAAATCGAGAGTACAAATCAATTAATCAGAAACCATAAGATACCTGCCAGTTTTCCAAAGTTCATAGAGTCCAGTTCCACGGATAACAAGAGTAGGATAGATTTTTAGTCCATCCACTCTAAAGGAGGGGCTCTCAAAGAACTCACGAAAACTTTCCATGTCTCTCTCAACCCCGACATTTGGAAGATCAGGCATCATATGGGCAACAACCTACAAGAAAATATAACGAAATAAAGACCATACTCAAGTCTGCAAATGGGTACTAATTCATTTCGTAGAGGGGGGCCTTGCAGAAGAAACCATTCATCCATACTCCACACCTCGTCTAGTAAATACATATACGTACATGTAGGAAACAACTACAGAAAATGGTAAAACAGATTCACCATACGTCAGCAGCAAGCCTATTCCAACGGAGCTTGCTGCGATATTATTGTTTTCAGGTCATACCTTATTGGAGGCTTTTAATAGTTACAGAGTTGGCCTTTTAGGAAAAAAAATATTTAATTAAGAATTCGGAGTAGGAATAGGTTTAGTTTTCCTGCTCATAAGCTATCACTGCCATACAAGAAGGTTGGTTTCACAGATTTCGAGTACAGAGCCTGGAGTTATATTTTAAGCCTTTGACATGTTTCTATGGATTCTAAATAACATTTTGGGTGGATTCTCAATCAACGTTCTGGTCCTGAATTAGATAGGAAATTCCCAAAGGCCTACTGTTTCTATTATTTGGTGGCATTTCAAGATTGCCGAGGCTATTAAAAAACAGAACCCTGAACTTTGTATTTCCCCAAATAAACTAAAGCCAGCCAGTAAGACAGAGCAGCAACAAACCTTGAAACCAGCATCTTTTGCCAAACAAAAACAATCAGCCACAGCAGCTACAGTATGTCCTCTATTAGTATCCCGTGCAACATCTTCATAAGTGCTTTGAACCCCAATTTCTAGTCTTGTACAGCCATAAGAAAGCATCTGCCTCAAATGTGGTCCAAGACAATAATCTGGCCTCCTGATCAATCAAGATTCAAGAAGGTGAAATTCCATTTTATATACAGTAAACTTATAATCATTCCAAGAAACTACTATCAAAGGAGATTCAGCGGCACATGCAAAATACATAATTAACTCCGAATTAATGATGCTGCTGAATTCCTAAGGATTCAAGTACTATGAGCAATAGAAGGGGTACTCTTGCTAATCGGATAGGTTATGTTTTACAACCTTATTGCACACTAAGACACTTACAGGCCGTGAGATCAAATGAAACATCTTAGTCATGAGTACGTGTCTATGTATTGGTTGTAAATTTTTAGGTGCATATTAGAAAATCCTGAAATTCATGACTAGCAACTTGTATACCATATATAAAAATGTCCAATAACTCACGTCTCTATCGTCATGCCAATGCACTTCGTGGCACCATGCTCAGAGTAGGCAACTGCCTCTTCGATGTTGGCAGAAGTATGTCCAGATAAAGCATCGTGCAGGCTTCTTGTAAAGTAATCACGATAATCTGCTGGCAATGACATGAAGGTACCACCCATTAATATGAACTCGACCTGAAAATGTATATGACCATTTACATGAGTACGGTGTAGCTTGAGATGTATGTCTGTCAGTTCAAGTCAATAAGATGGCACGTAAGGTCAAAAGGGCCAGAACAAGGACAACCTTATCCACACTGTGGCCCAAGCGCTTAAGCTGATCAATCCTGCTCCTGGCTTGGACATATGGGTTGTATCTGTAAAGCGAAAAGTGAGGGGGGGAATGATATTATCTTGAACACGCTCAATCTGGGGCAGTAAACCAGGAGGAAAATGAAAATAACAAACATGTTCAGGAGTCAGGGCCAAGGAAAAGAAGTTCCACTCATTAAACAAGGCTTAGCCAAAGTGGTACTATCAAGAAAAGAACCCTAGAGCAAATGCCCAGTTTAAAGGAACATACAATCTCAGCAATTGAGGTTCATTGAGACAATCCTATCCCAACAAAAAGATCTGCAAAAAAGGGATAACTATGTTCATTGTTGGTTTTTACAAGCTGTAACACCCTATCTATCAGACCTTATCATCGACTGGCGAGTCAGTGCTGCATTCATCATATCTACCAAATTTGTAACATTGACCTAAGCTTGCCAATCACACTAAGTTGATAATGCCATAGGGATAGGCAGAAATTGAGCGAGTTTTGTAAGTTCAAAGAAGATCAAGCAAAAACTATGCTTTAGTAAACTCGGGTACAGACATAGATGAAGGCTGAACGGTAACTGATCATAAAGCTCTCCCAGTATCAGTTTGCAGTAAATCATATACCTGGCTCGAATGGCTCGCATGCTAGTCGGCTCGTAACCAGTATAAGACTGCGTGCTGTACTCAAAATCTGAATCCGGTCCGCCAGGGCAGTAAACACAAATGTTGCCGGTGGTCGCAATATGGGGACAACGATGCGGCTTAGACATGACTGCGACTACGGCGATGCCGGAGGCAGTTCGAACAGGCTTCGCTCGGAGCTTGGGCAGTAGCGACTCACGGTCGGACTCGGGGAGAGCCGCTATCATCTCCACGAGCTTCGGAGCTCTTGCAAGACCGTATTTCCGGCAGGCGGCGGATTTGATTGCGTTGAGGTCGACAGTTTGATTCTTCCGGGAAAGCTCCACCATAGAGTTCACGATTTCCGCTATGGCCCTCACCCTCGCTTCTTCTTCCGACAGGCCGTGACCATGGTAGCCTCCCTTACCCGGACGCGGGAGCTTCTTGCTAGTCTCCTCCACAACCGCCGTCGCCATGACTACTAGGATCACAGTGAAAGGAAACAGCGGAAAATGAAACGAAAGAAAAGGGGTTAATAACATTTTATACCCTTCTACTATTACAAATTAACAAACATACTTTTCTACTAAATTTTTGCACAAACATACCCTTCTAATATTAAAACGTAACAAGTATACCCCTCCATCCAATTTTCTGTTAATTAACCGTTTAGTGGGTTCAAAATTGACCGAAATACCCTTATTTTAATTTTTTATAATTTTTTTATTACAAGTCACAGCCCAATTAAAAATTAAAACAAACCCTAAAACCTATCACCATTATGTTCGACAGAACCCTTCGGTATTCCTCAGTCATCCGCACCGTCGACGTAGAGAGTCTCACGCCAATCAACCAGGCAGCACCCAGCTTGTCTTCGGCAGCAGTTGGAGCAGGCTTCAGCGGGCGGCGAATACACGACGCTGGAAAGCGACGAAAAGCAGTGGGTGATCGTTTGGTAGGGGTGAGACTCGACGAGTCCGCTGCCAGAGACTTCTGCTACCCCTCTGCGACGGTGGAGCTAATGAGAACATTATTTTTGTGTTGGAAAATCCATTTTGTAAATTGGTTGCTTGTGCTCACCACTTACTATTGATGTATGAAATTGAATTTGCTTACTGATTCTGTAACTCTGTAATCTTTTTCCGTATTCACTGTTTGCTTGATTTACTGTTTTGAAAACCTCAATATATTTCTTGGTGGCTTTTCGCAAGGGTGATCTTTTCCTTGTGGTTGCTTCCATTTTACCGTTTATTAAACCCCAGCTCTAGAGTCCAACCTACTAGTGTTGTATACATATATATATATATATATATATATATATATATATATGCTTATTCGATGGAGGGAGAAGAAGCTGCGGGAGTCGACTCCTGGAGAAAGCTGGATGCTTTTAGCTCCAGCCATCCAACCGCCGGCGAGGAAAAGCACGGTGCAGCCGCTGCCGAGGGAAATTAAGCAGGCGCGCCGGAGTGTGGGCAGTCTTCGACGGTCGCGGGTTGTTGAGGAACACGAAAGGTTCCTAGGTGGAAGAGAATGATATGGATTTTAGGGTAGATTTCAATTTTACTTAGGCTTTGACTTGTGATAAAAATGATAAAAAAAATAAAAATAAATGAGCGTATTTGGGTAATTTTTCAGTCTACTTAACGGTACATTAACAGAAAATTAGACGGAGGGGTATGTTTGTTACATTTTTAATACTAGAAGGGTATGTTTGTGCAAAAATTTAGTAGAGGGGTAGGTTTGTTAATTTGTAATAGTAGAGGGGTACAAAATGCTATTAACCCTTTATGTGATGGTACAACCTTCAAATTGTGAAGTACATTAAAGCACCAATGTTTTAGAGTATAGTAGATGTGCTCGACATTGAATCATTTGTAAGAGGGCAAAGAGCAAGATTGCTAAATTGGCAATTCTTATAGCAATACCACATGAGTAGTTTTTTTCTTTTTCATTTTTCTTGCTTATAACTTTTCAATTGAGAAGTGTTTGTGTAGATTTAAAATAGTAAGTGAGACTCACTTTGGAAATTGCTAATTCATTTTAGGGATGTTGATGAATAGAACTTGCTAATGAAGAATTGCTAAATTTGATGATGTGGCCGTAGGAGCCACTTGTAGAAATTGCTGATCAATTTTAAAGATGGAGATGATCTAAGCAGTCGCGAAAGAAAGAGGGGATAATTATTTAACTTCACAAGGAATGGGATTCCTGGATCCCTTTGACAAAGAAAGAATCAGTGAAGTGTACAAAGAATTTTACTGCGATCATCTTGATTTTAATTGTCAACAAGATCATTCAAGCTTATCTCAAAACAATTTCATTTTTGTGGGAGGATTTCTCCCTGTGTCTGAGAGCTATAGTGTTTTCTCTTTCTGTATGAGAGCTACAGTAGTTGTGTCAAGAATTTTCTCTTCTAGGTAAGAGTTCTACTGGCTTTCTTCAATATGAGGATTTTTGGAGATCTCTTTAGATTTGGGAGCTTTGTTGGGTTGGTTTTCTTTGATATTGTTGCTCATTCGCTCATTTCCTTCCACATTTTGGGACTTTCTTCTCTTCCCTTCTCTTTGAAACACTGTTCTCGCTTGTAGAGTTTCGCAAGATACCGACCACTGGACATTGATTCAGGATCAGGGTAAGTGTTTTGGTGTTGTTATATTGCGGTCTACTCTTTAGTGGGAGCTCTTGAGGGGGAATTCCTCTCACTCCTGAATTTCCCCTGATTCAGGAAGCTTCTTCCCTTTGGTGGAGAAGATCTTTGTGCCTCCATAGTGAAAGTGGTTTGAAGTTACTGAAATTATCTGTTGGGTGGAAGGTTGGCCTATCAAGATAAAAATCATAAGCTACAATGTCAGAGGTCTCCATGACCCTAAAGCAGTTGAAAATATGAAAGAATTGATTAGAATACATTCACCACATGTTGTGTTCCTAATGGAAACAAAGCTGAGCGATGAAGAAAAAGAAGTTGTTAGGAAGGATCTTGGTTTTAAAAGGGAACTCAGAGTTGCACCTAAAGGGCGAGCAGGGGATGGGACTGCTATGGAATGATGAAATAGAGATCATCGAGTCATCTATGTCTTTGTATCATATTGATGTGAGGGTATCAAATCTATAAGGACCTCCCTAGAGGTTAACCGGATTCTACGAAAGGCCAGATAAGAATGAGAGACATCTTTCTTGGGCCTTGCTGAGTAATTTAAAAGATGAAAACAACCTGCCTTTGGTGTGTATTGTCGATTTCAATCAAATTCTATCAGGTAGGGACAAAAGAGGGGACAAAGTGGTTGAAGAAGATTTGGCAAGGAAGTTTCGGGAAACTCTTCATTATTATGGGCTTATCGACTTTCGGAAGTTTCGGCAAAGAATGTATAGCGGACAAGAGGAAGTTATAATGTACATAAATAGCTACTTTTGGAATCTGTTTCAAGTAGAAACAAGGGGAAACACTACTACTGTCATCGAAGCAATACAAATGAAAGTCACGGAGGATATGTAGAAACAACTATTTCATGCATCTAAAGTTGAGGAGGCGTATCTAGCTCTTAACCAAATGCACCCTATGAAAGCTCCAAGATCTGATGGGTATCCAACGGGATTTATCAATAAAATTGGTGAATACTAATAGAGTTGGTAATCGGTCTCTGGTTAATATTTTAATCTGTCATCGTACCAATAACCAACGGTTACTAGTTAAACCATTAATCGACGGTATTGGTTGGCAGCAGCCAACACACACCAAACGGTATACTGATTGTTTTCCGGTGAATTACCGATGGTTATCTGATATAACGAATAACAAGAAACCAAGCCTCTCAATCGTTAAACCTCGCCCTTAACCAAATCCAATCTTCACCCCTCTCCTTCGACTACTCTATGCCTCTCAACTTCTGTGCCACCTCCTCTACCTATAGTTCTAGGAATCTCATCTCTCCCTCAAACTTGATTCTTCTTTGTCTGGAGCATCAAGTCAAAAGAAATCCCATCTTTTGAATTTCACAGCAAAAGCAAACCAAATTACCCAAAGATGAGCTCGAAAAAATCAAGAAATCATAACACAAATAAACATCATAGATTTTCAATTTCTAGCTGAGATTTCCTCCGAATCCTGCCCATCCTTGCACTCTTTGACACTGCATAAAAAGAGAGAGAAGAAGGAAGATTTGCAATTTCCAATCCTCCAAATCCTGTCCATCGTTCCACTCTTCGACGATGCAGAAAAAGAGAAAGAAAAGGAATTGTCAGTGTCGATCCCGTGCCACTGTTCCATTCTCGAGCGAGTGCATGAGAGGTGACTAGGTGAGTACAAAGAAGAAAGAATTGGGGAGACGACGGATTTGGATTGAAGTGCCATTTCCAATCAATTCCTTCCTCCCAGGGTCCCGATATAGATTTTCGGTCGTTGGTCGATGTTTTCCTCTACCATCAGCCAATTCCCGCTAGAAGGGATAGAATGATGGAGAACGAAGGCGGCAACAAGATTGGTGGGAGTGAAGGAGGCGAGTGGAAAGAATTGCTTTTAATGGTTTGTGAGATTGAGGAATTAGTAGGGATTGGAGTTGGAGTGGGGGAGTAGCAGAAGAGTCGGTTAGACAAGTTACCGGGTTTCTAACTAGTAACCGACTAACCGGTTACCTGGTATACTGGCAGGTGACAGCCAACCGATATCGGTAGTCGATGGTATCTTGAATCTAAACGATATTTCGATAACCGGTTACCGGGTTACTGATTAAACCGGTAACCGACCGATTATTACCCCTAAATACTACGGCCTAAAGTTACCTAAATGATACTAGATATTCTACAAGAAGGTCAGATACCAGAGGAGTTGAACCATACACTTATCGCATTAGTCCTACAAGACTATAGACCAATTAGTGTGTGTAGAGTTTTATATAAGCTAGTATCTATGGTCCTGGCTAATAGGCTTAATAAGATCCTACCATATATTATATAAGATGAGCATAGTGCATTTGTTCGGGACTAGCTGTAACGGACAACACAATTACTGCTTTTGAGTGTTTCAATTACATGAAGAAGAATGTTAGCATAAAGAAATGATATTTTGCAGAAAGTTGGATATGGCTAAATTGTATGACATGGTGGAGTGGGACTTCATCGCCAAGTGATGAGAAAGTTTGGATTTCTTGAACGTTGAATTAAGCTAATGATTATGCGTATAATGAAGATATCTATTCGGTGTTGATGAATGGGCACAAATCCCCTAACTTTTATCCTGCAAGGGGGTTGGGGCAAGGGGGTCCGCTTTCTCCCTATATGTTTCTTCTCTGTACAGAAGGGTTCTCGACACTGATTAAATCTGGTGTAATTAGGGGAGACTTACATGGAGTGAAAGTGTGTAGAAGAGATCCACAAATCTCTCATATTCTCTTTGTTGATGATAGCATAGTTTTTGGGAGATTGATGAATGAAGTGGTAAATTTGAAAAGAATTCTTAGAACATACGAGGAAGAATCGGGACAACAAATTAATTATGAGAAGTCATTATTTACTTTTGGGAAATTTCATACTACAAGGAGATAGGAGGTATCAAAGATCCTCTCTATTAGAGATCTGGAAAAGGTTTAGAAGTATCTAGGCCTGCCGACACTGATCAGGCGATCAAAGTAGATTATTTTTGCAGGTTTTATGGAAACAGTTAGAAGCAAGCTAAAAGATTGGCAGTCAAGAATATTATTGCTGACTAGGAAAGAGATTCTCATAAAGGCAAGTGCACAATCCCAGATCCTCTACCCTATGATGGTGTTCAATGTCATGTATGAAATTTTCTAAGAAATTGAGGGTCTTATCTCGAGCTTTTGGTAGGGTAAAAAAGGCGAAGAATCAAGGATTCATTGGGTGAATTGGAATCGCCTATGTGATAATAAGACTAAAGGTGGACTTGGATGTAGAGATTTTAAAGGGTTCGTATGGCAGTTATTGCAAAGCAAGTTTGGAACCGTATGAATAAACCAGAAGCGCTTGTGGGTTGTGGCTAGATTCCTCAGAGTTAGATATCGCCCCTCTATTGATATCCTCCAAGCTACAGTTGGATATAATGTGATTTATGTGTGGAGAATCTTAATGGGGCTAAGGAATTGTTGGAGGAGGGGCTGAGGTGGAAGGTAGTGAATGGAACGCAAATTAGGGACTGGTAGGACATGTGGATTCCATGAAAATCCAGCTACTTCCTGCTGTCTATACCTATGTCCTGTCAGTTTTGAACCAAAATACAAAGTGTCATCTCTCATAATTGGGAGAAAAATATGTGGGAGAGGGGTTTATTAAGGACCCTATTTATAGAGGAGGATTGTGACCATATATGAAGCATTCTGATCGCTTGTGTGATCAAGCTTTAAATTTAGAAGTCGATGCACACTCTCTATTCAATCCTAACTAAGCTAAGCATAACCTACAGTGGCTCGATCGTATTCCAAGGGAACCCTAAGCTTACTATTACAACGCTACGAACTACTATCTAATCGAATCAAAGGTTTGGGTGAAGAATCTAATCTAACCTACTACAAAAGGCAAAATAAAAAACCAATCTAGTGGTTGGGAGACCGCTAGAAATGAGATGGTTTCCTAGACTGAATTCCTCTAGCTATAGTCGGTAAGTTGAGTTTAAAGGATATGATGCAGAACTCTATTATCTGGGGATTTCTCCCACGGGAATCCTTCCTCCTCCTAGCGTTACCCACGAAGACCCAATGTCACCTGGATCTAAGCTTCCTCGCCAGGGATGTTCTCATAGTTTCTTTAAATAGGTTCAACCTATCCCACACTACTAGGGAGTAAGATCTATGTGCTTGCAAACCTCGCAAATCATTATTCTAGGAAGGCACCATAGAGGCAGGGGTTTGGTCGCCTCATTCACCTCAAAGCCCTAAGATAACTCACTATCTTTAGTCTACCAGATGACGCATACCCGTCTAACCCTAAAACTTCATACCTAGTGTAGAAGTTCAAGTAGGCTAGTAGAAAAGATCAGGGCGACTTACCCAAGCATAACTAAACACACATGAGGCATAAATTCACTAGAACAACATACCCATAAATAAACTCATTCAAATACCAACTACAATCTAGGGTTCATCTATTCTAAACAACCATTAGAGATTCAAGTCATAGAGAGAGAAAGAAAAATACAAACTAGAAGAGAGGGAGTGATGGAATCAAACTTCTTCTCCTTGATTGCTCCTTAGGTGGATTGGATCTTCAATGAAACTCTCCCAAGGTGTTTCCCTCTCTTAAAACACTCCAAAGCCGTAAATTTCTCACTCTAGGTTGGCTCTACTTTGTCAAGTGCAGAAAAAGGAGTATTTATAGGCTGTTGGCAGTGGTCACGATCCCGAGGGCATGATTCGATGGTCACGGTCGTGACCAGGTGACGTTTCCAACTCCCCCAAACCGTCACGTTTTGACATCATATTTAAGCTCCGATATCGCGACCGTGATCTTTGTGTCACGGGTGTGATTTTTTTCACGGTCAAAATGCACCATGTCCTCGATTTGGGTGTCAAAACTTTCTGCATTCTTCTTGGTGGAAGTGTTGAAATTCGCAGCCATTGTTCACGACTGTGATCTTCAGGCCGCGAATATGGTCACGGCCGTGAACTGTGGCCGTGACCTGTGCCTTTTCTTCTTTTTTTTGTTGCTATGCTTCCCAATCACCTTTGGATGAACTCCAATCTATTCCCGATCAATCCCAAATGCATATAAGACCTGGAATTTCATCACAAACACTGGAACAAGCATAAAATACGACAAAGTGGGGTCGATTCCCCCATGAAAACCTTCATATCAAGAATACCTATGCCAAAATGCACGTGTTTGCAAATAGAAACAAAAATAGGCATGAATAATTTGATATGTGGCCTAGACATGGTGATTTAACATGCAAATATCTTAAGAATAAGGGCTAAATAACGCCTGTTTTAGTTGTTATCACATTCCTATTACAAGTTCCAGGACAAAAGAGTGTAGATTTATAATGAAAATGGGGAATACATTATCAAATGATGATACATAAGATACAAAAATGTGTATCATCCAATTTTGAACAGAGATACTAATTTTATTGAAGTGTTGGAATAGTTCTGGTCTAAGCTATGAAAGACTAAACTACAGTCAAATGTGAAGATATTTCTATGGAAAATGAGTATGAGAGCAGTACCGATAGGGAGTTGGTTGGTTGATAAATCGAAGAAGGCTAGACCGGAGTGTCCTTTCTACGGCTTGCTCGATACTCCTAAACATGTTCTCCAAGACTGCTCTTGGAAAAGCATATTATGGAGGAAAAGCTTGGATAAGGATATTTTGAGGTGGGAGAGAACTTATCATGCTCTAAGTGGCTATGTATTGTTTTTGACAAGTTCTCAGAGGAAAATTCCATCTTTTTGGTGTCATTGTTTCGCTTCCTTGGAACGAACACAATAAGTATCAATTGAATAGAAGAACAACTACTCTTTTACCCATAATGATATATCATGTTCCTCTAATTGATTTACATATTAGTATGTTAAGTGGAACATATTTGTTCAACACCAAAACAACTTGTTTAACCGTTGACTAAAAAAGACAAAAGGGGAGGCAAAACTTTTAAAAATGTGCTCAAATTAAAGTGTTTGAATATGAAAAACAATTATTGAGAGGTATCAATAGCAAAATTTTCTTAGTTTGAGAGTCAAAATACATATAACTCATATTAAATGATTATTTTACCTCTCTTGAAGATAGAGGAGTAGATTCAAATCATTTGTATCCAACTTTTCTGCCCTTTTCTATAAAAGTAAGTATTTCCTACCATATTTGGCCAGTAATATGCTTCCATCCAAAATTTCAAACAGACCTCTAATGCAGATCATCCAATTAAGTATATTTTAATGATAATGATTTAACTCAAATCCATAACAACTCTAACGAGATATCTCTATAATGGATTCAAGCAAAAGACCAATGAAACTACCAAATTGATTTCGTAAAGTAAAGCCCCTAGTTAAAATAAGATGCAAGCAATAATCCAATACGTAAATTCAACCATGTAGTTGTAAATCTTTCTTAAAATTGCAAATATTTCTCCAAATCACTCTGATAAAAAACAGCAAACAACACACTTATTCAAAATCAACGATAATGGTAGTAGATAAAATGAAATAAGAACTAGATAATATAACATAATTAACATAAGTTAGACCAAGATAAGCTGAAATTATTATTATCACCTTTATAATATTTATTATTATTGTTGTCATTATTATTATCTAAACACGTTAATGTTATGATTATCATCGGTTGTATTTCTTGAGGAGACTTTAGGGGAGTATTAAGAATTACAATTAATTAAATGATTTGTGTGTGAGAGGGTTTGATAAGGCATGGTGATTAATTAGTGAGCATTGAAAATATTCACAAATCGAAGTAAGTTTGTTTAGCTAGAGTATGTGAGGATATGACGGGCTATTCCAGCTTATCTGTCCATATTTTATTTTGATTACAAATTTTTTTATTCTATCCAACCATGCTAGATATGTAATTAAAAGTGTTATGAAGAGCAAATAATAAAAAAGTAGATTGAGTTAATACAACTTACCCCCTCGTCCATTGTTGATTTTCCTTCTTTCTTTCCCTTTTTTTTTGTTTGTCTCTTCCTTTTTGTTATGAAGAGTAAATAATAAAAAAGTAGATTGAGTCAATACAACTTACCCCCTCATCCATTGTTGATGTTCACTTCTAGTGGATACCCTTTTTTGTTTTGGAACTCTTTTATTTAATCATATTATCGTTATTGTCAAAATATTTCGACGCAATAAGTAGTTCTTGGAATGAATTATCAACTTATATTATTTTAAATTAAACATTGATTCCACCATTTTCATGTAAGGGTTTGTGGATATGACATAGCTAACTCATCACAAGTTGCTAAAAGTTGAAAGACACAACAATGTTGGTACTATAAAGGGACGTTGAATTGATGATTGTATAATAAGTTGTGAACTTGTATCAGAAACTCATAAAAATGAACTTAAATCTTCTACAAGAAGAAGCAACTCCCAACTTGAGTCGGTGCTATGTAACAGAACTACTGACATATATGATACACAATCTACTTTGTGTATAACAATTACAAGTACAATATAAATGAACAATATTGTGAGATGAAAAATGTTAAAGTCACTTTTGAAGGAATGTAGAAAAATGTCTTCCTAAATTTGATTAGCTATTTATAATATTTTTTTATTTATTATCAATTAATATGACATCATCCTTATTAAGACAAAAAGAAGACGGTTTGTGCGCATTTATTAATGACTAATTATGTCAATATTTTTTATATATAGGGATATCTTTCTTGCGGTAGACGAGTTACACTGTAAGCATAAAATATACAACTCACAACAACCTAAATATAAGAATATAGTCATCGTCAAGAATGATAATCATTCTTATGTCATGCTCATGGTGCTTAGAGTTTATTTTCATGAATCTGATACTTCTTATACTTATGCATTAAAAAAAAGAAAGTCATGCTTTGGAAAGAATGATCATAGCTATAGTCCATATCTCTTTAGGTTCAGTTCTAGTGCATTAAATGTTTGAGGCTCTTAGTAAGAATTTGAAGTTAGTTTTCTTGTTTTGTTAGTTCTTTATGTTATATTATATTAGTTATAAGTTTCTTGAATGTTAACCTTTTGTATTTTGATTTTTTTTATTTTTTTAAAAACTCTGGGTGCCAAAACTTGGCAAATTCAATTTTCTTCTTAACTACGAACATGAGATTGAATTACTTGGCAATTGCCTATAGACAAATACGTACAAATACCTAACTCATCCAATGTTTCCATAAAATTCTGAAGAATTCAATCCCAAATAATTGGACCATGGAAGCGAGAAAGAATCATCAGCTGGATCAAGTTTTCACATATCAAAATAAGTACAAAGATACTCTATTTTCTTTACTGCGTATTTGTAGAAACACTGTGATACACTGTTCTAAGACAAGACATGTATTTGCTATAAAAAGTCTAGGGTTGCAAATTCTCTCCATTGTTGAGAGACTTTAATTAATAATTTGTTTTTGATATACGTAGTGTGGAAAAATTTATCCAAAATATTTTCACATATTTCATATAATCTTATCAAGTGATAACATCTTTCATTTGATTGAGACGGTGAGAAACATCAATTAACGTTGGTTGTTCAGCTTGAATTTGTAGTTGTTTGCTTGTATCATATAATTAGTTCAACTATGTTGTTTAGTGATTCCAAAATTATTTTCTTAGATATGCTCTGATAGTAACTATTAAGTTGGCAATTCAATGAAATAATTCGAGAATTCGATTGTAACAAATAATGAAAGCAAATAAGTATTTGCATAAACTTTGATGCACGATCTAAGTAACACCCCGTAGTTTGTTGTTGGATGATGTGACATAAATATAAAATTCTTAATTAGTTAGTTTGATTTTTTGCTTGTATGACATAAATTTTTATCTAAAACTATGAACTCATATGGATTACTTCTAAGAGTAGTAGATAAGTTTGGAGGTTTTATAAAATACTACTCCCAATTAATTACAACAGATCATCCACAATTCAATTATGTTTTGGTTTATCCGATAAGTTATTTTGTGTACAACACACCAAAGTCTCATATATTTGCTACATTATGTGTTTTGAATTTGTTTTATTGTGTTGCAAAATTTCATAAATATATGAACACATGACTGCGGTGCTGAAATCTCTCTATTTCATTGGCCTCTGAATACTTGAACTTGACAATTATCTCTTTCAATGTAGTGAGATTGTGAATTTATATTTGTTAAGTAAATGTGAGAATATGAACAACTACGAGAATGAAAAAGAGAAGAGAACTTTCTTATTCGTATGTCTTGCTAGTACGTTGTGTGCTCTATTTATAGGCACAAACTTATACAACATACAACTATATCATTAATGTAAATAATGATAATTTATGAGCAATTAACCTTAAATTCAAATGTGATGAGATGGATTACAAGTAACATTCATTTGTGGACTAGTGTGTGCATCTAGTGTGGTCATCCATATTATGAATATTTTCATAATACTCCCCTTCGATGATTATTATATACAAAAGCTTGTCTCGTTAGAACCTTATTCGAAAAAACCCAATGAGATAAAAATCTTACGAGAAAAACCTAGTGGAAAAAAAACATGGTTAAAAGAAAAGAGTGCAATGTGTATATGCTTCCTCTCATAACAATATCATTCCATGTATTTGAGCGTTGAACCCCAGTTTCACAAAAAAAAATAATTACAAAGATTGTCGTTGATAGTGCCTCTCGAACAAAAATTCCAAATTCTAAATTTTATGTATGATCGTTACAATAAATTTCGTTTTACATGATCGTTATGATAATTTTCTTTGGATATGATATTTTCATACCATGTCAACCTTGTTTTATTAAGAGTACACTTAAAGGAGTATTCCGCATTCGTCTATATTGTCTTATTCCATATAAGGTATTGTATAAGTCGATCGATATATGTTCTCGAGAACTTTATTCTTTTGCTTCTGGAAAATTAATCATTAAGGGAGTTTCATATATATAACAAATAGTCTATCACATATTTCAAATGTAAAAATAAATCTTCAATTGTCAGACTTCAAAAATCTTCATAAAATGTTGTGGTGGATCAATTCGGATGTATACGATCCACCCAAATATTTTCAGATGAGAAATGTTAGGTTCGTGACTAAGACCAATTGTAAAGGGGGGAACTCATTATAATTTGTTAGTTTGATGTGAATAAATTCTATCACATGCGAACTAGCATGCCCTCAATGAAAAATGTTCATTCTTAGTTTGACTTCATAAATAAACCATGATATATTGGATAACCATAAAAAATTATGGTTTAATGCACCCGCATAGCCATAACTTTCAAGGTTTTGACAAATATAGTCACTTTTTGAAAAATACACTAAAATAGTCATTCCGTCAAAAAGTTTAACGGACTATCTGCGAATGCTGACTGGACTAACGGTAGTGATTGACGTAGCATGTTTTTTTAATTAACTAAACAATAAATAATAAAAGAAAAGGCCCAGTGAAAATTATCCTTTTCTTTTAATTAACTGAAAACCCTACAATTTATGTTTTGTCCGCCGCTAAGACTTCCCTTCCTCTTCTTCTTCTTCTTCTTCTCGCCACTGCCAATCCTCTGTAGCTGCACCCACAAGCTCTTTCCCCTTAGCCCAGCGAACAAGAAAATGCATTTCTCAACGACCCATCGGAGAAGAAGGAGAAGAGAGGTGGTGGTGGTGGTCCGGAGCTGAAGAAGTTCGTCGATCTGTGAGATGTACAAAGTGGCGACGGTGGGCAACAGGGGACTGATGGCGGTTCCTCCTCTTCTCTCCTCCTCTTGCTTGATCTGGCCTCCCCTCACCTCTTACATCTCGATCGCGATCTGGAAGTCATAGATATGTCTGACTTACGAGTTTAATGGCTAACGCACAGACATTGTGGGATTGCTTTAGTTAAATTCATATTACCTCTAGCGACCAATGTTCCCAAAGAGACTACTCGATGAAGGTTTCTTTTTTGTATCACCCTTAGAGAGAGCTATTTGATTGAATGGGATTTATCGTGGTCTCCTGATTGAAGAACCGTGATTTGGGTCGTGACACATTTTGTCTTCTCCACAAAGATCATGACTTGAGGATATGAGATCCCGGTCATGATATCCTGCATAGTCCAAATGAGTTATTTAGTAAAAATCCTGGATAATGAGGGATTGTGATGAAATCCTTCATTGAAAATCATTATCCAAACTACAAATTGGTACTAAGAAGGATAGATTATTTGCATCCAAGAAGCAGTCAACCACGAGCTGCCAAGCAAAGAAAAATTGATATTGGAGCTGGTCTCTACCACTGGCACACGTTGTGTTACAATGTAACTGAATCCTCCATCATGATCAGTATCGATCTCACAAGTTACAAAAAATTCAACAGCGATCGTCCATCTCTGGCCCCTAAATCAACACGTCCTCGCCAGAACTCATCTAGTACCTACAAAGGAAAAATGCAGGGGATGTCCAATGGTTTCCTCTTGGCTAGACCCCCCGAAGTACCGCACGGCCCAGCGTCTCGACCATTGGCGCTAAGGACACGACTTGATCAGTCGGTCTTAACATGCACATAACTAAAGGGCATAACTCGATTCACATAAGGGATTTAAGAGCATTGTGACAACCAGCCCTGCGCTTGAGTTGCACATTTTAAATTCCCCGGTCACAGTAAAAGCCTTAAAAGCTAACTTATAAACCGGTTTTTAGGCTTAATTCAGCTATCAACAACAATCACTTGGTCTTAATATTAAGTTAGGTTTCCTTTAAACGAAAGGGTTAATAGCATTTTGTACCCCTCTACTATTACAAATTAACAAACCTACCCCTCTACTAAATTTTTGCACAAACATACCCTTCTAGTATTAAAATGTAACAAACATACCCCTCCGTCTAATTTTCTGTTAATGTACCGTTAAGTAGACTGAAAAATTACCCAAATACGCTTATTTATTTTTATTTTTTATCATTTTTATCACACGTCAAAGCCTAAGTAAAATTGAAATCTACCCTAAAATCCATATCATTCTCTTCCACCTAGGAACCTTTCGTGTTCCTCAACAACCCGCGACCGTCGAAGACTGCCCACACTCCGGCGCGCCTGCTTAATTTCCCTCGGCAGCGGCTGCACCGTGCTTTTCCTCGCCGGCGGTTGGATGGCTGGAGCTAAAAGCATCCAGCTTTCTCCAGGAGTCGACTCCCGCAGCTTCTTCTCCCTCCATCGAATAAGCATATATATATATATGTATACAACACTAGTAGGTTGGACTCTAGAGCTGGGGTTTAATAAACGGTAAAATGGAAGCAACCACAAGGAAAAGATCACCCTTGCGAAAAGCCACCAAGAAATATATTGAGGTTTTCAAAACAGTAAATCAAGCAAACAGTGAATACGGAAAAAGATTACAGAGTTACAGAATCAGTAAGCAAATTCAATTTCATACATCAATAGTAAGTGGTGAGCACAAGCAACCAATTTACAAAATGGATTTTCCAACACAAAAATAATGTTCTCATTAGCTCCACCGTCGCAGAGGGGTAGCAGAAGTCTCTGGCAGCGGACTCGTCGAGTCTCACCCCTACCAAACGATCACCCATTGCTTTTCGTCGCTTTCCAGCGTCGTGTATTCGCCGCCCGCTGAAGCCTGCTCCAACTGCTGCCGAGGACAAGCTGGGTGCTGCCTGGTTGATTGGCGTGAGACTCTCTACGTCGACAGTGGCGGATGACTGAGGAATACCGAAGGGTTCTGTCGAACATAATGGTGATAGGTTTTAGGGTTTGTTTTAATTTTTAATTGGGCTCTGACTTGTAATAAAAAAAATTATAAAAAATTAAAATGAGGGTATTTCTGTCAATTTTGAACCCACTAAACGGTTAATTAACAGAAAATTGGATGGAGGGTATACTTGTTACGTTTTAATATTAGAAGGGTATGTTTGTGCAAAAATTTAGTAGAGGGGTACAAAATGTTATTAACCAAAAAAAAAAACAACGATTTCCAGAGCCCAATTAATCCGAAAATACAAAATAGGCAAAAATACATTTTATAGCAAGGTTGCTAGTACGCGGGTTGATCCGAATTGGCTTGGATTCGATGGAAAAAACAGGGCTAAATTATACGTTTGGTCACTTAAAATGTACAAATCTTTCACGTTTGTTACCTGAATTAATTTTCTTTTTTATTCGTCACTAACTTTACGAATCGTTTCACCATTAGCACCGGCCGCTATGCTCCGTTAAATTTGTCCTACGTGACAGTCAACTATAAAATTTGACCATTAACTTGATGATGTGGAAATTAAAAATAATAAAAAAATACAATTATTTTCCACCTCACCATTCCACTTACTCTGTCTATGATTGATTATATTAATAAAAATTACTGAAGTTTTTTATAAATTACAAAATTAATTATCAGTGAGAGGAAGAAATTTATATAATCAACTAGTGCAATAGGATCGGAAATTATCCGGCATCCCCATAGCCTTTTAAATTACTTTTTTTTAGAAGCCTTTTAAATTAGTTCGTGATACATAACTTAAACAGAAGAAAAAGTCCACCCTCAAAAATCATATACCAAATCTCATAGTTCGCCGACCTCAGCACCTTGCTCACGAACCGCAACCTGGCTCCGTCGATGCCGTAGTTCATATTGGTGCGCACGTTTAGCCCATCGAGCTGTGCGTAGAAGTAGTCGAGCTCGTCGGCCTGGTAGCTCCGATCATGCCTGGAAATCACCGATGCCGGGATGGAAGCTTCGCCAAGAACTGCAGGTCGTTGAAGAAGCTATCCTGTGGATCTTGCAACTTCGGCGCCAAAGGTATAAACGCCATCCTTAACAACTCTACATCTCTAGAAGAACTGCCCGTGAAGAGGTTCCACAGAAGAACCCAATTGTGGAGAAAAGTGTTGGATGGGAACCTGAAGAACCCAGCAGCAGCGCCGCCTGGAGGGACCGTCGCGCTCCGATTGTCGACGAAGAAGCTGGATGAGAGGGTAAAGATTTCGATGGAGCTAACGCAAGTCACGACAGATGAATAGGAGGAGTGGGGAAGGAGTTTGCTGGATGGGATTCCGAAGAACCTAGCAGCAGCGCCGCCGGGAGGGATCGTCGTGCTCTGATTGTCGATGAAGAAGCTCGATGAGAGGGGAAGGATTTCGATGACGTTGACGAAAGCCACGACAGACGAATCGAAGGAGTGGGGGAGGAGTTCGATTGCCTTCCTTTTTCCTCTTAGTCCGAAACCTCGATTTCAACAACAATTTATATATCTCAACCTAGAAAATCAATCCAATCCACAAAAATCAATTCAATCTCTGATTCACCGAAGCTCTAATCAAATAGATAACAAGAATGATGAATTCGAACATGGAAGAATTCAAGATCAGAATTACCACAAACCTGAGTGCCCCATTGGCCTTTAACGCAAGCTTCGACAGATATTTTTCCATCACGACTGCGCATCAGCTCTTTCAAGCCATTAATCTCAGTCTCTTTGAGAGGACTGAACCGTAGCCACGGTTAGGCCATTACAGGTATCAAGCGTCGGAGATACGAATGAGGCTCTTCCCGGAGCCGCACTTGAAGTCGCTGTCGCCGAAGGAAGTAGCGGTGCAGGGAGAGAAAGACTGGTGAAAGAGGCGAGTGAGGAAGATGGTGACGAGGAGGAGGAGGAGAAGAGCACCGATCTGGTGGGTACGAGTGCACCAGCGACGAGAAAAGAGGAGGTCGTTCATTTTTTTAATTTAATTATTTTTTATTAAATAATTAATATCATAAATCATATAGATAAAGTAAATGCAATGATGAGGTGGAAAAATATATTTAGTTTTTTAATTTTTTAATTTCCACGTCATTTAGTTAACAGTCAAACTTTATAGTTGACTGCCACGTAGGAAAAACTTAACGGAGTGTAACGGTCGATGTTAATGGTGAAACGATTCATAAAGTTAGTGGAGAATAAGAAAGAAAAGTAATTTGGGTGGCAAACGTGAAAGATTTGTATAATTTGAGTGACCAAGTATGTAATTTAGCCAAAAAAATAGCGAGAATTCCATTTAGGGCATCAGCCCGGATTCGGTGACAACTGTTCATATCCGGCCGAAATTGATATAACAGACCGGTTTGACCGATTGAACAAGTCCTTGGTGGAGAGTTCTGAAGCCATCGTTCTCGGAAACTCGCACTAGTGATGGCAATTTGAACCCACCTCTCCGTTCTTGGCATATTCTATCTTAATTTAACGATGTTTATTTATATTCTGACTTTTCTTCAACTAGTTAGACTCAATAACACGTTCTATTATCACCAATTTTCACTCAATTGCCCATTCTATTATCACTAATTTTCAACCTAGCAGTTGTCGGTGAAGGCGGGGATAAGCTTCCTTCTTCACAAGCTGCACCCCCCTACCCTCCCCCATTGTCATCACTAACTCGCACCTAACAACACCATCATCATCATCATCGAAGGCGTCGATCTCGCCTCTCGCTCCCCGCGCCACCCTCCTTGTGAAGATGACCCCAAAATTAATGAGAATGCTACCTCTTAAGCATTTCATCAACACGCATTCCGCTCTCGTCAACCTATTGCCTCACTGCTTTTATGATCTCCTCTCCGAATTCGAACAACCTCTTCAGATCCTTATCATCTCTCTCTCTCTCTCTCTTCCTTTACTATGGCAGTTTCATAACGTTTAGATTGCGTTGTCTATCGCTAGAGTTTGGTTTGCGCGAAAGTTTTTTTTTCTAATCCTTCACTACAGCAATAGTTTTTTGGGAAAACAACAGTGACGAACAATTTATTAGGCAACGAGCTTCCTTGTCTTGGAGATTGCTCTCTTTTGGAACATCTCGGGCAACAAACTCTTCAGCGATCTTGCTGCTGCAATTCAGTCATTAAAGTCGGAGATTAAGTATGGATATAAACGCTATTCCACTAAAGTCCGTAATTTATAGTGGTATTAATCCATAAAATTAAGTTATGTAATCCCACATAACGATTTATTTGGCATCGAATTTTATTCCCCTCTTATCTTGGGATCGTTTGGATGAAAAGATTTCGTTCTGAGAGATTTGTGAGTGATTTGGGCCCAAATCCATCATCTAAAAAATAAAGATATTTATTGTATATGATTTGTAGGGTCAGACTCATGTACTTCTGGAGTATACTATACTCCAGGTACCCTTAGTGAGATATCTCTATCTCGAGCATGATTTTAACCGAGTTTGGGGTATGATACTATACTCTAACCTCTAATGGATAAACCTTAGGCCCCGGTTCTCTAAACTCAAACCCAAAGTTCAATATTATGGAAAATTCAAATTGACCGTTGGGATTGGTCGAAGTTCAACAAAGTACATCTAACGGCTAGATCGTGTGGAGTATAGTAGTCTTTACCATGATTTGTATCAAATTCCTTGTTGGTTTAAGGACATGAGGTTTCAATGAAAAAATTAACTTTTGATTTTGATATTTCTTCTTTGCTTTCTTAGTTTCTTCATCTAAATCCTAGAAAACATTCTAGCCAACAAGGACGGGGAATGGTGTGGATTTTCCTAAAGTTCTCGTGGTCTCCCTCTCTCTCTCATATTCATTGGAGTAGAAAACAATCAAATTGAATAGCCAAGGGAGGAAAGACAAAGTCCGAACGGTTCCGTTCTTACCGCGTGCTTTACGCAATCGATTGGATCATATAGATATCCCTTCAACACAACATAGGTCATCGAAAGGATCTCGGAGACCCACCAAAGCACGAAAGCCAGGATCTTTCAGAAAATGGATTCCTATTCGAAGAGTGCATAACCGCATGGATAAGCTCACACTAACCCGTTAATTTGGGATCCAATTTGGGACAATCAAAACCCATCAAAAGAACAGTCAACGAGGTCAGAGAATGGGCGGCTAATCGGTTACTTTGATACGATCATATAATTCACATAAATTAATAAAATCATCATATCTCGATTGCAGTGAATTGTAATAGTGATTGATCATTCAAACTTTTGAACGTTGTACAAAATGGTCATCAAAAATTTAATTTGTGACACGGTAATACAAGTTTGAACTTATATGAAATGACCACTCTATTTAATTTGTGACCGTTTTGTTATAACTACAAAATTTTGTTAGCATATCATTACAAATTAAAGATTTATGATGGTTTTGTACTAAGCACCAAAATTTGTGACTCTTTCTGCTAATTACCAAAAATAGGGTGACAATCAGCAATTCCCACTTGGGTGGCTCGAGCGGAGAATAAAATTTCTGCAACTTTCCCTCCGGCGACAGAACCACCGATGGAGAGCGACGGAACGAGGGAGAAGGAGATAGAGACGAGACTTCTAGACGAGGTTGGAGGAGTAATATCAACGATAAAGTCAGCCAAACATGTCGACGAAGTGATTTGCGCTCTTCACTCCGTCGCAGTTGTTCTCTTCCCCACAGATTCCTCGCTCATCGTCGGTCAGTCTTAGAACGAAAAAAAACGGAGAACTGAAATTCCAGATTCTAAAATCCCAAGTAAAATTCCAGAAGTAATCAGCTGACCTTTGGATTTTGCAGGTAGTCTCGACGAGCTTCACAGGGCCCAGGTTCGTGTTGCTGGAGCCACCAACTTCCGAAGTAAGCTATTGCTGCGCTCTCGTAATTCTGGTCTTGCTGTATCTAACAGGTCAGGAGTGCCAAAATCCCGGCTGCAAATGAGCGGAAGAAATGGCGGCGAGCATTCTACAGAGGAGCTGGATTTCCAACTCTGGCACAGGTCTTGCTAATCGGTAACATGTCCACATACCATCCCGAAGAACAGTTTCTATCCCTTGACCAGTCTTTCTTTCTTTCTGCTAATACGAAGTTTCCTTTTCTCGTGCAGACGTTGCTTCCAATTGGTTAACTTGTTTCCCCTTTTCAGCAAGACAACATGTATACGATGTGTTCTTTGTTCATGGCCTTGCAGTAGAGGTTATCCAGAGTTTAGTTCCGTGCTTACAATACAGTTTAAATGATGGCTTTGATGCTAAAGCAGTAAAATCGAACACGGAAAGGTGCACAATTGATCCTAGTCGTTACCCGTCTCTTCCAGTAGTCCTACTGCTGAATCTATAGAAGTATGTATTGACTACCATTACGCTGCATAGGTTGCTAGTCCTCTCCTTACTTGAAAATGGAGGCATGCTCCGAATGGTCAAGGAGCTTGGAAGTTCTGAGTTATATGAAGACTTGACGCATGCACAGCTTATTTCGGTCATGTCTAGATTGGCACAAATTGTGGCATCTATTCCCGACAAGGCATCGCAGAGAGCCTCGAGTTCACTCTCATCTCAGTATCCTTGCAGTTTCTGAGTGATCATTCATATTATTTAGCTAGGTTGATGCATTTGGTTATTACTTTCCTCTGCTGAAAGATTAATGTTTGTAGTCTCTTTGTTGATTGATACCAATTTGATAGAAGCAATGCAATGCTTTAGCATCTGCTGTCATCAACCTTTTGCATATAGTTGCATTTGCTGTTTTTTTCCATAACTAGATTTATAGTTTGTTCTTCAAGCAGATCACGTCCCAGCTTCTTTCTGTATCTCGAGATAGGACTGAGACTATATCAGACGAAGAATCCATCTTCTATAAGCATGATGTGGATACTACACTTCTATTTATTGGTGATATATTTTCTCGCATTTGTCGACGAGGATCTTCCGGTAATTGATTCTAAACGCTCTAATGGTGTTAAACCATATATTTCTGCTCAAGATAATTGATCCCATTTATTTGCTACTCATTTAGAATTCAACTTAATCATTGAATTGCCAACATATGTGAGGGTGTTTTAGCTGGTTCCTATGAAGTTTTCCTAACTTCTGTATTAGTCCCTACATGCAGTTAAAACTGATACTTAAAACTAATGAAAGCGCTTGCATTCTCATTTTCTGCAGAAATTACTGGTCAGTAAACTGTTGTGCCTTGTTGAAATGTTGCAACCAGTAACACAAAGGAATTATTTTCTATGCTTGCAGATGTCCTTCTGGCTGAACTTGTCCCTGAGCTTCTTAGGCATGTTCAGAACATCTTAACATCAAGTGATGACTCTGTTTCTGTGGATAACTTCGAGTCAGATTCTGGATCCCAGTTTTGGTTGAATATTATGGAAGCTGTCAAAGACTCACACTCTGTAGAAAGAATATCTGAGCAAATTTTGCTTCAGTTGGCCAGTAGGCTTGCAAGTGACACTGAAACTTATTGGTCCCTTCACTTACTTTTCGGGAAGAATTTTGAGAAATCTCCTTCAATCAGGTTAGCAAGTATGAATCTGTTAATAATTTTTTGTGGAAGAACTTGTCAGAATTGATGTTCTTCAGTATGCATTATGGTTATCGTTCTTATATTACTGGTGCTGTTATGGTTTACATGTTGCTTGTAAAGGTTGGTTTATGTTCATTTTTAAGATGTACGATGGGATTAGAACTGGTGAAAGTTATTTTACTTTGTTAGGTCATTTGTGAATTGTGATGACTCTTTAAGTTTTTATCTTCCCTAAGCTTCTCTATGCTATGAAATCAAAAATCTTCTGTCCTGTGTATTTTGCAGGTACATGTTTGTTGACAAATTCTTACTGTGGAAAGTGCTTCCCCTATGTTGCTTAAGATGGATCCTACAATTTGCTGTTCTTCAGTGTCCACCAATTGCTAATCAACTCACGAAAGGTCATTCAACTGAGATTCTGGTAGACACAGTGCAGCGTCTTGTATCAGTATGGGCAAGCCAGGACTTTATTCAATCGACCCCAACAGAGCAGCAAGTCTGTATCCTCACATTTCAGTTTCTGTGTAGTTGATTTGGACCTTGACTATATCTTAGTGATCCATTGTAAGCAAAATCATAGAGAAAGCTTTTGCAAAGAGGCTTATTCATGGGCATCTTATTTTTTATAACGGCTTTCATTGCATTCAAAGAAACAGGACAATGTTCCAGGCTTGATTATGGAAAACATTGTTCTCTGGATATGTCTTTGTACTGCATATTTTACTATCCTTAATCTACAGCACAGACGTAACTGCTGCTATTGGTCTTTGCATGGAGAAGATGTCAAAAGAGGAGTTAGACAGCTCAAAAGTTTTGATGCATGCAATTCTTCAAGGAGTTAGCTGTAAGTTCTTGTTTCTTCTGTATCTGTTGTGTATTTAGCGTTCTCGTGGTTCTTTTTTAGTAATATGCTCTTTATGCCTGACAGGTAGGCTAGAGAACCCAGGCCATTTAGTTCGGAAAATGGCTAGCAATATTGCTTTGGTTTTCTCTAAAGTAATAGACCCCAAAAATCCTCTATATCTTGATGACAGCTGTGATGAGGCTATTGACTGGGAATTTGGTTTTACTATACATGGAAAAGGAACACTCTCTACCTCTACTTTCATTGAGAAGCACATTGATGACACTAAATCATTAACATCCTCTGAGTCGATTAAAGACTCGCATCACCAAACAAATGATCAGCCCAACAAAATCACAAAAAGTTATAGCAGGAGAGCATCTCAGTTCAAGATGATAGATCCAGATGAGATCATCGATCCATCTATGCTGAATTGTGAATCGTCTTCAGACAAGGATGAAGATGATGCTTCAAGTGACACTTCAGAATCTTCCGGTGATTCTTCTTTGCAGCCATATGATTTGGCAGATGATGACACAGATCTCAAACAAAAAATTTCTCAGTTGGTTGACATAGTTGGAGCCCTGCGGAAGTCCAATGATCCTGATGGGGTAAGTCTCTGGATGTTGTTCCATCAGCTGCGTTATTCAACACATTTCAGAGACAACAACGCCTGTGTTTATTTCAGTGTTTTTAACAACAAAACCGACGTTTTATTTAAATTAAGGTAGAAGTGAAGAAAAAGTATGTGCAAGGTTTTAGACAAAGTAGAATTGATGGGTTATCATATAATATATTATTCTAGTAATAAAAAAGTAACTGATGGTGGACAGTTTCATGGCTTACATGTAAGACCTGCATTTTTACTTTTAGATGTGAACCTGAGAAATTTATTACTTTTATGTCTCTTATCAGGTGGATGCAGCTCTTGATGCTGCTGAAAAACTTGTGAGAACATCTCCTGACGAACTTAAACACATAGCAGGGGAACTAGTTCGTACTCTTGTTCAGGTTCGTTGCTCTGATTTGGCAGTTGAGGGAGAGGAAGAAAGTATAGAGGAAAAGAGGCAAAGAGCATTGGTTGCCTTGCTCGTCACATCCCCGTTCGAGTCGCTCGATTCGATAAACAAACTGTTATATTCCCCACATGTGGATACCAGCCAGCGCATAATGATTCTTGATGTAATGACGGAAGCAGCTCAGGAGCTTGCTTCTTCCAAGACTCTGAAGTCCAGACAGCAGCAAACTGTTTCAAGAGCCCTAATTTCAACCATCTCAGAGACTCAACCCTGGTTCCTGCCAAGCAGCAAGGGGCCTCCTGGTTCAACTCTCTGGAAGGAGGTGTCAGAAACAGGAACTCCATTGAATTACTCTCACCGGTATGAGAGAGAAGTTCCATCTAGACCTAGTCAAGTCATTAAGGGGAAGACACGACGGTGGGGTAATCAATCTGCAAATATCCAAAATACCCAGGTGGAAGAATGGACCGGGAACAAATTTCCTGTTTATGCTGCAGCATTCATGCTTCCTGCCATGCAGGGGTTTGATAAGAAGAGGCAAGGCGTAGACTTGCTTGGTAGAGACTTTATTGTCCTGGGGAAGCTTCTCCACATGCTTGGTGTCTGCATGAGATGTGCCTCTCTGCACCCAGAGGCATCTGCTTTGGCCTCCCCTTTCCTAGACATGCTAAGAATGAGGTAAATCTGAACTCTACGGTCAACCTCATTCTCCATCTAGTTCAATCAGTGATGAGCAGGTCTATTGTATAAGTTGTCAACAAAAGTAATAGTCGAAACAAAACTTTGAAAATTGTATTAAAAGAAGTGAACGATTGTGAAATCATTTGGTAGTCTCACAATATGCAGACTTTGTTAGGATAAATGAAATTAAAATGTATGAGCTGTGTGAAATGACTAATGGGACTTGTAGCCTGTTAAGAGGGCTCTTCATTAATGATCACTAATGTGCTATACTTCAATGCCACAGGGAGATATGCCGTCACAAAGAAGCATATGTTAGAAGAGCCGTGCTTTTTGCGGCTTCATGCCTATTAGTATCACTCCATCCATCATTCGTTGCATCATGTCTAACCGAAGGAAATGTGGAGGTAGCAAAAGGTCTTGAATGGATCCGGACATGGGCCCTTGAAGTCACAGAGTCAGATACAGATAGAGAGTGTTATATGGTAAGTAAACCTCAAGTGCTCTCAACCTCCTCAGGGGAGTTCACTTACGAATGCCATTCTGAAAGTTGTGTTTCTGTTTCAGATGGCCATGTCATGTCTGCAACTTCATGCCGAAATGGCTCTCCAAGCTTCCAGGGTTCTGGAGTCCACAGAAAACAATGCATCCAGTTCCCACCCCAAAGTTGGGGTTAGTCTTCTTCCTTCTAATCTGAACTTGGGATTGGGGACCATCAAAGTCCCACCCTCCAATTTGCGGTACTCGATTATGTAAGACGAGTCTACTTCTGCCTCGTAACATTTTCTTGTATATCATTGCTTAAATTTGGTTATGTTTGCAAAGAGACTGAATCCAGCCGCCAAACAAGCTAGGAAACATGTGTCGTTCCGGCCTACTGTTTGTGCATGACTGTGTGTCTGTCGTTCCATGTCGAACCCATCAGCATCAGCACTGCTTTTACTGCTGCAACTGCTGGCACGGTGGCCACTGGCCTGGGCTTCAGAAATACTTTTGTTGACCATTGGTGTGGGCGTATGGGAAAGGATGAGATGAAGGAGAAAGGTGAGAAACAAGATAATGCGGCTGATGATTATGACAATCACTGAGTGCTCACTTTTTATTAATGTATATATATATATAACCCCTTCTCCTAATTCTAAACTAGATAGAGAAATGGTTTTTCTTGTCGCACTATGAGCAGTCCAATTGGCATTTTTAGGGATTGCACAAATCTTTCAGCCTATGCCTAGAGTACTTAACATTTGAAGACCGTCGCTGAGCACCGGACTTTCAATTGCATTTGACTCCATCCCTGAGCAGCTGGCGTATGATGACTTCAAAATCCCCTTTGTGTGTGACTTCACTGATGTTGATATATTACGAATCAATTGCATACCATCTCGAGCAGCTAGCAGTTCGACCAGGTATGGATTGACAATCCCGGGATGTTGAAGACCAATAGAGAGATGTGGACATCATCAGCGAACTTCACCACCAAGCCCGTAGCACAACATCGCCGAAGTTGAGTATGAGGCGGCAAGGTGGAGGGGGAAACCATGTTGGAGGTACTGTAGGGAGGATCAGAGGTGGAGGAGCAGTCGCATGGGTAGATGAGAAATCTTTGACTTGGTGAGGGAAATGAACAGCGAAGATGTAGGGCAATAGTAGAGTATCTTCGAAAACTATTGTGTTACGGCTTTTCCCGATTCTCCAAAGTAAGCAAATGACTTAGAGAATCTAGTATGAGCTGCATATATACTACATTTTCTCCACCACCAAGTGATGAAATTTTCTTTGTTCGACAAAACGTTGTCTTTGTTGCCCAAAGCAACTGACCTTGCAAATCAGTTCACAACTAATCAAAATTTTCTGTACGTGAATTATATAGAAAGCATCGGGTTTGAACTATTTTTTAAATTGGTTGCAGTTTGCAATTTTAAACCGCAACTGCACAGTGCGGTTGTGCCGCACCGCAACTGCAATAGAATGTAAATTTTTTGTAGGAGTAACAGGTATGGGCTGGGCCAGACCGCTTACACTCGGCCCAATCCATGTTAGAAAGAAGAAAGACTTTTTTTTTTTTGGACAAGTTAGAAAGATATATTTCCGAAGAGAATAGAAGACACTTTCTCATCCTTGCTCAAGCAACTTGTAGCAGAGGTCAGAGGAAAACTGAGAGCCAATTCACCATGGACGCCCCCGAAGGAACTCAACAGGCACATCTAGTGCTCGCTAACAAGCTCTTTCTATTCACACATCCTGATGTGGAAGATATCGAGAAGGTCCGTCTCAAGGAAGAGATCTTGGAGGCCATCAAAATCAATGGTTAGCTAACACAAATTCGTCGATAAGTTCTGTGCAGTTGTGAGGAATTAAGCGGCATTACTGTGACTGCTTGACCTGACTTCAGTATTTTTTTTTTTGTTGGTCTTATATTTCCTCTTTTCGTGAAGATATGGCTCCGTTGTTTGAAACCCTAGTGGGGCAGTCGTTGCTTGAGAAGGATCAGAACCTCTTGGATTCGATGCGGGGTAAGATAGATGAGGAGCTGAAGAAGCTCGATGAAAAGTGAGTGCTCTCAGTCGAATTACAATTCCTCTTTTCAGTTTTTTTTTTGCAATTATCGTGTTTGCGTTGGGGACCGGGAGGTATCGGGACTACTGGTATTTTAGGGTTTCGAATTTGTGCTTGAATGCTTACTGTCACAAAATTAGGATTCAAGTCCTTTTGCAATAATAGCAACATAACGAGGGGAAAGATAAGTTTTATGGAGGGGAGTTTGATTAGCAGTTCAGAAGTTCTTGAGTGGTTGGGGTAGTAATCTGTTAGCACCCAGCAGGTGGTTGCACTGGCTTCGGAATTTTAGGTTGATTTCATTGCAATGCTCTTACTACCAGTCGATATGTTAAGCTTTCAGGTTCAATGTGCATGTGACAATGTGGCTGAAATTTGGGTTTTCATTTAGTTGGCTGCAAAGTTTCTGGGAATTGTGGTCTTCAATATACTGAAAGCTATAAAAATGTAACTGCCTTTTTTGTTTTGTAAGCTTCAGCCTGTTCAGATGTACACTGTTCCAGTCTGGTAGCAAAAATTAAAAAAAAAATTAAATACAAAAATCCAACCGCAAATATGCATTGTGGTGAAATAGTTTCGGTGCATCAGTTGCATCTTTTGAAGATTTGATGGTAACGGATTGCATCTGTTAACTTTTAAATCCATGTTTCAGTAGATCTATTTGTTTCTTCTGAAAGGGCGGACAAGGTATAGCTGTCTCAAAAAGCAAAGTTCCTCTATGGAATATGTTACAGTAATTTCTTCAATTCTTTTTTATATATCAGAGCCCTATATTTAGATTACTGAATTGTGGCCAGAATTTTGTGGAAGTGGTATTCTGATGGTCAGTTACTTTGTGGCAGAACGGTGCAGGCCTTTGCTTAGGGGCGTTGTCTCAAGTGCTTTATAGTTTCCACTGAGATGGTCCGATTAGACTAATGATGCTAGGATTTGGAATATCCTAATTGAATGATGCTTCTTCCAAACCCATTTGTTATCTCTGTTTACTATATACTGAGTAATGTTATTCTATCCAATTGTCTCTTCTAGGATTGCAGATGCTGAAGAAAACTTGGGTGAAAGTGAAGTTAGAGAAGCTCATTTGGCTAGATCCTTGTTCTACATTCGTATTGGGGACAAGGTGACTAGTTGTAACCTATTTCTTTAATGGTTATCCTTGTCTGTCTCACTGCCTTTTCTAAGAATGTAGTATTTCCCTTTCCCTTTCTGATTCCAGGAGAAGGCACTGGAACAACTGAAAGTTACTGAAACCAAGACTGTTGCAGTTGGACAAAAGATGGATTTGGTGTTCTACACGTTGCAACTTGGATTTTTCTACATGGACTTTGATCTCATTTCTAAGAGCATTGACAAGGCAAAGAGGTGAGTTTCAACATGGGTCTGTTGGTTTCTTTTTCCCTTGGTCTCTGTGCTACCATAGTTGATGGACCGCTTGAGTTGATTGTACAACTATTAATGCTCTTATTATTATGGCAGCTTGTTTGAAGAGGGAGGTGACTGGGAGAGGAAAAATCGTCTGAAGGTGTATGAAGGCCTGTTTTGCATGTCTACTCGGAACTTCAAGAAGGCAGCTAGCTTGTTCTTGGATTCTATCTCAACCTTCACTACATATGAAATTTTTCCCTACGACACTTTCATATTCTACACTGTTCTAACTAGCATTATAACCTTGGATAGAGTGTCCCTGAAACAGAAGGTATGCTGGTTAAGTTGGTTTTGTAACTCCCTTAATTGATTTCTATAAAGTTGTGACTTGCTGAAACAAGTATTAATCAATATTGAATTTATAGGTGGTGGATGCACCTGAAATCTTGGCGGTGATAGGAAAAATTCCATATCTTTCAGAGTTTTTGAACTCTCTCTATGAGTGCCAATACAAGTCGTTTTTCGCGGCATTTGGTACGTTTTCAGATTTTTCCTATTCTTGTCATGCTCATGGTTGGCTATTCAATACATAGAATTATCCAACAAGAAGCTTCCTCTACGCTCAATGAAACTTGTTCTCTTGTTGTCGAGTGCCATTAATTGATCACTTGATGTGGAATGCTACTTTTCAGCTGGGCTGACTGAGCATATCAAACTGGACCGATATCTGCACCCACATTTCCGGTACTACATGAGGGAGGTTAGAACAGTGGTCTATTCTCAGTTCCTGGAATCCTACAAGAGTGTGACCATTGAGGCCATGGCAAAGGCTTTCGGTGTGACTGTGGAGTTCATTGATTTGTAAGTAACTAGATTTATTTTCAGTTTTGAACTATACCGGTCTCCACTGCTTGGATACTCTGGTTATTCACTGCATTTTTTGGGGCTGTGTTTTTGCAAGTCTCTTAACATTTTTATGTGTTTCTTCAGGGAACTGTCGCGCTTTATTGCGGCAGGGAAGCTTCATTGCAAGATCGATAAGGTAGCTGGTGTCCTTGAAACCAATCGACCTGATGCAAAGAATGCTCTGTACCAGGCAACTATTAAACAAGGAGACTTATTGCTGAACCGCATCCAAAAGTTGTCACGTGTGATCGATTTGTAAGGTATGCAGAAGTAAGCCGTGTTTAGGCCGCGGGGTTCGTAGCTAAGACTAGGATTGTGCAAGTTGATTCTGTCTTAACCGTCTTTTTCTTTCTTTCTCTTTTTCTTTCGTCTGTTCCCGGCGAAGAATACATTTTCTTTTATGTCAGATTCAAAGTTAAAGAGACAAATTGCCGGCTAAAGCCAATATTGGGCTGTTTCTGGTTTTCTTACCTCCTGTGTTTATGGTTTATGGCTCTCGTTAATTCCGAACGTTTGAGGTGTGGCATTGCTAAGACATGGTGGGGATGGAGTTAGTGCAGTGCAGCTCTCTGTGTTGGTTAGGGGTGTCCATTCGGGTTCGGTTTTTTTGGGTTTACCCGAAACCGATCCGATTATATACATTTTCGGTTTTTTTGGGTTTGGGTTCGTTTCGGGTTTTGGGTTTTTTGGTTTCGGGTTCGGTTTTGCTTATTGGTTTTTTGGGTTCCGGTTAAAAACCTCCAATGAATAGAACTCAGTCCGTATTTTTAGGCCTTCGGCTTTCGGTTTTGCTTTAACCGAACCCGAACCCGATAAGAAATTTTCGGGATTCGGGTAACCGAAACCCGCTAGTCCTTATCGGGTTCGGTTTTAGTGATTTTTGGTTTCGGGTTTTCGAGTTTTTTCCAAACCGAAACCCGACCCGAACTGACACCCCTACTGGTGAGAAGCTTCAATCGGTGATCACTGATCAAGGAATGTGCCGGTACCGATTCAAGGTGCAACAATCTCAGCATGACAAAGAGGCAAAAGAATTTTATCAAACGATGGTGGAACGACAACATAGCCCGGCGGTTGTCGATCTTTAGTCGACGGCGAAGGAAAGCACCATTGTTCGGAAACTCACTGTCACGGCACTGTAGACCTTGCCGTTAGTAAATGGTTGGTAAAGGAATATATATAACTATAGGGACCAGTTACGGTAACAACACTCCTTGTGTTGTTATTGTAACAACACTAGTCTCCAATCAATAGGAAGCTAGGATTGTGATGACTTTTTTATTAGATGAGTTGATCTAGTGTAAAATCAAAGCAGGGGTATAATTGACATTATGAAAAATATGTTTAAATAATAAAAAAAATAAAAAATATTTTTTTATTTCTCGGCCCAAAATTTTGGTCGCCAGAATTCTGCCACCGGGCGCCGGAATCTGGTCGCCGGTCACCGGAATATGCTTTTTGTCGCCGGAATATGCTATTTTGTCATCGAAATATGCCACTGTCGCCGGAATATGATCACCGCGGTCGGAATATGTTTACCGGCGTCGGAATCTAGTCATCGGGGCGGAATATGCCTATCGGCGTCGGAATATGCTGACTGACGGTCACCGGAGTTCGGTTAACGATCTTCGTTGACCGGCCAACGGCCAACGACCACCGGATGTTATGGTCTGCATTGTGAGATTTATGGTTTGGTTTCTCACATTTTTGTAAGCCTTTTGTGGTTTGTTTTATCGCGTTTGTGGTTTGCATTGAGAAGTTTCTGGTTTGTTTTATCGTGTTTGTGGTTTGCATTGAGAAGTTTCTGGTTTGCTTTCCAAAACTTTGTGGTTTGCATTATGAGGTTTCTGATTTGTTTTAGGAGATTTGTGGTATGCATTAGGGGGTTTCTGGTTTGCTTTTTTGTGGTTTGATTTACTGTGTTTGTGGTTTGCATTAGGAGGTTTCTGGTGTGCTTTCGCAAATGTTGTGGTTTGCTTTGTGGGTTTCTGGTTTGTTTTAGGAGATTTGTGGTATGCATTCGGAGGTTTCTGGTTTGCATTAAGAAGTTTCTGGTGTGCTTTCGAAACTTTTGTGGTTTGGTTTGCGAGATTTCTAGTTTGTTTTAATATATTTGTGGTCTGCATTAGGACGTGTTTGATTTGCTTTACCGTGTTTGTGGATCTGACAAATTGCAGACAAGGAGCAAAGCCATGTTTTTCAAACTTAACAAGCTGACCTTGCGCTTTCACTTTTTGCCGTACCAGTTCTATCTGTATTATACCCCAGTTCTGTGTAATTACACTTGCTGCTGGGTGAACTGTTCTGGAAAGGGAAGGGAGCTAATTTGATGTTATTATTAGAGTTTGATTAACATTTACCACACGTATGAGTTGGTATTATGTAACTTCTCACAGAATCGTATTTTGTATTAGTTTTGACTGAGCAAACCCTAGACAGTCATACAGAAGCCAAAAGTTGAGTATAGGATCAGAAACTGGAATGCAATAAATGAGAGCAATGCCTTCAACTAGCTAAATAGTCATACAGAAGCCAAGAACAAAAAATGCACTCTTCTCCACCTCTTTCCCTCACCTTCGCTGCGCTTTCCTCTTCGTCTTCCTCTTTTTTTCTACTACTTTTCCTTTTCTTTTTGGTTATCATCTCTACCTCACTTCCCAAGCTCCTCCAAGCTCTCCCCGTCGCCCTGCTGATCCGGCGCCAGCTCCTCCCTTGTTCTCATGCTACATCGGTTCCAGGGGAGCGAAGGCGCGGCCGAGTCCCCGCCCATTTCTGATTGTCGATCGACTCCGTAATCGGACCAGCTGAATATGTCGTTGAGGCGGTAGAACTCGAACCCGGCGGACGAATCGACGATCCCTGCGGTGTCGATGAAGCAGAAATCGTCGGAGTTGACGATGAGGCGGGAGTAGCAGAAGTCCTCTGCCAAACGGGTGAGCTGGTCTCCGTCGATGTCGGAGCCCATCACCTCCAGCACGGTGTACTCGAGGTTGGAACTCCGGTGAAGGTTTTGATTTTTCAGGGCCGGCAAGGGAGAAGAAAAAACGAGATCCAGCGCCAGTGGTTCAGAGCGAAGGAGAAAATGCGTAGGATTAATTTTTATTTATTATTGTTATTGTTAATTTACCCTTTTACCCTTAATGTATCCTATTGTTATTATAACAACAAAAAAAGTGTTGTTATACTATCCGGACCCTTTTGATATGTGGTTTTTAACATCAGATTGAGTCAGGTTTGGATTAGTTTTGTTGCCAAATGAAAAAATGCAACTTAATTCTCTTTAGTCGAGTTATCCTTTCAACCTTTCCTTTTATGAGATCATAATTCTTAATTCTTCATTGCTTATCATCTATTCCCCTCTTCTCTACTTTCAAAAATAGTGTCTTCCGCATCCAGAGTCCAACAACCAGCGTACTCCGTGGAGGCTCCATGTGATATGCTACCACTATCTCCATCTTATGCGACTCCCTTGTTGTTGCAACTTTGGTGTCATCACTCAACGCCACTTCCAGCCTCATCCTTGGAACTCTAGCCCTGCACCTGCAACTTCGCCAACCCCCGGTGGAACAAACTAAGCCTTCTCATCTAGGCCCCTCTATGCTGAAGTGATTTATGATAAAAACTTCATTGAAGATCCTTCTTCTTTATCCTCTCACTAGTCGTCGTTTTCACTGATTAGTGAAATCTATTAACAACCCTCATAGTTTCATCATTTGTTGTTGGTTGCCTATTTTTTCCCCACCACAAAAGCAGCAGGTTTTGAATGCTTGTTAATATCCTATTCATTTAGTTTATTTTTCAAGAATTATATTTTAAATATGATATTATAGGTTTATTAATGGAGTCTAATTAGTTGAAAATACAGATAATAGGTAGATCATCTAAAAAATAGATAATAGGTAGATTAATCGTGTTTAATTAGTTGAATGATGAAGTACTACACTTGTTTAAAGTAACATTAAGTGAAAATATGTGTTAAAATAAATAAAAATAGAGAAATTAATATAAATATTGAGGCAAATTGAGATAAAAAGGAACAAAGCAAGGTAGTGCAAAAATAATATCCATATCCCGTCTGATACTACTGTGAGTCGGGTATTATCCGCCCAACACGAGTCAGATCTGGTAATATACCTGTTCAAGTTGTCATGATTATTATTTGTTGAGGGCGAGGGTTGTGAAAAGTGTTTGGGAAGGAAATATTTCTTTTTGGGTAGTCAAAAGCCGGAATTAAATATTTCTCATGTTTTACTTGGTCCTCTGATGTTATTATATCAACAGCGATTTCAGGTATTTATAAATTGATATATGCAAGTTGCCAAGGTAATGGCTTCACTTAGCTCGCTGTTGCTTCGCATGTGAGCGAAAATATGATATTTTAAAGATTAATAATTTAAATTTTGATCGAAAAGTAAATGGTCTGTCATTTACAACTCCATGTAATCGATGCATCCATGAACTTTATTAATTGAGAAGGATCGTCGAGCAAATAATTTTTATGTTAAATCTTCTTCCGTAACACTATTATTCAGTTTGTATTCTTTTTGTTTTGTTTTTTTGTTCATGTTCACTCTCAATAAATAAAACAGAAATTAACATACACTAAAGCAGTTAAAATTCGCTCATGACCAAAAACTCGGCAACATAAGGTTCAACTCTCTTTGATCAGGTTGAGCCAAGTTTGTAACAAATTCACAACCGGGTCAACCCGTCAATTACAAAAGCGAATAAAACTCACTGCTTCATGAAAGCTTGTAAACATAGGGGTGGGCATTCGGTCGGTTCGGTTCAAACTGAACCGAAATTATGCATACCGGGTCCCCGAATTCTATCAAACCTCAAAACCGAAATAGTGAGGTTAGCTTGTATCTTCTCTTTTTTAAATTATTTTTCACCCCTAATGTAAACAATAAATATGCATCATTAATGATAAAATCAAACATTTCAACACATAAGTCATAAAACACTAACATGATTCAAATATTTAAGTCTCATAATAAGTAGAAACATAAAAATCCACCATTTAGAGCTTGCAATTATAATAATTCGGTTTTTCGGTTCGGAATTCGGAAATTCGGTTCGGTCGAAAGGACCCTGATTCCGAAATATGCCCTTTTCTCTTCCGAATTCCGAACCGAATAACATTAATTCAGTTTCGGTTCGGTTTTATTCGGTTTGGTTCGGTTCGGTTTTACCGAACCGGATGCCCACCCCTATGTAAACATCGGGTTTAAGTCATTTTAATCAAGTTAAATTAGGTTGGATACCAATAGGTTTGGATTCTCAACCAAAAGGAAAAAAGATAAATAAAAACACTTAAGTGGATAAACTCGTTCCCAACCAAAAACTCAACTCACCAAGTTCACTAGCCTTCACTAGTTTGAAGCGATTTTCTAATAATTCACAGTCGGCTTAACATGCCAATTCTAAAAACAGATAAAATTCGCGCTTGATACAAAACTCGTTACCACCAAATCTTGCATCAATTGTCATTCTCAACAAAAAGGAAACAGAAAAATAAAATGACATTAAACAAACAAATCTCGCTCTCGATCCAAAACTTGTCAACACCGTGTTCAGGCCGCTTTGATCGGGTTGGATCAAGTTTTTAAACAAATTCACAGTCGACCCAACATGCTAACTGCAAAAGCGCATAAAACTCGCTATGGATACAAAACTCGTCAATACCATGGCTCTTAGTTCAATTGTCATTATCAATAAAAAGAAAAAATAGAAATATAAATTTGCTAAAGTCGGGTTCAAGTCGCTTTGACCTAGTCGGATTAGGCTGGATACCCATGAGTTTGAGTTCAATTGTCATGCTTAACCAAAAGAAAAAGAGAAATAAGAAAACACTTAAAGAATATAAAATTCGGTCCCATACAAAACTCGACAATACAGATCATATTGGTATGGATTTTCGGTAGCGGTCTTGGCACACGTTGGATGAGTTACAACCTAAGATTCCACCGAGAGTATTGCTAGATATGGTATGGATCTTCGGTAGAGGCCGTGAAAAACGGTGGAAGACGAGAACTTATGATACAAAACTCGTCAATAACATGAGTTTGGGTTCAATTGTCATTCTCAACGAGAAAAAAATAAAAAATTTAAATTACTAAAGTCGGGTTCAAGTCGCTTTCACCTGGTCGGATTAGGTTGGATACCAATGAGCTTGATTTCAATTGTCATGCTGAACCAAAAGAAAAAGAGAAATAAGAAAACACAAAAATATATATAACTCGATCCAGATATAAAACTCGGTAACACATAACATATTGGTATGGATTTTCGGTAGCAGTCTTGGGACACGATATGGGTACAACCTAGGATTCCACCGACAGTATTTCATGATATGGTATGGATCTTCGGTAGTGGCAGTGACAAATGGTGGAAGAGGACAATTTATGATTTCGTCAAAAGTGTTCCGAGATGGGTTGGAAATTGGTTGGCCAAAGCGATGTTTTGGGCGAAAGATCATAGACGAAATCTAATGGGTAATTGTTGCAATATGGAAAGCAGTGAACAATAGATGAAACCTAAATGAACACATATGTTATAAAATGAGAGAGTCAGGTAAAAGAAGCAACTTGAAACTTTCTCACTTGCAAGGAGAATGAGAACCACTAATGAATAGTAACTTATAATCTTAGCTTTTATATATTAATAATTGATTAATAATAATAAATATATATTTGATCTCTCTCCATCTTATTTTGAAATCTATCAGAGGAAGATGCAGTACATGGGAATAAGGTTACAATAAATGAACTTGAATTAGAACACAACTCCACCCTTTGTACAAGAACAGGAAATGCAGTTGACTTATATATCAGAACTTGAACATTTCAACTCAAAGATATATATGTCTGCAACTCAGCAATCCATGGCTTCCTGGACTTGATTTGCTTCAAGAAAATGATCTTGAATTCTCGCCTCCAACCTTAATTTGTACAAGTAACAAGAGGAAATGCAATTGACTCATATATCAGAACTTCGAACATTTCAACTCAAATATATCAGATTCATATAACCATATATATCTTGCAACTCTATATATCATCCATGGCTTCCTCGTCTAGAGTTGCTTCGCCGAGGCAGATAAGTCCCCATCCGTAAGATCCCTAATGGCGAAGGCACAGTTCATAAACTAACGAATCATCAGTCTGCCTTCAAATGCTAGCTAGCTACAAAATTAAAATTGAAGAAAGAGAAGATCGAAGCTGCTTACTTTCTGGAAAACCTTTTCGTGGGGGATGAGTGGATTCGGACCCAGAAGATTGAAGCAACACGGCAGCCAGCAATGCAACAATTAATAGGAGGACTATGTTCTTCAAAGGAGTTGCCATTATTTCTTGTCTTTGACTTTGCTGTAACCAGAACCCCGTAGGTTCTTTAAATAGCTTCTCTCCAGGATGGCAGGATATGATTAATGATTCAGTCAGACTTTACAAAAGTTTGGGTCACAAATCGATCCCTGAATTTCGAGATGATTAGAGTTTTGGTCCTTAAACTTCTTAAACTGTACTTCCTTGTGGACGGTTGAACTTTCCCAACGTAGTTTCTCTTTGCCAAAATTGAAGGATCAAGTTTCATACAGTACTGCTTATATAAACTAATTTATATTGGTTGTTGTGAGGAATATTGATGACGTTTGCTACATGAATGTGTCTAGTAAGGAAGGAGAGCCTGATGTGAACGGATGTAATTGTTAAGAAGAAGTCAATGAGTGGTTGTTCATTTATATACTACCAGGTGATTACAAAATGTGATGGCTAGCTAGTTTTAGCGTACCTGCCAGATAAGCAAAATGGTTTCGAATCTGCGGATTGGGCAACGTGCAGCTGCAGCTTGCAGGCTGGTGTCATATATATATGTAAGTATTTTATTTGGTGTCTTCAATAATTAATCCCAACTTATTCACTAATTATCTGTGCATTAATATTCGCGATATCAGCCTTTTACTATCCATTTCGATCTCACAATCGAAAAGGAAAAATAAAGCAAATATATATAGCTAGAGACAGAAATATACTTAAATGACTTACAAGTGGCAGTAAGTCGAAAGTTGGCTGGCAGACCAATTCATCGACTTAACCACTTCGTCTATCGATCTATGTTAATATCACTATCTAAATAACAAACAACGATGCAAATTGGCCCAACTTTGACTTTTGAGATCATATATAGTGTTGACTAGCCACTGGCTAGGCTGATTATTCTGTTCTATACGTTTCAAAGAGTTATATAAACAAAGGACTAATCATTCTTCTCCTTTCCTACCTTGTCGTGGAAAATGATATATATGCATCTATAGTTGACTGGGGTATTTAACCAATAACATATACATAACGAATCTTCACTTGGCTACCTTCAGCTCCCATCACAACTCACCAAAAAAAATTATTATCATGAGGAGTAGTTATAATTAGCATATTGGTATCAATTCATCTTATCTTATCTTAATCTTCTTAACTTATATTATGGGTGTTGTGAGGAAACATTTTGCCACATAAGCATTTGCTCGATGGTGGAACATCCTAGACATTTATTAAAAAAAGTATCATTAATTTTTCTTTATTGCAATTTCAATTACTTTGTTTACATATTTCTTTTTTGTTCTCATACATACTTATTGAAAATGTTGCATTTAATATTTCTCTAATACGAATTTAATTTTTTATATAATTATTTTCTCCATACTTGAAGATTTGCAATCTTAAGTCACATTTGAAATTCATATAGATCCCAATCATTAAACTAGTTTAATGATTGGGATCTATATGAATTTTATAATACTTTGTAATTGGATATTGAGTAATCTTCGTTCTAAGTACAATGATAGAACGGCATAGGTGTTCATACCACGTTGATTAACGCCTTCTAGTGTTAGCATCGTGCTAACATAATTCATGAAGGATATTGTTTCATAGTTAGTAAATACTACGTTTAATACGCGTTTATATGAGCGCAGGGGCAGAGCCAGGCTTCAGAAATTGGGGACCAGACTTTGTTGCATAGTACCGTAAAAATTTTAAAATGATAAAAAAAAATTCATTTGTTATTGGCACACCATCATTATTTAAGATAATTAATAGATCCAAACATATGTTATAACTAAAATTTTATGTAACGATATATTCGAGATAAATAGTAAATTGCCAACAAAAATAATAATTCTTTTCAGTTTTTATCATATTATCCATTGTTATTATACCTGAACAATAAATGTGTATTCACCTTCTAATTCAGTTGACACATCTTTTACATCACCATCCTCCTCATCCAGTTCCCATTCTCTTCCACCGAACACTTCCCCACCTTTAGTTCCCCTTAGAAATTCTTCAAGACAAGTTATTTTTCCTAAGAAATATGATGATTTCTATGTGTGCGTGAATGTTAGTCTTGTTCTCAAATCAGTAATTTCCCCGGATTTGTCTCATCTTTCTCCTCAGCAGCAGCATTTTGCCAAGACTTTGGCAGCTACTTTAGAACCATCCTCTTATGATGAGGCAGCCAAAGATCTTCGATGGACAGCTTACATGGTTGAAGAACTTAAAGCTTTACTTGATAACAATACATGGGATATTACTGACTTGCCAGGGGTAGTTAAGGCAATAGATGGATTCTTAGAATCAAATACAAGTAAGATGGCACCATAGAAAGATTTAAAACTCGTCTAGTTGCAAAAGGATACACGCAAGTGTATGGAATTGATTATTATGATACATTTTCACCTGTTGCCAAACTGACTTCAGTGAAAATGTTGTTATCAATAGCTTAAATTCAGAACTGGCATCTACACCAAATGGATGTCAATAATGCCTTTTTGAATGAGGATTTAGAAGAGAATGTATATATGGAGTTGTCTGTGGGATTAAGGGAAAAACCAGAACTTAAAGGGAAGGTTTGTAAGTTGAAGAAATCCTAATATGAATTAAAACAAGCAAGCAGAATGTGGTATGCAAAATTGACAGAAACACTATTGGCAAATGGTTTCAGACAATCTTTGTCTGATTATTTTATTTATTTGTCAGAAGTGAATGGACACCTTGTTGTCTTGATTGTGAATGTTGATGATTTGGTAATGGGATCTATGTTTCACAACGAAAATATTGTACCGAGTTGTTGAAAGAAGCAGGATTTGATGAGTGTAAACCAGCTATGACACCATCTAGCATTAAGCAAGTCCTTTCTGCCAAAGATGGTGATCGCTACTCTAATGTCAGCAACTATAAACATCTATTGGGTCAACTACAGTACCTTACAAGTACTAGACCTGATATTGCTTTTGCAGTACACCAGTTATGCCAAATCCAAGACTCTCCTAAACTGTTCATTTCAAAGCTTGGCAGAGAGTATTCAAATATCTAAGCAATTCACCAGGGCAAGGATTATTTTGCTCAAAGGATTCTGCAGTTCAATTGATTGGTTATAGAGTGATTCAGATTGGGCTACTTGTCCAGACTCAAGATGATCACAAACAGGTTTTTGTGTGTTTTTTTGGGACAAATATGATCAGTTGGAAGACAAAGAAACAAAGCACAGTCTCCAGATTATCCTCAGAGGCAGAGTACAGAGCATTGGCTCTTTTGAGTTGTGAGATTCAATGGTTGGTTAGGCTTCTTTCTGATTTTGGGGTAACTCATTCTCACAACTAGCACAAGTGTATTGTGATAACCAGTCTGTCATCCATATTGCTGGGAATCCAGTATTTCACGAACGAACCAAACATATCGAAATTGATTGTCATGTCATTCGAGAGAGGTTTGTTAATGGTTTGACTGATTTACATAATGTCTCTACTACTTATCAACTTGCAGATTTGTTTACAAAAGTCTTGGTATTGATCGGTTCAATATACTACTCTTCAAGCTGGGAGTATCAGGTAGATACTCGCCAACTTGGGGGGGGGGGGGGACAGAGTGATTGGGTTGAGCAGCAGTAGCTGGAGCTTGAAGGAATGATGAAATGAAGCTGCTGCTGCTAACGAAGGAAGAGTGCAGTCGAAGGAACCCTCTCACGGAGAAACGACGACGTTCTTCCTTAATCCAGAGACAGTGCTTAGTCCAGCATGGAGTCATTTCCTTGATGAAGAGAATACCAGAGCCAGACGACAACGTTTTGCTTTGTTCGTTTTATTAGGAATCAAGCACTGTACATAGAACACCTGGCGCACTCTGATTCGTTTGTTTTGATAATTATTTTTCTCTTACTGTTAATTAGCCATTAGGTTTTGTGTTTGTTGTGTACAGGCTTGTGTATATAATGAAAATCCAGAAAATGAAGCTCTCAAGGTTTTGAGATCCTTCACCAAAACCCTACTCGTGTGTTTTCTTCTCATAGGGCAAGTAATATTTAAGTAAGTCGCTGGTTGGGCCAATTATATTAGTCCATGCACCCAACCACTTCCTTAATATCAATCACTCTATCATAAACATAGAGCGCGGAATTGGTTGCTTTCAAGATTCTTTTTTCCAGGTTTAGACTGTATTTGTATGAATAGTTCAATGATGATGTCCTTACATAATAAATAAAAATCTAGGGTGGAAATATATTTTAAGCACCTATCTCCGCGGAATCTATTCTATAACTAGAAACTCTTTCCCAAGACTTACACTCACCATGAAAAGGGAAAATAAGAGATACTTCTTCCCATGCATTCACAACTTAATAATCTAAAAAAAAAAATGAAACTAACCCATTCCATATATAGATATGTTGGGCATGATAATCGGTTTAGTGAATTATTGTCAATAAACGATATGCAATTGAAATTAAAGATGAGGATGTGTTAATTAGGTACATGTACACCTCTTTCTAAGAGTGGAACAGTTATTGTTGTTCGACTTCAACACGACGACGTTTTCAAGCCTCCCATCCTATGTCAACACGACAACGCTTTCATGTCTTCAAATCATCCATCCTGGAATCAAGCATCAAGACCATTCAAATCAAACAGTTGATTAATAGAAGTGGGGAACCAAGACTTGGGTATGCAACAGTGACACCAAAGCAATAATGGTTCTATGGAGATGGAAGCGTCAAGCCTCTGATGTAGAAAACACAGAAGTAATAACCTAGGTGTGCCTAGGGTCATATTCCACAAGATCTATTGATGGTAGTTACTCAAAACTAGGTGCTCAAGTGATTGAATGTAATGATAGAACGTAAATCAATGATTTGAGATTCCCTAAAAATCGAGTTGATCATTGTGAAAATAAAAGAAAGCAAAGTAAACAAGCGAGTAAACAAAAAGAGAAACAAGTTGTTCATGATGTATCACTAGATAAGCATACATACCTTTCTGTTTAGCAAGATGCCTATATACATCGATGTTGTGTTAACATTCTATCCCTTCCTCTAAGGTCATTCCCTACCCATGCGCAGCCTCTTGTGGTAGGAATTTAACTAGCTGATACGTGATTTTGCTCCATGCCATCAACCAATTGATGAAGATAAGGGAAGTAAGGATACCACTTCGTCAATTGTGGACTTCTACTAACCATGACGATGGTCTACGGTATTGAGGATCTTTAGACATCAAGCATCATCATCATTCGAGCACTAAAAGATTGTAATTTCCTTCTAGTACACGCCTAAAAATGATGCTTACTACTTGATATTAGTTTCCTTATTTATCAAATTAGTAGTATAGTCAATACACATAGTAATGCATCATAACATGATAACAAGCATACACAAAACGAAACCAGCGATGCTCCAAGAGAGACCATTGATGCTTTAGGGCATCTTATTAATTCACAGAAAATGTACTTCACATCATTGAATCAACAAACATAAGAGCTTAGCTGGCCATGAGAGAATGAGAAGGATATTGAAGATTTCTAAAATGCAAACCAAAAGAAAAGTGATCAACTCGACTCCAAAGCTATGCATATCATATTATGTCTGATGTCTCTTCTAGACAAGGACAATGTCACAAAGTGGGAAACTGCTCATGATATGTGATGGGACATCTTTGAAACCACACATGAAGGCACAAACGAAGTAAGGAAATCAGAATTGATGTTCTTTTAAGTGAATGGGAGTCATTCAAAATGCATCAAGGACAAACTATTTCTTATCTGGACAAAAGGTATACAGATCTTATGAATAGACTCCAAGGTCTAGGAGCGTAATATTTTCTCTAGTAACGATTAGTTATGAAAATTGTTTAGATCTCTTTTTAGGGATGGATACCTAAAACAACTTCTATTGAAGAAGCTAAATATTTGAATAGCTTATCTATTGAAAATCTCATGTGTTCTCTTCTTAGTCACGAGAAGTCTTAACCCAAATAAACAAAGATGATAGCAAGGGAAAAAGAAATCTGGCTTTCAAAACATCATCTCGAAATGATGAATGTGAGTTAGGTGATGATGTTGATGAAGAGATTGCTATGCTTAACACAAATCTTAGCATTTGTTACAAATAAAATTGTCACAATTGAAATAATCATTGTGATGGTTTGGACTCGTCACTGATGAAACTTAAAGGTAGCAAAAACTTGTAAAAAATGTTGTCGATGTTCCCAAAATATGTTGCAACAAGTTTGAAATGTGTTGTCTAAAATGGTTTACATAAGAGGTAATTATATGAAAACCTATTTATTTTAGTTTCAAAAATGAAAAAAATAGTTGTGTACACCTTTTGCAACCCCATTATAAATTAAGCAACCCTAGTAAAAGTGTTGCGTTAAGATATTGCAACTGACTATACACAACAATATTTTTGTAGGATGTTTTACTCATTCGACAACATGCAAATATTTTTTTTATTTGAGATTAACGGTCAACTAAACATCAATTCCATGTCGATTAAGCACACATGTTCTACATTGATTGGGGAGGGAACTGGTCGGTTTTCGGTTTGACCAGAAAACCTGGATCGAATTTCAAGCCCAAATTAAAAGATACTTATCACGAGAGAATAAAAAAGGAGTGTCAAATCGGACAGTCCAATTTAATTAAAGAAGTGTCGATGTCATTAATTATGTGCATATTAATGATGTTACGCAAGTATTATGCATTTTAATTTGTTGGGAATGTAAAATAATGTTATGAATGTATGGTTTTCTAAAAATGAAATTCGAAATTTGAAAAATCAAAAAATAATAGGCGACAAATAGTAATTGTGTTGGCGGCCAATAACCGTTCACTTAACTTAATTTATTGGTTCTTTGAGTCATTGAATGTTGTGGAGTCCCACTAAAAAAAATTATGGAGAGCAATTGCCTTAGTAGATGAGTTGAGTATGGATTTCTATACAAGTTGGTTTACTCTTTGAGGAGAGGTTCTGCATGATGGATATGGACTCCTAAGCTACGAGAATAAGGTATAGCATAACCCAACTCCAAGCTGTCGTGATTGCTCAACAGACGATTTCACTCGACAGAAGGTAATAATACGTAAAAAAGTGTTGATCGTATCCCTGCGATGAGAATTCTTATGACTACTGCCAGCTGACATCATGACACAATTTTCAACTTAAAGTCCGCCGTCCGTTTGATGTAATGTGATTTGATCAAATTATAGCATACAAACCGTAGATACATTTTGCTAAAATAATATCGGTCTGGTCGGGCAATTGATGAGACATCAAGCTTGCAATTAAGTGTAAAAAGTTGTCTTATGATGCATCATTTATGTTGGTGATTTGTTTTTGTTTATACTAGAGAAGTTTGATCCCTAATTAAGTGGATATGCATGATTTTAACAATAATATTTTCGTATTTACATCGTACGAGATTGATAACTCGACACATAAAATAATTTTTTTTAAATAAAAAGATGACTTATACATTATCAATAAAAAAAACACGTTATATGAGCTTGAGCTCCGAAAGAAGCCAAACACAAAAATCAAACTCACCACACCATGCAGAAAACAAAGAAATGGCTCGAAAATAAAATCGCTCCGTAACTGGAAATTATGAATAAAACATGTATCATAATAAACAAGCCCGAGCGTCTTAGGTCGGTATATTCAACAACCAAAGTATATACGGCCTAATTAAACTTCGTGGCTAGGAACGTAACTATATATATATATATACTGAAATGCCCTACGAATACCGGACTACCGGCGTAACAAAACCCGACGAAGTACCCCTCGCATTCGCACACGTGGCCATCGCCTCCTCACCACGGCCACCGCCGACGTAAGTAAGCTTCACGTCGTGCATCGTAATCCCAGCGCAGGGGTTTGCCTTGCTGCACTCGAACCTCACTGCGACCTTGCTCTGCGACGTGCCACCTATGCTCTTGTACCTGATGTCACTGACCTTGATCCCGGAGGCTTGACGGGGACAGTTACGGCGTCCGGGGCAGTAGTTCTGGTCGATGAGGATTGGGTTCTTGACGCCGTCAAAGACGACGTGATGGAAAAGAACGTTCCTCACGAACCCCAAGCTGCGGCGGGCCCACGTCTTGATTCGGAGGCCGTTAGTCGTCTCTGTGAAGTGTGAAGTGGACTCTCTTGACGGTGACGTTCTGGACACCGGGCTCCTGAAACTTCCAACCCAAGCTCCCGATGCTGATGCCGTGGCCCGGCCCACAAGCCACACGCTCGATCCAGACGTTGCGGGCCCCCGGGCCCATGGAGATGCAGTCGTCGCCCGTGGATATGGTGGAGTTGAGGACGGAGACGAGGGTGGACTTCTCGATGTGGATGCCGTCTGTGTTGGGGCTGGTTCCTAGGGCGGCGACGGTGATGTCGCGGAGGTTCACGTTTTGGCATCCGGTGACGGCGATGTGGAACTTCTGGCTGTTTATGGAGGTCAGACCATCGATTTCCACGTTCTTTGAGTTGGCGATATGCAAATTCTGCATGAGAAAAAAAAAAACACGTAGGATCCATAAGTCACGTAACAATTAATAGTGAAATTGATTAGGTGAAAAGCATAATGACCTAATGAGCAGTGGGAAAGAAGCAAAACTTACCATGGCGCCGGTGGGGCAGTCTTTACGGCCGTCGAGCTTGCAAGACCAAAGTCCGGTTCCTTGTCCGTCAAGTATCCCGCCGGAGATCCTAACGCCATCAACGTCGTGAAACAGAATCCAGTTCTTGGCGTTCCCAATGACGGAATAGTCGGACGGAGCCACGAGGGTTCCGTCTATGCGCACCAAGATGTCCTTGCTCCTACACGGCCCTTCGAACCCTAGGTTTCGGACGTGAAATCTTCCGTGCGGCACGTAGACGACGGACGGGCGCGGGTCGCTGCATGCTTTCCTCCATGCATCGGATAACGCGCTCGTAGAGTCTGTTTTGGGGTCCGCCCTGGCGCCGTAGTCCGTCACGCGGTACACTGACGGCTGCGAGGCAGAGGCGACCGATGTGGCGGCGAGGAAGAAGATAACAACGGCGACGAAGAGAGACGAGGACTTTATCATTGTTCGCTAGAGTGAGTGAGAGAGACGTGTATGCTAAAAGGATGCGGAGATCGACGGCGGTAGCACGCACAAACGTGGAAAGGCTATGAACTGTGTGTTGTTGTGTATTACTGATAGCTAGGGCTTATATTTATAGCCAACAGAATTACAGAAGTTACATAGAAGTAATAGGAATTACGAAACCAATAAGGAAAAGGAATATAACTTAGAGATTTAATTATCCTTAGAAAGAAGGAACTTAGACCGTAATATAGCCAATTACGTACCGCAGTTACAATAGATACTAATTACCACTAAGGTCAAGAAATTCTAAATTTATGGTTTTGCGGTAGTACGTACTACTTTGATGATTTGGGCTTTCTCTTTCTCATTGTTTCTAGCTATCTTTTGCTTGAGATTTATCTTGGTCAAACGGATTCTCTCCCATTCTTATTCTTTAATTATTAGTTAGGGTTAGTAAACGGGAATTCTACTGTGCTGTAGCAGCACGAATGCCGCCAAAAGGTTAAACCGGAGTAACTCAAACTGGTCTGGTTTTTATTTTACACGGGATTGGTTGGTTAGGAATTCCTAAACTAATAAAAAGGAAAAAAATTCATAGAAAAGGAAATTTTATCAACGACTTAACCCTTTTGGTTCTCTCTCTCATCAATTCCAATTTCGGCTCCGACCTGATGAAGCCATGAAGGTAACCGTCAAGGGATTGAAAGTTCAGAAGGCATGGTACAAATCGCTGGTGACTGTTGGTTTTTCTGCCGGAAAGCAACAGTCCCAGCCCCTGCCCTGGCTCAAGACTCCTACGGTGTTAGCACTTCCCGCGAGCTGTTAAAAAGATTGGATTTGGTCCCGGGCATTGCTAAGACATGGTCGTAGAATATTCAGAAAGATGAGCTGGCTACGGACAGGTCACTTAATGTGAGCTTAGAACGAATGGTTACTTAGTATCAAGACTGGAAAACTGAACCTCCTGAAAAGGTATCGCAGGGTTTAGATCAGAGTTGATTTATGACATGGTATCAGAGCTGGTTTGGTTAAGTGGTCGTGTGTTTGAATCTCCACGACCACGACCCCCAATATTAACAGTTGACTAAAGCACAAGATATGGTGATTGCTTGTGCAAACTTCAACCCCATGAGTTGCCTTTCGTTTGAGTGGGCGTATTAGAGAGTGGTATAAGATTCAGTATAACCTTTTCAACAACAACTCGAGTTATTGGAGCCAAGTGGTTAGTTCTCTAACAATTAAGTGGCTCGGTCATATTCCAAGGGAACCCTGAGCTTACTAATACTTCGCTCCGAAACTACTATCTAATCGAATCAAAGGGTTTGGTGGAGAATCTAATCTAATCTAACCTAACTAAAAACGAAACAACCAACCAAGTGGTTGGGAGAACTCTAGAGATACGATGGTTGCCTACGATTGACTTCCCCTCGCTATAGTTGATATGTTGGGTTTATCGGATATGGTGATTGAGCTCTTTTCCATGGGCTTCTATGTTTATCCCACCCCTCTGAGTACGCCCTACCAAGACCCATTGTCACCTTAGTAAAGGCCCACGTATCTGGGGCATTAAACATCTAGATCATTTCAATAGGTACTGCCTATCGTGCACGCCAAATAATTGGATTTGTGCGCTTGCGAAGCTCTAAAGCTTCGTCCTAAGAGGCGTTCTTGTAGCAGGGGTTCAGTCGCTTCGTCCACTATAGTACCCTAAAATCATTCATCTATCCTTAATCTACCAATTGATGCTATCTATCTTACTCTAAAACTCCTATCCAACGCGGTAGCTCATTATAGAATAGTACAGAAGGTTAGGGCAACTTACCCAAGCATAATTAAGCTTACATGAGCAATAAAAACACATCCATTCATAAACCCATTCATACACATTCTAGAATCTAGGGTTCATCTTTCCTAAACAACCATTAGAGACTCAAGTCAGAGAGAGAGAGAGAGAGAGAGAGAGAACACAATCTAGAAGAGAGTGAGTGATTGAATCAAGTTCAAATATGTCAACCCAATGTGTTTCTCTCTCTATAAGCAGCTCAAAACCCTAACTTTCTCACTCTAGGTTGGCTCTCCTTTGTTCCTCCAACAACACTTCTATTTATAGGTGCTGGAAATCTCAGGCACGATCATGGCTATAAGAGAAAGATCACGGGCGCAAACTTTTGTCTTGCGGCTGTGATCTTTTTTGCTATTGCAACCAACGTGGAACGCGAAATGGGTAGCAAAACTTTATGTTCTTCAGGCGACGCTTCCTCCTAAAGTTCACGGTCAAGGGGCCCAAAATCGTGGCCTAAGCTCTCGGTCTTGAACTTGTGCCTTTCAGCTGCGATCTTGGTGATTTCTTAATGTACTCCATATTCCTACACGTTTGCCCATTTTCTCCCATAATTTTGCTTGTAACACCATATGCAATCCTAAAGCAAAATAAAAGCCCAAAAGGAAGAGAAATAAGAAGCAAATGCATAAAACAATCCAAAGTTCAAAATGGTACTAAAACACTTAATAAATGAGGGTTCAATACCATCATTTTAGGTGTTATTGTTACACGGAAGATACTGGAAAGGGGTACGTTATGTAGGTGGTTATTTTCATAAAGTGAAGGTCGGTACGCGACCGAACCTTGACGAGCTCCGTCATATGTGTACTACAGTTACTTACATGGAGGGCACGAGGAAAATTGATCGTATGGTGTACCGGTATCCAAACAGAGAAGGCGGGTCGTTATGGTATGAGGAATTGCTCTTAACCACCAAGGAGGAAATTGATGTCATGCTTGATTTTCTGAATGTCAATAAAATTTCCAAAGCATAGATGTTTGTCTACACCGAGGAGGTTGAAGGCGGTGGAAGTCATCCTAGAGGTGGCCAAACATCTGGTATTCACGGTGGGGGTGGAGTATATGAGGATCATCCCTACCAAGGCTACCATGATCATTAATCCTACCATGAGTACCAAGAAGGATATGGAGGTCATCATCATCAATCCTTCCCATCATATGAAGAAGAAGGACGGTACCATGAGTACCAACAAGGAGGCGGAGGCCATCATATGAAGAAGAAGCTCAACGGTAACATGAGTAACAACAAGGAGGTGGAGGTCATCATCATCAACCCTTCTCATCATACGAAAAAGAACCCCAACGATAACATGACAACCAACAAGAAGTCTACCAGTACCAACCTGAGTACAACTTCCATGGAGACAGCGGTAGTTATCACAACTACCATTACGGATCTGATGACGATAACTTGCATGATCTAGATGAGATGAAAGATTATCACTGCTACTGCTGAAACTGTATTTTGAAAAACTAATAAGCAAACAGATGAAAGTCTGATTTCTTCGAAATATCAACACTAATTGATTAATGATAGTAATTTTCTTCTTATATCAGATGTGTTCCAAGAAGCTGGGTTTCAAACAAAGATGCTATAATAATAGTTACTATTATTTCTATATCAGATATATTTCAAGAAGTTGGGCAGTTAGTGGCTGTGAAGATGAAGAAGAGGAAGGAAACGTCAGTGTAAACAGCTTCGATCCTCTTGAAGGTGCTGATGATTCAGGCTCAAATTTAGACTCAAATGATGATGAGGTGTCCCGTGACCGTGTGGCTATCCCGTACAACATGATCATTCCAAATGAAAATTGTTGTGTTGATGCCAACATGAAGCGGCCAGGGGTGCCAATATGGGGTCCAGCCACCGGGTTTAAGACATGCCAACAATTTGGTACGAAGAAGGATGTTCGATATGTTGTTGACGCTGAAACAATGAATAGAGGTTTTGAATGACGCACACCACATTCCGACACGAGAAGTCTCATAGTTAGATACCAAAATAAACATAGAGGAAGCGGTCCCGCAGATCGCTGAGACAGTCAGCCACTGGATCGCGGGGGGATCCAGCAGTCAATCGGATTATAGCGACCCCACGCGTTCTGTTGGCCACAAAAACGGAAGCCGCAACACCCCATGTGGTCCTCGTTTTAACCGTCATGGGGTTATGCAGTGCTTGTGAATTGGTGGTATGAATGGAATTTTTTTTGAAAGGGTGGTATTTTGAATTGTTTTAGTTTTTGGGTGTTATATTGGAAAAATTCCCAACATACATATCTAGTGTATATATAGATGAAAATATTAACCAATAACTAACACTAATATTAACTAATATAATTAAACTAATCACCATACTCATAATCACTTAGTTAACTAATATACTAGAAATACAACATACAATATGTGATCAAATTAAGTAATGGATCTATTTGAAGGCCCTGATATTTGGAGCCTTGTGCCGGAGGGCCGGCTAGCACACCCTCTTAACTGGCCCTGCCTGCCCCGACCCACACTTGATGCGAGACAAAAATGGATATTGAGATACTTGCTTCACCCACGTGTTTGCCATCACTAATCAAATTCCTCACTCTGGAGAAAGTGAAACGGGGCTCGTTTGCTTGTTGGATTTGAAAAATGAGGGATTTGGGTTTTGAAAACCTTTGGATTTATGATGAATTTGAAAGAGTATATTGTTTGTTTTATAATGAATTAGGGGTTGTTTGGAGGTTGAGATTCTTCAAATATGTGTATTCCGTGAATAGATGTATTGTAAATACAAAGATTGGAAGAATTAGATGATTGGAAGAATGTCTCATTTGTTTGTAGCAACTCAAAAAAATTAAAGAAAAGAAAAAATCACTTTATTAGCTAAAAGTGGAACAATTTAAAGCTCATAATCTCAAAGGAAGAATCTCACTTTTTTGTTGAGATTTAAAATGAGTGATTGTGGGTGAAATAAGATTTGAAGACCCACCTCAAATGCATGTATTGAATAAAGTTTTGGAACAAAAAAAGATAGATTCTCGAGAATACATGAATTCAAAGAATCATTTATTTAGAATTATAACTTCCAAACAACCCCTTAATGATAGATTTATCTCACAACTTTGCCTTTTATTATCAAATCTCAAATGAAACGTGAGATTTGCAAATCCGTGGGGTCCAAATCCGTGGGCTCCACATATATGTGTCCATTAGTAAACAATAGATTTATATCAAATTCTTGATGCTTGGGATTTGGGTGTTAAATCCATCACCCAAATCCACAAGCAAACGATACCAAAACTAGAAGGGGTCGGATACTATGCTTACCCCCAAAGGGGTCTGATTTTTGACACCCCTTTCTCATTGGTCAGATTTTTTCTCAATCATTTGACAATTATTAATTACATTTGTTTTTTGTATTTTTTCATAATCTTGTAATTTGGGAAAGTTATCAATAATAATTAAAAACTAATTGGGAAGGAGCAATCTTGTTGGATGGGGAAAGCGTCGATTGCTCTTCCAAGTCCAATATTCCCCATTTTTTCTCCAAATAGCAATCCGACTCTCTACTCTGCAAAAATCGACGGCGATCGGAAATATCGGGCAGCGTCGCAGTGGGATCGCCTCCAACCCGCCTGGTGGGTTGCTCGTCGGAGGAGGAAGACACGCAGGGGATATCCTCGCCGCCCTTACAACAGGTCCAACCATCCATGTTGTCGGCCGTCGGCCGTCCTCCGTCTTCCATCCCAAACATCACCTTCCAACGACTTCCTCTTATCCACGGCATGCGCTAGATCTTTTCCTGTTGACCACCGTCCTTCCACGGAAGAGATTCGATCAACCCTAAGTGGCGGCGACAGGATCTGAAGGTGAGGGTGGTACCACTAGGCGGCAGAGGAAACACACCAATGGACTGGTACATGTACCAGTGGAGTGGTACGTGTACCAGTGGAGTGGTACGTGTACCAGTGGAGTGATACTAGTAACCATATGTCCTGTTTAGGCTTTAAAAAATTGTGAAGACTTTATGTTTATTCACATTCGAAGGATAATTTATTGCTTTTGGCATTGTTGTTGGCATTTCCCTGATTTTGCTACCTCCGCTACCTCAACTAAGGAATACATCGTCATGGAAATATTGTGGTCTCCACCACTTTTGAAGTTTGGAATTAATTTTATTATTTTTCTTTTGTCATAATTATTCGTTAACTTCTTTCAATGTCATGGAAATATCTTTGCCGACGAGTAATGACATAGAAATGGTTTTCGCACAACTTCAGCGGTAATCATACTACTTCATTGGTACAATATACCACTGAACTTGTACTATACCACTAGACTGGTATACATATCAATTAACGGGTACTTATACCACTATAGTGGTACTTATACCACTGAACTGGTACTAATTAAGACTGTCCTCAATATACCAATACTCATACTTACTTGATCATGAAATATAATTCTGGCACAAGCAACACAATAAACATTTTAATCGGTCAACAAAATAGGAACTTTCCATTAGTAGCCAAAAACTGTGTTCCAAAATGGGTTGCAAAATCAGGGAAATGCCAACAACAATGCCAAAAGCAATAAATTATCTTTCGAATGTGAATAAACATAAAGTCTTCACAATTTTTTTAAGCCTAAACAGGACATATGGTTACTAGTATCACTCCACTGGTACACGTATCACTCCACTGGTACACGTATCACTCTACTGGTACACGTACCACTCCACTGGTACACGTACCACTCCACTGGTGCTTTTCCTCTGCCGCCTAGTGGTACCACCCTCACCTTCAGATCCTGTCGCCGCCACTTAGGGTTGATCGAATCTCTACCGTGGAAGGACGGTGGTCAACAGGAAAAGATCAAGTGCATGCCGTGGATAAGAGGAAGTCGTTGGAAGGTGATGTTTGGGATGGAAGACGGAGGACGGCCGACGGCCGACAACATGGATGGTTGGACATGTTGTAAGGGCGGCGGGGATATCCCCTGCGTGTCTTCCTCCTTCGACGAGCAACCCACCAGGCGGGTCGGAGGCGATCCCACTGCGACGCTGCCCGATGTTTGGGATGGAAGACGGAGGACGGGCGACGGCCGACAACATGGATGGTTGGACCTGTTGTAAGGGCGGCGGGGATATCCCCTGCGTGTCTTCCTCCTCCGACGAGCAACCCACCAGGCGATCCCAGGGAGAGAGGAAGAGATGTCTGGGAAAGATAAAAGGGGGAGAGAAAATTCTTACTACTTTTGAATTGGCAGGGAAACCAAAAGGCCAATTAATGCCCTCGATTAACGTCCTAGTTTCCGTAATTAATATGTGTCAGACAATAATTACCAACTGTTTGTAATTATCATTAGATTAAGACTATCTAAAATGGACGGCTTAGATGATGGGTGTCGAAAATCACTACCCCTTTAGGGGTAGTCAGGCTAACCAATCCCAAACTAGAAAGAAAAAGGAGAGCAAGGTACGACGGTTCCCGGCTTCCCGCTTCTCGCATCTGGCACTCAATTTTTGGTGGCGCCAAAAGCTCGAATTCGCGGGAAAAAACAGAACCCCGCTCGATCTAATCTCTCTCATCCCCCTAACCCGATCCGATCTATAGCTAAGTTGACGCGCCGGAACTTACTCCGCCTCGCTGCGATTCGGAACCGAAAAGATGTTCGGAAGGCTGAGACCGCCGTCGTCTTCGCTCGACAGCTTGGAAATGGAGAGGTCCCATTCCAAGTTCTTAAAGGACGATTCTCTCTCCGTCTACGGTAATCCTTCGTTTCCACCCAATTCCTCAATTATCAAGTTTCTGGGCTGCGGTTCTCGTTAATTTTTCCTGGGTCTTAAAACCAGATCCCTTATTTCATTTTTCATGTTGTTGCAGAAGCTACGCTGATGAAGCTCAAGCTAGGTTCTCAACGTGCCGTACTCTTGCCTCCTCACCCTGATGACGATCCAATGGACGCCGAAACCGACAGCGTCTCTTCTTCTTCTTCTTCGACTCCTTCAATCGGTACTTCTCCCGGGTTCAATTCCACCATCCCACTAAACCCCGCCAACTCTACTTCCCAACCACCGACAACAGCGGCTGGAAGTTGTGCGTCTTTCACCATTTCTTCATCTTCAAGTGATGCTACCGAGCTGAAACACCAGGTTTCAGTTCTTCAACTTTTCTCCAAGTACAAAGTGTCTCGACAAGACGAGTCGATCTCGTCTGATAGAGGTATTACTACAATGACCGTGGACTACGGTGTGTCTGTAAATAACTCCCCCAGCTCTGTGGGTTTTCCATCCTCTATGACTTTGGGAGGCGGCAGCAGCAGCAGCAGCAGCAGCAATGGCTATTCTGCAGATTGATCCTTCAGTTCTTGAATCCCTTGTCAAATGTACAATTTTGATTTGTACCCAGAAGCTGATTCTATGTTTCAGCATTGTTTCAGTTCTTTACCTTTGCTTCTACAGCGCTTACGAAGGCAAACCCTACTTGATCTTGTATTCTTGTACTCATTCTATCAAAAATATTGCTTATGAAAGGCAATGACATATTTTGCCCAAGCTCATCCACCATGTTTAAGTCTATGGTAGATTTAGGGGTTCTAAATGCACCAAAAATCTGGTGTGGATCGACTCCGACCAAACAGATTACTATTTTGTTCAACAGACAAGGTAGAGAGAAAGCAAGCATTTGCATCTCTTGCATATATAAGCAGAAAAAGGACCACACAACATCTTGGATAGTACGCATCTCACATAACTCATTGCAATTTCCCAAAATGATGTCAAGACTGCCGTTGCCTACATCTTTAATCCCACATTTGGTTCTCAAACCAAAGCTGCAGTAGGCACAAATACTGTTGAGCTGTAGTGTTATTAAGGAAATGAAAGCAGCATAGTACAGTTTATACAAAAACTGCAGGCCTCCAAAAATCCATGATTCTTTTTGACGCTCACTCCCTTAGCCAAGGGGCTTGAGCTGGAGTCCATTGGCATATTTCATCTTCTTTAAACCACAGACCTGGAGAAACAGTAACCAAAATCGGTTAGAAGATCTGAAGGGTAGGAGATGTATGTTACTAATCCGTGCCTCATATAATAGGACAATTATGAAAGCTATTCAACACATTTCCGATTCTTGTGACGTAGACCCAGTTCGAAAATGGGACATGAACTGACCAAATTGAAAGGAAGACAATAACCCATACATGAACCTGATTCTTTGCCTCTCCCCTACGCGTACTATCATCTTGCATTTCCCATCAGTATAACTCGTTTTCTCATCCTTCCGTGTTTGATGCTGCTTATCACACTTAACCCTTCTATTGAGGTAACTAATTAACTATGGACTGTTTTGACGAGTGAGTTATCAGTTAGTTATTGGTTACTACTTTGGTAATCCGGGACAAGGGCTGACCATACAAGAACAATAGAAGGTGAATTTGGAAGAGATATCATTCAATAATGTTAGCTGTCATACCAACTTCACGCTTTCCATTGTCAGGGCTGTCACTGCCATGAATCACATTCCTGCAGATTTGTTTACATCACAGGAAGGGGTAAAACTGATTGCACGAGTTACTTAAACCAGCAAAATAAAACAATTTGATAGAGATAGCTTGAAGAAGCAGCCAACCTTCCTGTTTGGACAGCAAGGTCCCCTCTAATTGTTCCTGGTTCAGCTTGAAGAGGATCTGTTGACCCAATCAGCTTACGGGCTGATGCTACAACCCCAACACCTTCCCAAGCCTAGTTAAAAGTCCACATCACCAATCGGAAACATCAACTCAACACACAGGAAAATACTAACAACGATGAGTGATAGAAAATATAGAGAGAACATGCATACATACCATGCTCACAACTGGACCGGAAGTGATGTAATCGATCAGTTTAGGATAGAACGATTTGGCTTTGAGATCCTTATAATGCTCCTGCGATGCCATGAAAAATGTAGATTAGAGCTACAGAGTCAGACACCTACAGTAACTCAATGCCGAACAAGAACAAGAGTGCATCAAGATGTCGTTGAGCTTCTTCATGATTCAAACTCAAAACTTAATCCAGGTATAAAGGAAGACTTAGAATCTGGGCAGTGTAGCTGTAATACCAACCTCTGCAAGCTCTTTGGGGCATTGGAAGAGCTTCAAAGCTTTCAGTTTAAACCCTTTCTTCTCAAACCTAGATATGATTTCCCCTACCTACAAAACCAACTCAACCCAGAGACAAAATTGCATAGGTAACGTCTCATGAACTCAAAACCCACTATTATCATCATTATTTGCAGTCCCAGGAGCTAGGAAACCAATTAGAACTTACGAGGCCACGCTGAACACCGTCTGGTTTGACCATAATGTATGTCTCCTCTACTTGTTCCTGCAAAGCACCAAAGTCAACTAACTAAAACAAGAACCCCACCAATGGCTGCTGAGGCCCAAAAAAGTGGTACTCGAACGAAATACTGAGAATCAGAGGCAGAATTACACATTGAGAAGAGAGGGAGAGTTACCATGGAAGCGACCAGGTGAGGAAGGAAGATATGGGATTTGGTGGACTTGCGTGGAAGCGGCTTGTGAAAGCCATTGACACGGGATGGAGAATAGGAGAACAAATTGGAGGGGGAACGGAATGCTGCTAGCTGGGCGGTGGCCCGAAGGTTCAGCTTCTTACAGGGGAAAGCGCCGGCGGGGGAGCGACGAAGGGATGAGGAGACGGATAATCGGGTACCTCCAAATACTCCCACAGTCTCCATTTTCACTCTCTCTCTCTCTCTTTCTACTGTCCAACACAATCCCCGTCATGGCCAGCAGGGGGGTTGAACATATATAATTTCGGAAATTGGCCTAATCTCAGAATATAAAAAAATAAAATTAAAATTAATAAAATTGAAAATAAATAAGAAATAATCTTTAGTGTAGTGATATGATACTTATTCATTATCCAAAAAGTCAAGGGTTCAATACTCTCGAAGTTTGGTACCAGTATTTGGGATATACTGTATACCGTACCGAATTTATTACTATTAGGTATTATCGAATACCGGCTTATTTTTCAGGAATTGGGATTGGGATTCATTTTCAAGTGTTATTCGGTATTCGGGATTACGAGATTGGGGTCGGTATATACCGAAATACCAAAAGTTAAAAATTAATGAAATATAGCACACAAACTTAGGTCATTCCTCACTCTTTCACAACTTAGAAGCCCCCATCCAACACAATTTTGACTTTCCAGTCTAAGTCACTCTCGTCTCTCACCTAATCTCTTGTTATTTTCATAACTCCAAAAAACAAACACTAGTATTAGTCGTCTCTCAGCCTCCAATATGTCATATTAAAGATTACCAATGACAAGACTTTGAGATGTCACCTCTCCTCCATTCTCCTTATCCATATCCTAGCTCTATGCAAACTCAATACTCGTTGCTTAGTCTCTTTGCCCTAAATTAAACAATTAAATTTATATATTTAATTATTAACTGCAAAGGTAATTAATTTTGTATTCGATAATATCAATTGTGATACCAAAATATTTAGGGATTGAGATATCGAAATATTCAGGGATTGAGATTGATATTAATTTTAGGAAGTAATTCCGTATTTAAGATTTCGGTATTGGTATTCCGATACCAAATACCGTACCAATTTCCACCTCTAACTTAATACACATATAGGTATTATTTCTCTACCCCAAATTTCACCTGGGTCCTAGGACACATCCAAAGTAGCCTGCCTCCGCCTATGTGGTCAAGGGTTAATGGGTATATTGTTTTAGCCCAGATATATGAAAAATTATTAAGCTGAACATACATATATAAATTGTATCAAATCTCATATAATTTAAGATATAATGAAAGTCAAGCTAATTTCCAATTAAGAGGCAAGACTTATTATGTCGGTAATAGTAGAGTGAATTCAAATTACTTTCTAATTTTGAAAGGGAAAAATAGAAGTTTAACGTTAGGTTCTTATATTTACATTCCAAATAAATAGTTATAACTTGTATATAAAAATTCTAAACAATATGACCTATTGAAGCCTACATGGCCTAAGAAGCTTCATAAGCTTTGACGGAAGTGGGAGAATGTAGATTGGAAATTGTTTCAATTTTTGCTTAATCTACCTTGATTCCTTTTTTCGAGATCTTGTGCCGCAGAACGATCCCTTATGTTAACATGAAGTGACTCTGTTCCCGGCTGAATGCTAAGTGGGTTCCCTCACAACCAATTAGAACCTTCTTCAGATTGGCTAAAGCATTGGGAGAAGGAGTCTCTATAGAATGAGAAATCGTCCATGAAGACCTCTACCAAATCCTCTAGTAAAACGTGAAAGATAGTTATCATGCAACATTGAAATGTGGTAGAGGCATTGCACATACCAAATGGTATCCGTTGGTAGGCAGAAGTACCATAGGGGCATGCAAAATGTTGTCTTCTCTTGGTAGACTAGATTGATTGGGATTTGGAAATGTCCAAACATTTCATCTAGGAAACATGAATATTCATGTCATACCAATCTTTCCAACATCTTATCGATGAATGGTAGGACTTAGGAGAAATGATCATTTTGGGTGACGTCATTAAGGGCTCGTTTGCTTGTTGGATTTGAAAATGAAGGTTTTGAGTTTTAAAAATCTTTGGATTTATTATGGATTTGTTGCATCATAGATTTGGAAGAGTACATTGTTTGTTTATTTGATTTTGTATCATGGATTTGTGATGGATTTGTCTCACATTTTTTCCTTCTATTGTCAAATTCCAAATGAAATGTGGGATTTACAAATCCGTGGGGTCCACGGATTTGGATCTAAAAAAGGGTCCAAATCCGTGGACCCCACGGATTTGTGTCCCTCAACAAACAAAGGATTTGTGTCAACTCCATGATGCTTTGGATTTGGGTTCCAAATCCATCACCCAAATCCCACAAGCAAACGACCCCTAAGTTTTATGGAGTCAATACAAACTCTCCACCAAGTGACTATTCGAGAGGGAATGAGGTACCACTCTCGTTAGGCACCACAATCATACCCTCCTTCGTGGGAACCATTTGAATTGGACTCACCCAAAGACTGTCTAAGATGGGGTAAATGATTCATGCACCTAGCAGTAGGGGTGAACAAACACACCTGCAAACCGATCCACCCGTCCAACCCACTCGTATTTATCACTAAAGTTAAGGTTTTGGGTTGGGTGAGGATTTTATTTTGTAGAACCCGCCTCTTTTCGGTTGGGTTTGGATTTTGGATTACACAACCCGTAGAACCTGACCCAACCTGTGTTCCCACTATTGGTATGAATTTGTATCCAAAAGAAATTTATGTCGTATATAACCATACTTATGAGAAAATTAAGATATTTCGCCATATTTTTCTCGCTTTGTCTCCCTAATCTAATGCATTCTTCGGCTTAAAGTTTAGACATAGATTTAATATAGCTATGATTCACGTAAATTTTTTTCTTGTGTACAATTTTAATAGAATAACATCTTATGGATGCGTTCGTTTATAACATTTTTAGCCTATTTCAACAAATATAGTGGAAAAAAAACTAGACATATGTGGAAGTAAATCACATTTTATTAAAATTTAAACAATATTTGTGAATTTTGATATCTTTCACCTCGGTTTATTCGTTTTGAATTTTAATTAGTTATAAAATATCTTTATGGTGTAGAATAATTACATATTTTGTGTTGGGTTGAGTCTTTACTTAAAAATATCGTCAACCCGACCCAACCCAATTAGAAATAAACCGTAGGGTTTTAATTTTTTTAGATGGGTTTGGGTTTAATATTTCCCAAACCGTAGTGTGTAGGTTGGGTGATTAAAATGGCTAATGGTTTGAGTTCTAAGATAAGGACTTTTCTTAAGATGTTTTAAAGATCGCGAGATTGTTTTAAATTGACCAACTATTCATCTTCTTTTGGTACATATCCTTCACCTTTCAAAATATTCCCGTTGGGATGCTTTCTCTACCCATCTCCGTCTTCATTGCAACCTGGAACTAAGCGTACCTGAAGCGAATCATCAGAAACACATGCAGTTATTGAATACAATAATTCTATGGGATTAGCATGCATAATGTTATCATTATCTATTTATCTTCTGGAATATGAACAGGCTTCATTCCCTTTTTATATGAACAGGCTCCATGCATGTCAACTAGCACTTGTACAGTTGCTAAGAATGGATGATCAAGTATCAAGGAGCATAGGATCCACTAGTATCCATGGAGCGGATACTATAACAACAGTTTTTTTATTGTTACTATAACAACATTATTCATTAAGGGTAATAGGGTAATTTAACATATAAAAAAATTATTTAAACCATCTCCGCCACCATCGCGAAGAGCAGCCGATAAGTTACTTCGTCGAGATCGTAATCGTCAAAGAGCAGCCGATCTTCTTCCCAGTCGTCGTTGACGACACCTCTTCGACTACGGTTGGTTTGAGGACTGATTCCTGTGGTCGCGGTGGCTTCCTGCTCTTCTTGGCCGGAGCTTCCGCGAAGAGCTTCCTTCGACTTCCACGGAAAGGGCATGTCCCAAGTCGAAAACAAGAATGAGAAGTTGCGGTTCGAGAGAGTGTTCGACGGAATTGAGATTGACGGACGATGAGAAACTAGTGAACCTAGCTACCATGGTGCTAGGGTTTAAACGAGAACAAAGCCAGACGTGGGAATTCGGAGCAATTACAGAGGAAAGAAAACATCAATGGTGAACGATGGTGGGGAAGAAGAACTGAACAAGTTCAACACTCTGCTGCAGTCTTCTCTGCTCTGCATTCATTCACGTACCTACCTACCTACCTTCATGGGCCATATTTATTTGTTACTGTAAATCACCACAGAACTACAGGGGCCATGTTTGTTTGTTACTGTAAATCACCATAATGGTTGCTCTGTTTTGTACTTCGGTTTGTTGCTGCCATGTTGATGTTTAACGGGATGCAGAGAATTAGGGCTTGGTGGCTGGGTTAGTTGTTTGCGACTGGACAATTAGAAAGGCAAAAGGTAGTGGCAGTGGTAATTAAAAAGCAAATATGAGTTCTTAATGGTTTATATTTAAGTGTTTCTAAATTCTAATGTCTTTATGCTTCAAATGCATCCACATGTCAAATAGGTTTGACACCTAACCAAAAAATGCTACATGGTCGTTAGATAGTAAGCCACATATTAGATTGGAATGAAATTAAAGTGCCTATTTTATTAGCATTTAGGAATAACATCATCATTAGTTGCAATTAATCTTGATGTCCTAAAAAAATTATGTTTTATTTCGCTCGGTTATACATGTATTATAAATATAGTTGTGTTTGGTGAATGGTAATAACTAATTAGTTGTTGCTAATTGTGATCATATGAAGTTTCATTCCAGAAAATTCAAAATTGTGAGATTTTTTTTTAATTTTTGCTTTGAACGTCTAGGCGTGCCTAGGCAACGCTTAAGCGGGCTAGGCGCTAGTCAAGAGCACACCGCTCGCCTTACGCCTAGCGCTTTTTTGAACCTTGTATGCAGTTATGCGTTTTTTTAGATGCAGTTAGGAGTTATTGGTATGCAGACCACAAGTATTTTATAAGCACACCAGAAATCTCTTAATGCAAACCACAAATACGGTAAAGCAACCCACAAAAAGCATATAAAAAACCTTCTAAAATAAACCACAAGTGTTTTAAACGATACCAAAAATCTCACAAAGCATACCATAAATATTTCATAAGCACACCAGAAATCCTCTAATGCAAACCAAAAATACGGTAAAGCAAACCACAGAAAGCAAACCAGAAACGTCCTAATGCAGACCACAAATATATTAAAACAAACCAGAAACTCCGCAAAGCAAACCATAAAATTTTCGAAAGCACACCATAAACTTCTCAATGCAAACCAGAAACACAATAAAACAAACCAGAAACCTCATAATGCATACCACAAATCTCCTAAAACAAACCACAAACCTCACAAAGCAAACCACAACATTTGCGAAAGCACACCAGAAACCTCATAATGCAAACCAAAAATGTCCTAATGCAGACCAAAAATATATTAAAACAAACCAGAAACGTCCTGATGCAAACCACAAATGTCGTAAAGCAAACCATAAACCCAGCAAAGCAAACCACAAATAATTTTAAAGCACACCAGAAACTTCTTAATGCAAACCAGTAACACGATAAAGCAAACCAGAAACTTCTTAATGCAAACCATAAACACGATAAAGCAAACCACAAAAGGCATACAAAAATATGAGAAACCAAACCATAAATCTCACAATGCAGACAATAACATCCGGTGGTCGTTGGCCGTTGACCGGTCAACTCAACGAAGACCGTTGACCGGTCAACGAAGACCATTGACCAAACTCCGATGATCGTCAGTGAGTAGATTCCGACGCCGATAGGCATATTCCGGCCCCGATGACAAGATTCCGGCGCCGGTAAGCATATTCCGGCCACAAATAGCATATTCCGGCGATAAATAGCATATTCCGATGACCGGCGACCATTTTCCGGCGACCGGTGGCAGAATTCCGGCGACCAAATTTTTGGTCAGAAAATAAAAACAATATTTTTTTATTTTTTATTTTTTTTATTTAAATAGATTTTTCATAATGACAATTATACCCCTGCTTTGATTTTACACTAGGTCAACTCATCTAATAAAAAGTCATCACAATCCTAACTTCCTATTGGTTGGGGACTAGTGTTGTTACAATAACAACACAATGGGTGTTGTTATAGTAACCGGTCCCAGTATCCATAGCTATAAAATCTACAGTTAATGTAAATGATCTTACATCTACCACCACATCCTCCATTTTTATGCTAACTGAATTGTCATACGAATGGGTCAAAGACTTCCTAAATTCAGTTTTTCTTAAACATGCAATATGGCATCACATTAATACGAGCACCATAATCGACTAGGCTTCGAGAAACTTCAAAGGTACCAATAGTGCACGGTAAAGTGAAACTCCTGGACCTCGAAGTCTTTTTTCGAAGTCTTCTATGCTTCAGTATGACTTAGCATTTGAACCCAGCTGCATGACTATATGTACCCTAGCCACCAGTGCTTATTCTTCATCCATTGCTGCAATTCACACCTAGCACACAAAGGGAGAAAGGTCGAGAAGTAGGATAAAGTTTGAGTAGGAGACTCAATGAGAGCTAGATTGGGAGGATTTTTACCAAAACCCGGACTGGGATGCTAGAATGCATCACTTGCTCAATAGTGCTGAATTGGTGGAGCTCTTCTGCATCAAGGGAGAGAGTGTTGTCGTATTGATGAGAGAGTTCTTAGAAATTCTGAAGGTGTCACTAGTAGGAAACTCGAGCCAGGATTGTATCACATACCAACTGGCGGGGAAGCGCTTCAAGGACATCTATGCCTACTTTCCAAACCAATAAAGTTGTTTTACCAGGTAAATCCTGGAATATTTCAAAAGGAAAAAGCTTGCCAAATTTCTGGTGGTAACAAGGGCTTACGCAAGTAACTGAAACTATTTTTTGGACAGGAAAGTATCTGAAACTAACTGGTAAACTTTTCTGGACATCAAAATGTGAGAATTTACACATCCTGCCTTCACTTTTCCCAGCCACACATCACATGGTTAACTTAAACGATGGATGATGCCACAGTTTGAACAGCTTGTGGCAGCTGAACACTCACTCACTGTCCCCAACCCCAGTAAATAATAAAAAGAAGAAAGGTTCCACAAGTTATCCAGGGTTTCAGAAAAGTAGTACTGAAACCAGCTTCACCAGTATGGATCCTATAAGATACAACACAGCACCTAGCTGCAAAAAAGTTTACAAGGGCTGCCTGGCAGTCAGATATTTGAACGTACGTTCTCGGCAAGTCTGTCATCTTCTTCGTGAGTGCCAGAGTTTCCGAAGGCACGAAACTGAAGACGATCAAGAGACCCTGTTGAGGAGTCCACTTGAATCGGATGGTCAAATTTACATGCAGGACCAAACTTGCAGATCCCATAGCGACTGTAGTAAGCACATACATTCTGATCCTGGATTCATGATAATAAAGGAAGGTAAGCGGTGGAATGGTAGAGGAAAGACGGTTAAATTCAATCAGTATTTGAGAACAGTGATGGATTTTCCCGTAGTTTAGATGTTGGGTACGCTTGCTTTGGCTAAACAACATGTCTTAAGAAACAAATAAACTTCTTTAATCTAGCTTTTCTAAACCAACTCATTCAAAACCCTCAATTCATTTAGAACTATAAGGCACCATACTACTAAAATTTCATATGGGCTCTGCGCAAAGAGCGACTCTAAATGCACTGGAATTTTGCAATGAACTATATAGGATAAAGTGAACTTACAGGTCTCAATGGCAGGCCCTTATCACTAAGAATACAGGAAGGTGATTTCGTGATCCGAGTTTTAGGATGATTGAACTTGCAGTTGCCCTTAAACTTGCACCCCCCAGTTTTCAAGAAATAACTGCAATCCGGTTGACCAGGCCTCTCTGGGTACTCATCTACTACCATCGGTTGTTGCTGACGACTGTAAATATTGGTTCCTATCGCAGGGTTGATCATGAAATATGGCATATGAGAAGGAGCCATACCTTGCTCTGGCGGTGGATATACAGGAGCCTTGACAAGCCACAAACAGAGAATGTACAGACAAATATTAAGACGAGCATTCTTTCAAAAATAAAAGAATGCACAGGGTAACACGGAAACATTATCAATCTTATTGCACAAGATATCACTTTAGCTTACTACGTTTTATTGACACATGGGTTTGGCAAATTGGGCGCATAAACATCAAGTCCAATAAAAACAAGAAAAGCATCAGAGGTTGTGTTCAAGTGCAGATAGCAACTAAGTGTTGAGAACTATTTGTTCTTAAAACCCTTTCTTTTGAGTCTCCCAGCAACAATCACTGTATTATGTGCCTCTAGACAATTATACGTACACCTCTTTGTGAAGCATTGATTACATGCACCGTGTAACTTTCTTCCTAACTTGCTCAGTTACAGATTCTTGTTAGACGCTATAAAGGGTATGGTTTGCTGAGAAGGTACAGAGCATGAGTGAAAAATACAATTCCAGTTCTAACAGAGTTCGCAATCTAGGGTAAATATTGGAGGATCTGTAATGTGGTAAGATCATGTATCTGCATGGAATGAGAACACAGGGACGAAATGAAGAGCAGTAAAATTAAGTTTAGAGAGCACCTGTGAGACAAGGGGTAAGAGGCACAGATACAAAAATCCGTAAGTTCATCCAAACAACATTCAATACCTGATGACCATTCCATTCAAGATTCTGGGAACTTGTGCTTTGATTTGAGGGAAACAATATTGGGACATTAGGGGGAGTGTCATTCAGTGCTGGTCGTGGCGGTGGGGGAGACCATGGTGGTATGTTTGAATGTGATGAAGCATTGATGGATGAAGATCCACCATTAGCAATTGGTGAAGAATGTTCATTGGCCCCCACCACTGTAGGATCAGGATGATTAAACCTGCAGTTTGACCCATACTTGCACGAGCCATTGCGCATATAATATGGACACTCTTTCTCTCCCTGAGGAAGGTCAAATCACACATGAGCGTTCCTTTATCCAGCAATTCGTAAAGTTACACCTGATATCTAATTTGCAAAAGTGAAAGGTATACCGGTCGGATTGGTAGACCAAGAAAGTTAAACTCAAGAATCTGCACCACTGGTGATTTTGCAAAGACGGCTGGAGTTCTCACTTTTGAGTGGTTGAATCTACAAGCTTTCCCATACTTACAGCCCCCTGTCCTCAAGTAATACTATAAAAAAGCTTGAGTCAATTACATCACCAGAAAAATAAATTATTAACTTGAATAGCCAATCACGACGCCAACAAGAAAAGAGTTTAACAAGCAACAACTGGTGCAAGGGATGACTTATTCACTAGGAACCTAAATGAGAGATTCCCACTAAGCTTGACAGTTAATAAGTTGCCTGACAGTTCCCATGCCCAAATCTATAGCCCAGTTTCCTGCCTACGGAACAAGAAAAATGTAGATTCCCAAGTGAGGTGAGATTTAAGTATCAGCCAGAATACTGAACTTTAAAAGTTCCAATGGCCCGGTATATGAAAACGTAGAAATGGAGAAACTTCTGGTCTAGTGTGGATTGTGAATCTTGTAATAGCGAATTTTATCCATAGCTAAACTAACGCAGATAACGTCCTACTGAAATAACCATCACATCCTGCTCGAGAAGACACTCAGGCCAAAAGTACCAGCCTCATGAGTTACTAATACTGCAATTATGCAAACGGAATATCTAGAAAAGCAGCACCATGAAAAGGAAAACGTACACACACAATAGTCAGATTATATAAAGGCAACAAATAACCTTGCATTCAATCTGCTCTGGTCTCTCTGCTGATTCTTCTTTCTCCCCCATTCTTTCCCTCGTCACCTTTCACATACCAAAACACGAAGAGGTCAGCAAAACCTTAATTACAATGCTCGTTATATGGCCAATTATCAGAATAGAATCAAACCGACTGAAAACAGTATCCACATAAACATAGGGTCTGAAAATCAACTCATTTAGGGTCGGGGATAAAGAAAATGAAGAACAAGAAAATGCATTTACAAAGAAGAAGGGAAAAAAACAGTTTCGGACCTGGGTTTTCTGCTTAGCCGGGTGATTAAATTTGCAGTTGGAGGCGAATCTGCAATTCCCTGTCTTCATATAGTAAGAGCAGTCTTCGGCTTCAGGCCTCACCGGAAACTGGTGCTGCCTAATCATCCCACCGCCATTACTTTTTGTCTGCTTCCACTCCTCGTCTCCTTCATTCTCCTCCACCGTCTCAGCGCCCTCGTTCATATTCCGAACATTTGGTTCTTCCAGAACATCACTCTCTCCATTGGTATGTTGCTCCACCGACTGCTCCTCAACCTCTCTTTGGCCATTTAACTGGCTCGAATCTCTCTCAGTTTCCAGCACCACCAACCCCTCCTCTTCGCCGAGGGGCTGCTTCAGCTGCAGCTGCTTCTCAACCAGCTGATGAAGCTGCTCCAGCTGCTCTTCATCCTTGTCAGCGGCGTGATCAAGAAGAGCATGCTCACATGAGGAGGGTTGAGGATCTGGATCCTGAACAGGGGCTAAGGGAGAGGGAGATTGAATCTCGAGGAGGCTGGCTCCACTGGGATCAGCAATGGAATTGGCTGATTCAGGTTCCTCCATGGCTCACCGCATTTCAATTCTCCCAAAAAGAAAAAACCCTAATTTCTGAAGTAACCAATAAAGAGAGACAAAATACAGAAGAGAGCGAGGGAAGGAGAAAGGAGAGAGAGAGAGGAGGAGGAGGATGAGAGACAGTTGCCTTCGTCTTATGTAAAGTGATGATTGAAAGCTCGAGAAAAAATAAAAAGTGAAAAAACAACCGCAAAATTAGCAAGGTTGCCCGATCAAGAAATTGGTAAAAGATTAATCTATATACTAGGGGTGGCTATACGGTCCGGTCCGGTTAAATTGGCCCAAATTGATCCGGTCCAGTCCGGTTTTTTTGAAAATATAAGGACCGAAGATTGGATTGGATACAGTCCGGTCTTGATCCGGTCCGGTCTTGACCCGGTCCGGTCCCAATTCGGTCTTGATTTTATATTGAGATTGTGGGAATTTGAGTGGCCTAAGGCCTAAAAGGGTGAGGAGTTGGTTAAGTTTTGTACTAAGTGCAAAGGTTTGTGACCGTTTATGCAAATTACCCTTAAGTTTTGGGTGTTGAGTTCTCTTATCCGGTCTTTATCCGGTTTTTTACCTCAAATCTAAGCCCAAAGATTGGATTGGATTGTTTACTATCCGGTCCCGGTCCGGTCTCGGTCCGGGTTATATGGTCCGGTTTCCGGTTTTTCATCCGGTCCCGGTCTAAATAGCCACCCCTACTATATACGTGGAAAAAGTTGTCCCAAATACTGGGGGTGCGTTTGGATAAGTGGATTTTAAATGTAAGGTATTTGAAATATTAGCATTTAAAATACATGTAATTCAAATTCATTGTTTGGATACTCATTTGTAATTTGTTTGTATTTTGTATTTTATGATTTTCAATTTCAATTTTTAATTTTCTGGTCACTTACTACAAATTTTGGTAAATTACAGTTTGGTACCCAAAATTATTTTTTCTTACAATTTAGTACCTAAACTTTTAAAATTTTACAAAAAGGTCCTGGAATTTTGATGGTAAAATTACATTTTGGTACCTTTATATGTTTTGCCTCACACTATAGTACCTAAACTTTTCATATTTTACAAATAGGTCCATTCTTTTGTTAGGAGGTATTTCAAATCACTAGTTGTTGAAATGTATTTGAAGTTGACAAAAAATACACTAGACATGTATTTGGAAATCACCCCATGAATTTGACACAAATCCAAATACCAAATGTAATTAATATCCAAACACATTATTTGGTATTTGGAAATCCAAATCACAAATACCAAATCCAAATCATTGTATCCAAACGCACCCTGGCAGAAATTAGTAAACACTCGATTTGTCAACCCATAGAGTATTAGAGTTACACTTGAGTGAGTGTAGGATCCCATAGTCCTTGGAGAAACGGTCGATTGTGGTTGAGGTTGTTTTTTTTTTTTTTGTTGACAAATAAAACCATCTTTTATTCCACAAAAGAGAAAAACAAGCAAACAGGCTATTACATTCTTAAAGGAGCCTAGAAATTAGATCAAGAATATTAATCCAGTCATCTGGCAGAAAAGATCTAGCTTTTGATCGTGCAACCCAATCAGCTCTGACGTTCAAAGCCCTCGGAATCTCTTCCACTGAAATGGAGGGATTGTTCCTAAGGATATTGACAATTGTTCTAATCCATGATGCACATCTCCAGGGCCATCGCGATTGATCATGCTTGAGGGCCTTCACCAGAATTTGGCAGTCAGTTTGCACTGTACATACCGATCCATATTCTTGTGCTAATTTAATTCCTTCTAAGAGAGTCTTTGCTTCCGCTTCAATCGGGGTGGAACAAAGAAGATTATCAGCTCTCCCATCATACACTTGTCCATGGTGGTTAACAACAACAACACCATATGTCGCCGAGTGGGAGTCGCTAAAGAACGACCCATCACATTGAATCACTATCGAGTGATTGCTTGGCGGGGGATTCGTAATAGGGTGGGTTCCCCTAAGCTGATTGGGACCATCTGAACCTTGAGGTGGGGGCCTCGGGCAAGCAAACCATTCCGTCAGATCTCTGTACGCTTGTAGACACACGTTTGGGGGCCAGGGGACTCTATTCTTAAACGTGCACTCGTTTCTAGCCTTCCAAATGTTCCAACACAGGAATATAATATGAGTCAGTGAATTAGGAGGGCTGGTATCTTTGAGGGAGTAGAGCCAATCCAAGAAAGAGGTGCCCTTAGGAGGAATCGGAAGGGATGGGAAAATGTTGTTCCATGATTCTCTCGCATGAGGGCAATCGAAGAGGCAGTGGTTAATGGACTCGAAAGGGTTATGACACACTTGGCAATTCGGGTTAGGAGCACATTTTCGTTGGAAGAGTCTTGCTTTCGTTGCCAAACCATTTCTGGAACATCTCCAAATAAAAAACTTAAGCTTAGGCGGGATATTTAGTCCCCAAATCCATTTCCACCTCTCTTCGCTTCCTGTCGTCTGGAAATTATTGTTGGCTTTGTGAACAACGTGGTATGCCGTTTTGGCAGAGAAATCTCCCTCTCGAGTGAGGCTCCAAGCCCAAAAATCATCAGATCGCTCTTCCCCAATTGGGACTTTAAGAATAGCCTCCACTTCTTCCCTCGTCATCACATGACCTTGGAGTAAATCCGTGTTCCAGCTTCTACTAACTGGGTCTATCCATTCCTTGACCCTCAGGTTCTGCTGGGGGCCGCTTCCGATGACAAAATTCTGCATGCTTGGAATCCAGGGATCTTGACCACTCCATGTATCCTCCCCTGACCCGATTACTCTAATTGCTCCCATGTTGATAACCTTCTTTGCCTCCAAAAGACTTGCCCAGATCCAGGAGGATCTATTTCCTTTCTTCGATTGCATGAATCCTCCTCTCGGGAAGTACAGACCCTTAAGGAGCCGACACCAAAGGGCATTCGGGGAAGTAAGGATTCTCCATGCTTGTTTCGCCAACAGTGCCATGTTAAAATCTTTGAAGCTCCTGAAACCCAAACCCCCTTCTGACTTTGGAGCGCAAAGAATCTCCTTCCTACACCAATGTAAGGTGCTTTTCTGCATTGACCCTGACCAGAAGAAGTTGGTGAGGAGAGAGTCCATCTTCTTGGTGAGGTTCACATGGAGGTTAAAGAGGTACATGATGTAGGAAGGAATAGCTTGGATGACTGCTTTTAGCATAACTTCTTTCCCACCATGGGAAAGGAGTAGGCTTTTCCAAGCTTCCCCCATCTTCTCCATTCTTTGAATCAGGAATTGAAAAGTTTCCTTCTTTGAATTCCCCCATTCCATCGGCACCCCTAAGTACTTGGTATGACAGTTGGAAGAGGCAAAACCGATGTGAGCAATGATTGCCGCTTTGTCCGCATCAGGGACATTCGCACTGAAGAACACGGATGACTTGTTGATATTAACTTCTTGACCTGTGATGGCTCCATACTCTCTTATCAGGTCTAGGATTCTCTCCGCTTCTTGTTGGTCAGCCTTTCCAAAAATCACTGTATCATCAGCAAACATACAATGGGTGAGAATCGGGCATCTCGCGTTCAATCTAATTCCTTTTAACTGATCCTGGGACACAGCTTTATCAATCAGGAAGGTTAGTGCATTAGACATTAAAATGAAAAGGAAAGGGGAAAGCGGGTCTCCCTGTCTGATCCCCCTGGACGGTTTGAACTCCTCAGTTGCTTTACCATTGAAAAGGATGGAGAAATTGACCGTCCGGATGCACGAGCTAACCCATCTGCACCATCTATCATCGAACCCATACTTTCCCAACAGTGTTTCTAGGCACTCCCAATCCACCATATCATATGCCTTCTTCATGTCCAACTTGAGCATCATGTCCCTTCTCCTTCCCCGTTTATGGTTTTTGAAATGGTGGAGGGCCTCGTGGACAATAATGATATTGTCTTGGATAAGTCGGCCTCCTGTAAACGCCGTATGCAGCTCCGAGATCAGATCCGGCGTCCAGATCTTCAATCGGGTTGCCATAATTTTTGATATAATTTTATATCTAAAATTGCAGCAACTGATTGGTCGAAACTGGCTAATCAACTCTGGGTGGTCCACCTTCGGAATCATGACTATATGAGTATCATTCCATCCATCCGGCATAACTGCCGTCCCAAAAAACTCTTTAACCTCTATACAAACCGTTTCCCCAATAATCTCCCAGAATCTTCGGTAGAACCTACCCGAGAAGCCATCCGGGCCTGGGGCCTTTTTTGCGCCCAGAGAAAAGACCGCTTTCCTAATTTCCTCACTAGTTACGGGGGCACAAAGCGCTTCATTCATCTCAGCTGTGACCTTTTATGGGAATCCATCCAGAAGGTGGGTAAAGGGAATATGGTCTCTAGCCTTAAAAAGGTCTTTGTGGAAATCCTGGGCCAGACCTTTAAGCCTATTCTCATCCTCAACCCAATTTCCTCTATCATCCTTTAGTCTAAGAATTCTATTCCTATGCTTTCTATGGATCGTGCTGGAATGAAAAAAAGAGTTGTTCTGATCACCTTTCTGTAGCCATTTCACTCTTGAACACTGATTCCATAAGGCCTCTTCATCCCTCCACATTTTAGCCAATTCCTCCAAAAGGCTTTTTTCTTCTTCAACCCTCTCCTGAGATCTAGGAGGGCGTTGGAGTATGTGAAGACGATCAAGTATTTCCTTCTCCCTTTGTAAACTATTCCTATGGAAGTCCTTCGACCAATCTTTAAGGTCTTGTTCACACTTGGCCAACTGGTTAGACGATTGCCCTCCCGGGTCCCAAGCTCGAACCACAATCTCCTTGCATTCTTCCTTTTCCAACCATCTTTCATCCACTCTGAATGGTGTTTTCCTCCTCCTATTACCTCTGTAACTGAGTTCCAGCCTGATTGGACAATGGTCCGATTCAACCATATTTTCATGGAAAACAGTTGCATCACCGAATAAGACTCTCCAAGAAGTCGAGCACAACACTCGGTCTAATCTAACTCTTGTTGTGTTTTCGCCAATACGCTTATTGGTCCACGTGAAGGGTTCTCCTTTAAACCCTAGATCAATAAGAGCATTGTTGAAAATAAACCTTTTAAAAGGTTCCACATTCTCGTATCTAAGAGGACATCTACCCTCCTTTTCACTTTCATAAATAGCGACATTGAAGTCTCCTACAATCACCCAGTTATCCTCCCTACTACTCCGCAGAGAGCTCAGATGCTCCCAAAATTCCCTTCTACCAACCGCGGTAGAGGGTGCATGAACAAAAGTACAAAAGAACTTCCTACCCATATCAATACTACAATCCATGTAGAAACTATCACTACTAATAACATTAATACTAATACCCGCTTTCCACCAAAGCGCAAAACCCCTAGAAGAGTTGACCGGTTCCACATACTCTTTATTGGGGAAAACTTTGAGACTTCTTCTTTGCTCCTCCATGAATGTTTCATTCTTGCTCGTTTCCATGAGGAAGACAATCGAAGGGCCTAAACGTCTACAAAGACGTTTCACATAACTTCTTGTAAGGGTTGGGCCAAATCCCCTACAGTTCCAACTTACAATGCTCATTTTTGGAGAGGTGGCTTCTGGCGAACCACCGCTGCCTTGTTCTTCTTCCCTCGACCCTCCTGGTCATTTTCATGATGTTTCTCCTTTGAACTGCCGGGGTGCAGATGCTTACCCTTCAAAATTCTTTTCCTTGTGCCATCCCCAAACCCTCCCCTTTCAAACTCCCCAGCAGGCCCTAAGCAGAAGTCCTCCTCAAGACTATTTTCGGCCCTGGGCCTGTCACCACCCGCGAGGCCCATTCCTTTTCTTTTTTTTTTGAACTCGGCCTGCCTCTTCTTCCCTTCCCTCTTGTAAGTGTTGATAGTTAGCCACATCAACCAGGCCTGCTTGGACATGGATTTGGGCTGGGAGGGCTTGTTGGGTAGGCCCAAGAGACAAATTTGTCTCCACCTCTGTTGTTGGCCGCCCCCATTCGCCGACCCCCCTTTCTTCCTCCAATCTCATCCCCAACTCCATCGCCGCCGCCGCCCTGTCCATCTCCTCATTCAGATTCGTAGCTCCCATCCCTTCTCGATACCTCCCTCTCCATCTCCCCTGAGACACCTGCTCCTCCTCTCCCTGAATTTCCTGCTCCACCCTTCTAACCGTAAATCCTGGAGGGATTTGTAGGTTTCCTTCATAATTCCTTCCCCCCGAAATCGACAGTGCCCTTCCATCTTCCTCCCCCAATCGACTCTGGGATCCCGATCGCGCCGCCTCTCTTCCCGCCGAAGAACTTTGTGAGCCTTCCCCCTCCCTGCTGCTTCTGTAATTTGCCGCCTGGTGCCTGTGGGGTGATTCGATTCCTGCCTTGAGTGACGAGTTGTATATGTCTGAGAGGTGAGCTACTCCGTTCCTCCTCCTCTCCTCGTTCATTCTCCAACACGTTGGCCAGTTGTGGCCTATTCTTCCACAGTAGTAGCATAATTCCACAAGCCTTTCGTATTTGAAGTCTATCGCGTCGCAGTGATCAACTCTGGTGATTTCGTCTGTGAACGGGAAGTCGAAGCCGATCGGGACTGGATCTTTGAGATTGACCTCCACCAGAATCCTTAGGAACTTTCTGTATCCCGAGAATTCAAAGCTTGTTCTATCCAGGTCTAAGAGCCCCTGAAAGTAGTGAGTTCCAATCGCCACCATATTCTGCTCGCTCCTCTGGTTTTGGTGCATCCCATGAATTTGCACCCACATGGCCACCTTCTCGATGGGAACTTCTTCAGGTTTCCCCCTTCCATTGTATTTCTCCATGGCAGTTAGCGTATTTGACAAACTCCAAGGTCTGTCCCTCCATATCCTTTCCCTGATTTCTTCATTGGTGAAGGTGAATATGAAGAGGTTTTGTGTTTCTGTAGGTTGGACGTTTACCTCTCCATATCCCCCCCAGGCGTATCTTGCCGCACCTGCCGCCTTAGCCAAGGCTACCCTGCTCTCGGTCAGCATCTTCCCCAGCATCATGGAGATGCCTCTGCCTCCTGTGGAAGTGAGCACTGGGCGATCTCCTCTAATTCTTGAGGATGAAGAGGTGAGTCTGGTCTCTTCTCTGGCACTGCTTAGGCCTCTATTGTTGTTGATATCCATGTTGATTGAGGGTGTTTTCCTTTGGTCTTGTGTTTGTTGGTTGCAGGGGAAAACATAGGGTTTTTGTTGGTTGCAGGGGAAACAGAGGGTTTTTTGAGAGATGGAGAATTTTTTGTTTGGGAGCTCTTTTGAAAGCTGGTACCCTTCTTCTTTCCTTCACACCCTCTTTAAAGCCATTTCCAGGAAGACTCACTTTAATTCTTCCCTGCTGTAGGTGGTTCTGTTTCTTGTCAAAGCATTCAATATTCCCCTGCTGATTGATACTAACCCTGCTCTGTTTTTCTATCTCTGTCTTGGCAGCTCTTGGCTCAATGCTTTCGGCTCTCCTCACTCTATTAATGGCGTCTGCTTTTGGGAGACCTGCTCTAGCTCCTCTACCCCTTCGTACTACTCTTCTCTTCTTCTTTCTTATCTGACATCGGAAGCGAGATTTCCACCAGTCTAGAGGCTTCCATATCCCCCTTCCCTTTATTCTTTTTCCAGTTCTTCCCCTGCCTTGTCCCCTCTCCATACACTTTTCCCCTGTTGGTGATGTGCTGCGGCATCCTTTCTCTTTCTTGTCGAGCAGATCTTTGCGATCTTCTCTTGGTGGTTGGGGAAATGTTAAAGCGCTCTCAGATCGAGCTGGAACAGTCCCAAGGAAGGGGACGGAAGATCAAGCTGGAACAGTCCCACGGAAGGGGACGGAAAAAGAACCGTTGGGTTCAGAGGAACTTTCCGTTAGAGAGGGAGAGGAGAGAGACATTTTTTTGTTGCTTATTGGAGAGATGTGGAAGCGCGCAGATGGGCTTGAGGTTGTTGATGTTGTTGTTTCGTCATAATGTCGTCATTCTCTTGTTGAAGAGTTCTTCTAAGAGTTCTGAGGGTCCGTTCAATTTCAGTATCAAGTGGCATGAGATTGATTGGAACCCGTCTTTGCATGCAAGAATAGTTAACACAAAAGCTCAAAAACACTGTGATGCGACAATGGAACAAACAAAGTAACCATATAAGCATAAAATAAAAGCAATAAAGCCAAACTAGATTAACAATCAAACGTAACTTCAGCTAGTTATCAATAAAATTTCTAACAACAGTACCAAAAACTTGATTCCACCAGTGTGAGATAGAGTAATAAAAATGATGTATACTAACTCATAATCCTAACAATGATAAGTATATCATTGTTAGACTTGCAATATAGAGGTTTAGTCATATTTTCCTAGGATCGGTGATACCCTACCCTATTCTTGTTAAGCTAGACTATTATGTACTTGACAATTGTTTGGTTTTGGTATTAAGGAACTACTTGTCACTAGAAACAATAAAAGAGAAAACGGTACTCGGGGCAAGCTACCCACACCCTAATGACAGGCAGATATGCAATTGACAAGTAAAGAATCTATGGTAGTTGTGGTGTAGAGGTAACTAAAATTGAGGTCGGTGCAATGGTCATGTCTCTCAACCCCCTCCTAGCCACATCCACCGACCCAATGTCACCACAGCCAGCTTCTATGACTAGGAGTTATGTTTTACCTCCTCTAATCTAGTTCTACCCATTCACACACAAATTCTACAAGTCGATGGTCACACTCTTGTGTCCCGGCCATTACCTAGGTGAGCTTCTAGTTGGCAGGGGATGGTCACCAAGTCTACCAACTAGGACTCCATATCAATTCACATAAGATCAAGATTTAACCTAATTTGACCCAGGCTAGATCATGTTATACATGTATTCACACACCCAAACTCAAATAGAGCCATTAATAACGCTAGGTAAACACTAATTAATCATAAATTAACAATACACATTCAATTACATCTCAAACCCTAGGTTAGGGTTTGGGAGCAAAGCCATGAGTACCTTAAAGAACTATGATGACACATAAAATATGTTATTTAGACCCTCGTATTATGACCTAAAGTGCATGATTGCTCAAAGTGTATTTTAGTAGCTCTAAGACTGCTTTTATTATTATGATATGCTTTGATAGCGTTTTGTGCATTTTCAGGTTAAAGCAAGCTAGACAACCACTAAGGAGCACTGCAGGACATCAGGGCTCGACCGTTAGGAGCAAGACTCGAAGAGGAGACCCCGGTCTAGAAAAAGGCGTCCAAAACGGCATCCTAAGTTCTAAAACGACATTGTGGTCGGATGGTCGCCATTTTAGGAGGCATACGAAAATCGCCAGGAAGGCGTCCATATTTATATTGAAGTTGTAGGTGGAGCAAGATTACGAAGAACGACCGTCAATGAAGAAAGACACAATTTTTACTAAAGGAAAGGCAGTCAAGGTGCCATTTTGCTAGAGCCAACCACTTCATCAAGAAGTTGTCTTGAAGCAACCTGATTCGCTGGCTACGTGTTTGGAGGCTTCTGATTGGCCGAATGATGCAGTACATACAATTTTCTCTCCTTGTAAAGCGTAATGGAAAACCTATAAATAGTGCTCTAGAGCTAGACATAAAAAGGGGGAGAGACAAGAGGTGAAGGAAAGTTCGTTACTCTGCCGAAAGAGCAACCCTTCTGACTTAGAGCAATGCCACCTTCAAGGGAGAATCGTCGCTAAAAAAGGCGCCACTGGGCCCCTTTTCTCTGTTTTGGCTGTCGATTCTTGTGGTCTCCTAAAGTCTCCATTTTTATTGATGAATGCCAAGGACACCCTACACATGGTTGGCTAAGTTCCTTAGTTGCGTAGGTACGTGAACCCTAGGGGTTCTAGCCATATAAACTCGATGATTTGGTTAATACGATTGTTTGATTTCTGTAGGTATGATGTTTGCTTTCCTTTATTTCTTTATTTGTTGATTCAAATAAATACGTAGTCGACCTTGTACTTCATCAAGGTGCAAGGATCGAAATCCTAATCATTTAGGATGGGTCTAGAAATATCAACCCTACTCGATTAAACCTCATTCGATCAAACGACATGTTGTCTCTAAGAAAGAATTCGAAGGGACCTTGTCGCCCATTAGTTTGGGTGCTTCGACCCAAGGTGGGATCTAACGAAATAAGAAATTGGCAGCTTGTATGCTTCCATCATCGAGGGCACGTGGTTAGGGAACCTAGGGAATGATGTCTATGCAATGTCTTCCTTTCCTGGTTTCTTACTTCTTCAGTTGCCTAAGATTTACTTTTATGCACCTATTTTACGTTTTAAACACCTAAGTTCTGCAAAACCGGAGGAACCTCAACCTCCCAAACCAACCTCTTCTTCAATAGAATTGTATCTCTCTTTCGAAGTAAGGGGGTTTTGTGAGAGGTCCGAGGGAATACGATCTTGGCCGTATGGCCAGGTAAATTTGGTCGACACTACAAGACGGATCAACTCCTAATGCATTAACCGCTCTCTTGAATGGTATGCCAAGGTTTAGAAGAGAAGACGTGATGGAGAAATGTAATGCACAAATAAATATTTCAAGTTTGGGAATAAAGAGAAATGCACTAGCTTATCAAGGCTGGGTATTTAAAACAGCGTATGGTTAAGATCGTGGGTTAGCCACATGAGATCGCGGTCGCGTAATTGACTATCGCAGTTTCAATCTTTGTCTACCCTGACCCTCAAATTCTAAGATTTGCCATGCATAAAAGCTATAAGTTGAAACGAGCACCAATTATATGTCATGAGAACTAAAAGCAAGGGAAAATACTTCCTACACTAAATTACAGGTTTCTAGGAGGAAAATATAAAAGGAGCAAGGAAAGAAAATCAAACTGAAATGTTGGGGTACCTCCCAACAAGTACCTCCACCCGCATTGGTGATGTCATGGTACGCACTCTAATGGTGAAGTCCAAGGTGCAAGCCATGCACCCTTTCGGTTGCTTCCCCTCTTAAAATGGTTAGGAGTTGACATCGCACCTCATCATGTCCCACAGGAATGTTCTTTGTTGCCTTAATCTTGGAAAAATATTTGTAACCACATTAGGCGAGCCCTCAAGATCTAGCTTGGACACCCTTGTTTCATTTTTAGAATTTTCACCATTAGCATGTTTGGCCAAGGATGAATGGGTCATGAACTTAGAGGTAGAAGGAATTTGATTGCTCTTAGATTTATTTTGCAGATGAGTTAGGAAAGCTAAGATTTTATTCATAGTATGTAGGTGTTCTGAACTAGTAATGTTAGAGATGAGGAAGGATTACGTGAGTAGGGGGTGCTTAGTCACTTGACTAAGCTCCTAACCCTTAGATCTGGACACCTTAATCCAATGATTAAAAATGATGAGGTTTTTTAATAAGTGACAGTGGTATTTTGGGTATTATGAAAAATTATGAAGTATAAAAACCGAACTTACAAACAGTACAAAAATACAAATATTACAAACTAAAATGACAAAACATACAAACAGATTTACAAACAATACAAAACATATGAACTATACAAACAACACAAGCTAGACCGACAAACAATACAAACCATACAAAATGAAAAAAACAACCTAGTTGACTTTGGAGGCTCCATCCCTATATAGAGGGGGTTTCATCCCAAAGTTAACCCGGTTCTTTTTTTTTCATACAAACATTACAAACATGGTGGACAAAAATGACAAACTAGACCGACAAACCATTCAAAATGGAAAAACACTTGGATTGACTTTGAAGGCCTCCATTTCTATATAGAGGAGTTCCATCCAAAAGTCAACCAGGTTGTTTTTTAGACATAAACAACATTACAAACATGGGTGACTAAAATGACAAACATGGTGGACAAAAATAACAAAGCTTACAAACATTACAAAAGAAACCGACAAACATTACAAAATAACAAAGCTTACTGTTTGAACCTAACTGAGTGTAGGAGTTAGATTCGAGTAAGGGTTGGGGTCAAGAAGAAGTGCAAGTAACGGGTTTGATCAGGAAGTCACAGACTAGAGAGTTGTGGGAGAACCAGAGGAGGGATATTAGAGAGATAAGTTGTTATTGTAGAGAGAGAGTGGTGAAAAATGCGATCCCCTCACCCACCGGAGTAAATGCCATATTTATAGGCTACATGGTGGTGGGTGAGTGGTTGGATTACATGATGGGACCTAGGCTCTGATGTGACCACTGACACGTTGGGGATTTCGGCCATCCCCCTACCTAGGACATGTCAGGGGTGTACCTACGACTGTGTCACTGATCCCTATGCGGCCGACCCTCGGGAAGTGTGAAGTGAGCTCCTTATGGCTTCGAGGCTTACGACGCGCCTGAGCCTCCGCGCCTTGATACTTCACTCTCGCGCAGCTCGTGAGGGGCTCTGGATCCTCGCGCGTTGGTTCTCTCCACTCGCGCACGCATAGTGGCGCGCCCTTAGGCCTTCATGCGCGCCTTGGACCCTCGTGCGCGCCTTCTGTCGGCGCGTCCTGCCTTGCACAGCTAGGTCCGAGTCACATGCCCAACAATTGCCCCCCATCAGAGGGTGTTCTGAGAGCGCCCTCTGTTTAGGTCTTCGCTTGATTGACTCGGGCCTGGGCGCTGTTCCCGGGATTCTTCGCGTGCGCCTTGCCATTCCGTAGCCGCGCGAGATGCTCTATCGTGGTTGCCTGATAGCGCGCGATCTCTGGGGGATCGTGCGCTCGGTCCTTGTGAGGTTCGAATCATCGACGGCGCGGTAATTGATCGAGCGTGATTATCGCAGTTGCGATTGTTCCTCGCGTGTTCCGTGGCTTGCGCGAGAGGCTCTGTTGTAGTTGCCTGATAGAGCGCGGATCTTGGGGTCCGGGATTCTGAATAGTGTGTGCGATCTTTCCGAGATTTTTCCCCTTTCTTCGCGATCTTCGCGAGAGATTTTTTCTTTTCCCCGCGGGTGTGCCATGCCCCCCAGGCGTTGTGCGTAACTAGTTACGTCAGCGGCTAGTACCCACTTGGGATAGGTGTCCACGTGTCCTTACCTGGTTGGTTCGTTTGGGCGGGCGAATTTTGAAATTCGAAACGTCTGACGGTTGGGATTTTCGAGGTTACTTTAACCCTTCGCCTTCCCTCTAATAACTATAAGTATCGGCCCGTTTGGGGAGTGGGATTCATTCTGCCTCATTCTTCACATCTGAGCTCAGCTCCTCCTCTCTCGTGCTCTGGTTTATCGCCGAGATTCCTCTCCTTCTTTTACAATCTTAAACCCCCAATTGTGTCTTGCCTATTGTCTTTTTTCTGCTGTCATGGACAACATCAACACCAACGTCGGCGAGGTTGAGATCGTACAAGACGAAGAAGGTAATATTTCCCCACTTTCCCGTATTTCTTCTGACCCGTCGCTGGAATTGGCGAATTCCGGCGGCGAGGATGGCGGTGGTTCCGGTGACGGCGGAGTTCCGTCGACGCCGTCAACCAGAGTCGACTCCGATCCTGATTTCGACCTCAGAGAGACGGAGGCCGATGAAGATGCAGTGGTGTCCGGGGGCGAGGGGCCTAGTACGCGGCCCCAAGGCGTTCTAATAATCAGGCGCGGTCACGGTGGGATGTCTGCAATCGCGGAGGGTGCTGGTACTGCTAGCGCGGCCGAGCGCGAGGGTTCTGATACGGAGTCGGCGCCGATAATCGCCGAGCCCGTCAACGTGGTGCGCGTAACCGAGGCGATGAGTCGCCTTGGTCCTCGTTGCATGGGCGCTGTCTACACCGTCCTTGATTGGGCGGAAATGTGGGGCGACCAGCCGGCTCCGCATGACAACTTGTTGCGGGGACCCGACCATTCTTCAATCTACTCGCGCGAGGACGTTGAAGAAATCGTGCGCGGGTTGGGTTTGCCCCCGCACTGGGAGTACGCGGTGCCGTCTGTTAGGAGCACAGTTGGTAACTGCCCCCCAGGGTGGTTCGGGGTATATAGCGAGTATTGGGTGATGGGTTTCAAATTTCCCATCGACCCGCTGCTGTGTGCCCTATACAGGCGGCTCAACTGCTCGGTTGGGCGCCTCTCTCCGTCGATCATAATGCACGTCTCGTGCTTGCGCCTTGCTTGTAAGCGGCTTAACATCCAGCCCACGTACGGGCTGTTCCGCAAGTTTTACAAGATCAAGGAGCCCAGCAAGACGAGTGATTGCTTGTCCATCAAGCGGCGCGATAACAGGCCTGATGGATTCGTCTACGGCTCCCCCAAGCTAAAGAAGACGTGGTTTGAGCGCTTCTTCTATGTTAAGCCAGTGGCGGGGGAGTGGGCTAGTGAGTACGTGGATGAGCCCACTGTGTGGAAGAAGGGTAGTACCCAGAAGTTTGAGTCGCGCGTTGGCGCGTATGACGGGCTTGATCGCGAATATCAAGCGTGTTTGGATCAGAAGATGAACCTTTATACGCGCGGAGTGCGCGAGGCCATTTTGCAAGAGCTTTTCGCTGATGGTTAGTTGTTTCCTTTCCCTTTGCATTCTGTCACATTTAACCGGTTTCTTACAATATTTTGGTGCAGGTGTCAATTTCGCCGACCTCGCGAGCATGATGTCGGTGGACAACGTTGCCAAGGCGCCCCGAGCCTCTCGTAAGGGGAAGAAGAAGCAGAAAGATGGGGCGCAGAGTAGTAACGCGCCAGCTGCCAGCGCCAAAAAGAAGGACCGGGGGCAGCCCAGCAGTGCTCCCGCGAGTGGCGGGAAGAGGAAGGAGTCGGCGTCGGAGAGGGAGCCGGCTGATGGGAACCCGAAGAAGGTTGCGCGGGTCGTGGAGCCAGAGGCGCGGGTCATTACCGTGTCGGAGGCGCGCATGCAAGAGGCGCGCCAGCATCCTCTGGTCATCGTCGATCCCGAGGAGCGGGTGGGCAACTCCCCGCGTCCAGAAGGGGTGGTAGCTCCCAGCAGCTCTGGGGCCTCTAGGGCCGCTGGGCAACGGAAGCTGACTGACATGTTGGGGGGCGTCCCAGGGGTTGACTATTACCGCGACGTGCGGCTGCACACCGGCGCGGCGTGTAATAGTCAGACCGCGCAGGCTGCTTTGCGGGCAGTTGGGCCTGTACTCAGCATCCCACCCCGATTCGAGAAGTCGGATCCTCTTGTGGACCTGGCTCAGATCCATTGGGCGGTAAGGCTATTCTGTTCCCGCTCACGATTCTTTTGTTTTCTTTTCCTCCTCTTTCTTTTCCTCCTCCTTTTTTTTCTAAAGTTGTAAAGTGTCGTTTGTGCAGGGTTTGCTGGCGACTTACCGCGCCCAGCAGGATCGCGCTTCCACGCGCGCGAGGCTGTAGACGGACGAGTCTCGGATCGTGCAGCTGGAAGGGAAGCTCGTCGGCGCGGAGAGCCGTGCGGAAAAGGCCACCCACGAGGCCAACAAGGCCCTGACTGAGCTGGGCGTATGGCAAAGCCGGCTTGAGGCTGCTGTGGAGGCTGCCAAGGAGCGCGTCCGGACTGAGGAGCGCGACACCATTAGGGCGCAGCTGCAAACTCAGTTCGCTGAGGAGAAGAAGAAGTTGGCGGAGGATTTTGAAGGAAAGCTGAAGGAGGCCCGCGAGGACTTCCAAAAGGAGAAGAATGACTTGGTCCAACTCCACAATGTGGCGAAGGCTGAGGCGGTGCGTGAGGCTCGGGTCGCGGCGATTGGCCAATATAAGTCGTCCCAGCCTTTCGGGAGGATTATGGCGGACGCCATGACGAAGGCTGTGATCGCGGTTGGGAAGAAGGTCCGACCTGAGAACCCCGGCATCAGTTGGGATACCCGCGCGATGGTCGAGCACGTCAAGGGGTGGATAAGTCAGAACAAGTCCTTGTCCGAGTCGGAGTCGGAGGATGACGAGGAGGAGGAGGATGACGAGGATGAGGAGGACGCGGGCAAAGAGGGCTCCGGTGGCACCAGGGATGATGGGCAGGCCGTCATAGCGCGGTCCCAGACTGATGAAGGAGGGCAAGAGTAGTGGGTTGGCGCGCTTGTCCATTGTTCCTCTTTGTTTATTTGCTTTTGCTGGCGCTATGCGCGTAGATGTTGCTTTTCCTTGTTCCCCCTTGTCAAGTAATCCAAATGCATTTTCTCGTTTGTTTTTCGCCTTCGCTCCTTCACTGTCGTTATACATCCTTCGATTTTGATGAACCTCCTGGGCGCTAGTGGCACTAGACCATTACTAACACCGTGGCGCGAATAGTGCTGGACTATCTTAACGGAGTTGAGCGCGAATAGTGCTGGACTATTGCTAAGTTTTGTTCCATGGAACTGAGCGCAGATAGTGCTTGACTATTGCTAATTTTTTGTTCTTTCGAACTGAGTGGGCGCAGATAGTGCTGGACTATTGCTAAGTTTTGTTCCGTGGAACCGAGCGCAGATAGTGCTGGACTATTGCTAATTTTTTGTTCTTTCGAACTGAGTGGGCGCAAATAGTGCTGGACTATTGCTAAGTTTTGTTCCGTGGAACCGAGCGCAGATAGTGCTGGACTATTGCTAATTTTTTGTTCTTTCGAACTGAGTGGGCGCAAATAGTGCTGGACTATTGCTAAGTTTTGTTCTTTTGAACCATGTCCTTTTATTTATCGCGCTAATGCGCTATTGTGAACGTGGTACACGCTAATCTGCACAGTGGTATTTCCTTAGATTCTGCGCGTTCCATGTTCTTGGAATCTTGTTGCCCCCCAACTCGCTGAGTTTGAATGTGTTGGCGCTGACTACTTCGCGGATTAAGTAAGGACCTTCCCATGTCGAGGCGAGCTTCCCGTGCCTGGGGTTGGGGCGGAAGTTCCGCCGTAGTACTTGGTCGCCAAGGATTAGCTTGTGTGGGACCAGCTTTGCGTTGTGGTACTTGGCTACCTGTTCCTTCATCGCGGCTAGCCTGATGGCTGCCAACTCGCGCCTTTCTTGTGACAACTCGAGTTCTAATAGGCGCGCTTCGTCGTTCGTTTCTTCATTGTACCCAGTGATCCGATAGGTCGGTGTTGTCGTCTCGATGGGGATTACCGCGTCGGTGCCGTACGTGAGGGCGAACGGGGTTTCGCCCGTTGCCACCTTGTGTGTAGTGCGGTGTGCCCATAGCACCGTGTTGAGCTCGTCCGCCCAATTGCCCTTGGCCTCATTCAGGCGGGTGTGGAGGCCATGCAAGATCGCTTTATTGGAGGATTCTGCTTGGCCGTTTGCTTGAGGGTAAGCCACCGACGCGAATCTTGCAATGGTTCCTATCTCGTCGCAGAAGTCTATTACCTCCGCGCAATCGAATTGCTTTCCATGATCAAAAATGAGTGCATTTGGGACCCCGAAGCGTGACAAGATGTTGTTGCGCAGGAAACGCGTTACCTGTTGCGCCGTTATGGACGCCAGCGCCTCGGCTTCGATCCACTTGGTGAAGTAGTCTACCGCCACAATTATGTACTTGCGCTTCCCTTTTGCCGTTGGGAAGGGGCCCAAGAGATCGACACCCCACTGCGCGAAGGGCCATGGGCTCAAGTTGCCCTGAAGCTCGGTGGCCGGCAGGTGATGTTGGCGCGCATTGACTTGGCATTTGTGGCACTGGTCCGCATAGCTCTTCGTATCCTTCTTGATTCGCGGCCAGTAGTATCCATGCAAGAGGATGGTGCGCTCCATGCTGCGTGGTCCAGCGTGCATTGCGCACAGCCCCTCGTGTAGTTCACGCACTAAGTCGCACGCCTCTTCTTGCCCGATGCATTTGAGGTAGACGCCCGAGTATGACTTCCGGTATAATTCTCCCTCGATAAGTGTGCAACGGGCCGCCTTTTGCCTTAGAGTCCAAGCCTGCTTGGGGTCTTCTGGTACTGTTCCCTCCTGGAGGTACTTCATGATTGGGTGTCTCCAGTCCTCGTTTGACATGAGCTGGGTTGTATTGACTGCTGCCTCGGAAAAGGTATCTTTTTCTTCTTTTTGGACGGACACAAGGCGCGTGGATTCGAAGTCTGTAGCCGTTGCCAACTTGGATAATGCGTCAGCGTGCGCATTCTCCTCCCTGGGTATCTGCGCATATGTTACTGCGTCGAATGTTGTGGCTCTCAGCTTGACGCGCTCCATGTAATGCGCCAATGTGTCTTCCTTGGCGTCGAACGCACCATTCAGTTGGTTGACCGCCAGGCCAGAATCGGATAGTATCCGTATCGTTCTTGCTCCCAGGTCGTGCGCGGCCGTCATCCCTGCCAAGATGGCCTCATACTCCGCGGCGTTGTTTGTCTTCAACGCCCTGAACCTTATTGCGATTTCGTGCACCGCACCGGCAGGTGTGCGCACCACCACCCCTGCTCCGGCGCCATGTTTGCTCGCCGCTCCATCGACGTAGACTTCCCAAACGCCCTCCGGCGTTGTTTCGAGGGTTACCCCTTCGGCGATGAAGTCCGCTAAGATTTGAGCTTTTATTGCTGGCCTTGGCGCGTATTGAATGTCGTATTCTGACAGCTCAACCGCCCACTTGACCATGCGGCCCGACACCTCCATCGAAGTCAGAATCTTTTTTAGTGGGAGGTTTGTCAGGACGGTGATTTGGTGCGCCTGGAAGTACGGGCGTAGCTTCTGTGAGGCGCTAACTAGTGCCAAGGCGGCCTTCTCAATCGAGGAATATCTTGTTTCCGCGCTGATGAGAGTGCGCGAGGTGTAATACACTGGTTGCTCGGTTTTGCCATCTCTTCGAGATATTAGCACTGCACTCACGGCCCTGGTTGACACAGCGAGATACAAGAAAAGTTTTTCATTAAGCTTGGGGGCCGTCAGTACAGGGGGGGATACAAGATACGCCTTTAGTTCTTGGAATGCTGCTTCGCACTCTGTCGACCATGTGAAGCGGGTCCCGTTCTTGAGTGTCTGAAAGAAGGGCGCACATTTGTCGGCGGACCTTGGTATGAATCTCCCCAGTGCCGCTATCTTGCCATTCAGAGATTGGATTTCTAACGCGTTCCGAGGCGCCCGTAGTTGTTGGACCGCGGTGATTTGCTTCGGGTCGACCTCTATGCCGCGCTTGGTTATCATGAACCCGAGAAATTTTCCCGCTTCCGCTCCAAAAACACACTTGAGTGGGTTGAGGCGGAGGCTGTGCTTGCGGAGGGCTTCGAAAGTCTCGCGCAGGTCCCCCAGGTGTGACTTCCCCGCCTTCGTTTTGACGATGAGGTCGTCCACATACGCCTCGATGTTTCGCCCGATCTGTCGCGAGAAGACAGTGTCAATCATTCTCTGGTATGTCGTGCCCGCGTTCTTCAATCCGAACGGCATCCCTACGAAGCAAAAGTTCCCGAACGGTGTCATGAACGCCGTTTTTTCTTCGTCTTCCACGGACATCGGGATTTGGTGGTATCCTGAGAACATGTCTAGGAAAGACAATGTCTCATGGTCGGCAGTGGCGTCGATCAGCTGGTCGATGCGCGGCAAGGGATAAGGGTCTCCCGGGCATACTTTGTTGATCGTGGTGTAGTCGACGCACATCCGCCAAGCTCCTGACGATTTTTTGACCAGGACCACGTTTGCCAGCCACTTTGGATACTTCACGGGGCGGATCAATCCGGCCGCTAGGAGGCGCGCCACCTCTTCTTCTATCGCCTTTAGCTTATCGCCGGTGAAGACCCTCCGCCCTTGTTGTCTTGGCTCCGCGTTGGCTGGGACTGCGAGGCTGTGCTGAGCTACCTCTCTGGGCACCCCTGGCATGTCCTCTGTGCACCACGCGAAAAGCTCCTTGTACTCTTTCAGCAACGTCACGAGTGGTTCGATCGCGTCGCCGGCGACGTGAGTGGAGATGCGTATCTTCCTAGTCGGCTCGGCGGAGTCCAGCGCGACCTCGAAATCGGAGTCCATGGACTCCGGTCGGGGTTCTTCGGCTCTTGTGTCGACTATGTTGGTTTGACGCGCCACAACGCGGTCTTCCCATGTCGTTCCTCGTGCTTCCCCCACCCCTCTCTGTGTTGGGAATTTAAGCTTCTGGTGGCACGTCGACGGGAGGGCCATGAACTTCGCAAGGAAAGGTCGGCCTAAGATGCCGTTGTGCGCCGATTCACAATTGACGATTGTGAATTCCACTTGCTTGGAGACGCGCGGCTCCTGGTCGCCGATTACCACTGGGAGGGTGACCACCCCAATCACCGGGACTCTGGTGCCGGAGAACCCGACCAGGTTGCCTTACACGCGCCTGATTAGGCGCGGGTCGATGTCCATTTTGTTAATGGTGCTCTGGAAGAGGATGTCAGCCGCACTACCCCCATCTATCAGGAGACGGTGGGTCTTGCAGCCGGCAATCAGCGCGGTCACGATGAGCGGCTCTTCTGACGGGACTCCTTGTGGAAACTCCGCGTCATCAAAGCTCAGATTGAACTTTGTCGGTGCGTCGACAGCCGCGCACTCCGTTGCGCGCTCGCGCTTGGTTTTTTTTCTTGGGCCGGTCTCCTTCAACTGTTACCACCCCGATCTCTTTGCGCACTACATACGCGCCCGTGTCGTCGTCGTAATCGGCTTGTGGGGGTGGGGGCGGGTGCTGCGGGGCCTCAACCTGCTCCTTCTTCACGTGAGTGAACTCGGTTAGTAAGCCCCATCGTATGAGGCCCTCTATCTCGTACCGTAGCTCTCGACATTCTTCCGTCTGGTGCCCCGTTGCCCTGTGAAAGTCACAATGCTTCTTTGGATCGCGCATGTGGGGTAGGGACCTCAAGGGAGCAGGCCAATTGAGCTTGTAGCCTTTCTCACGGAGGACGTGGAACACGTTCCTCACGGAGTCGTTAAGGGGAGTGTAGGCGTTGGACGGGCGCCTGTCTGGCGATCGCCCGCGATGCGCCTGCTCTGGTGGGGGGGGGGGAGGGTTGCGCTTCGGGCCACTGTGCATCTGTAGCAATTGATCTCGTGGGATTGGGGTTGGAGGTTGTCGGCGCGCCACTTCCTCTCGCGGCGTTTTTGCTAGCTCGAAGCGCCTGACGGATCCCGCCCCCAGGGTCTCTTCTAACGTGATTGCCTTTTCGATCTTCATTTCCAACTCTGTTGACAGCGTGACGGGCCTCTTTGCTAGCGCCCGCTTGAGCTCCATGTTGTTGGTGGCCTCCATGAGGTGATGGGCGGCGGTTTCGGGGGTAAGGTCGCGGACGGCCATTGCTACCCTGGACCATCTGGCGTAGAAGGCTCTCAAGCTTTCTCCGTCTTTTTGCCTGATATCTATCAGGGCCTTGAGGTGGAGGGGGCGCCGCTTCTGGGACGCGAACTTTGTTGTGAACAGAAGTATGAACTCTTCGAACGAGCGGATGATTCCATTCGGGAGGCGGTTGTACCAGTCGAGGCATATTCCCGAAAAGGTTGACGGGAAGGTTCTGCACAGCGCCGCATTCGAGTTCGTTTGGAGTTGCATGCGCAAGCAGAAGGTGCTCACGTGGTCTTCTGGGTCGGTCGTGCCGTTGTACGTTGGGAGGATGGGTGGCGCTCCACTTAGGTGCTCCGCCATAATTTGTGCGCTCAACGGCTGGTGGAGAACCTTCTTGGGCGGGTTAGGTCGATATTGCGGAGACAGGTGTTGCTCCAAGAAGCTGAGGTCCGCCCGCCCTGGTAGTTCAACTCCCTGCGTTTCTCCCGCAGGGAATTCCGCTGGCGCGTGTCGTGGTGGTTGGGCGGTTCCGGACGCTTCTCCCACGGCTTGTTGAGGCGCGACCGCCGTTGCCTCTGCTGTTGGCGCGGCTTCCCTGCTCATCATGAGCGCAATGACCTGGCTCATTTGCTTCTGCATGTCGGCTATGACGTTGTTTTGCTTTGTCACTAGCTCCCTCATTTCTTTGGCTGTCATTTCGGGCTCCTCTTCTTCAATAAGCACCGCGTTGAGGTTGCTGGCTTCCGCGAACGCCCTCGGGTCGGTCATCGCCTTGATGGGCGTTGCTTCGTCAGGTTGATCGTGGTTGCGTTCTGCCATTGGTGGGTTTTCTTCTGCGCTTCTTCTTGGCCCCACGGTGGGCGCCAATTGTTTGAACCTAACTGAGTGTAGGAGTTAGATTCGAGTAAGGGTTGGGGTCAAGAAGAAGTGCAAGTAACGGGTTTGATCAGGAAGTCACAGACTAGAGAGTTGTGGGAGAACCAGAGGAGGGATATTAGAGAGATAAGTTGTTATTGTAGAGAGAGAGTGGTGAAAAATGCGATCCCCTCACCCACCGGAGTAAATGCCATATTTATAGGCTACATGGTGGTGGGTGAGTGGTTGGATTACATGATGGGACCTAGGCTCTGATGTGACCACTGACACGTTGGGGATTTCGGCCATCCCCCTACCTAGGACATGTCAGGGGTGTACCTACGACTGTGTCACTGATCCCTATGCGGCCGACCCTCGGGAAGTGTGAAGTGAGCTCCTTATGGCTTCGAGGCTTACGACGCGCCTGAGCCTCCGCGCCTTGATACTTCACTCTCGCGCAGCTCGTGAGGGGCTCTGGATCCTCGCGCGTTGGTTCTCTCCACTCGCGCACGCATAGTGGCGCGCCCTTAGGCCTTCATGCGCGCCTTGGACCCTCGTGCGCGCCTTCTGTCGGCGCGTCCTGCCTTGCACAGCTAGGTCCGAGTCACATGCCCAACACTTACAAAAATTACAAAAGAAATCGACAAATAGTACAAAGCATACTCACCATATAGAATATCACTACTTACAATACAAATTGGTAAACTTGTATTATAAACCAATGAATACAAAGTATACAAATCATAACATAAAAGTATACAAACTAGACAAACAAACATTACAAATTACAATATATACAAAATAGTCATATAAACTTTACAAATATAATAGACAAAAATGACAATAAAAAATAATAAACAACACAAACCGAATTGATATAAACATTACAAACTGAACTTATAAACATTACAACATAGGTCGACAAACATCACGAATCCAACACTGCCGCCGGAAAAGCCGACCGGAAAACTCTCTCTCTCCGCCAGGGGAGCAAAAGAAAAAGGAATTCACTTGCAAAAGTAAAAGGGGACATCGGTGCAAAAGAAAAAGGGATGTCGGTGGTAAGGGGACGCCAAATTCCTGGTCGCGTCGGCGAATCCCTGGCCGACGGGAAAATGCAAGTTGGTCGTCGGGGACTACGGAAGGGAGAAGGTAGCACCCGACCAAACTTGTTTATTTTTATTTATTATTTTAATTAATAAATTAAACAATCATGTAATTACTACATTACCCTTCATTAAATTATATTAATTGGAGCATTGGATTTTAATGAGCTTGAACGGTTGAGATCGACTTAGGCAAGTGACAAGGGACGCCCCCTAGTCACCAAATCTTAGCCTTGTTAGAGATAGCTAGCTAAACCTAGATATGCCATAATGGCAATCTTAATCTACACATAATCTTCATGGTTATTCCCCTTTAGGTTGTGCGTTCCTGACCCTTTTTTCAAGTCAATCTCTACCAACGTCTTGGATCTATGCAACTGATAGCTATGAGAAGTATGGGGTTTCTCTAGCCTGTTTTGCAACTCCTTCTGATGATCATGGTTTCGAAAATGCTGATACGAATCAGTCTGGTCCAGGATATGATATAGAGGGGCGTTGTTGGACTAATGTTCAATAGCGAACCCATTCGGATCCATTCCAACAGCTTGATGGAATTTGGTAAGGAAGGTAGCATAGGGAAGTTTCACATTCCAAGTCTTTTCCTTGCAACTATGTTGACCATGTGAATGTACATTAAAGAGGCCAAATTCAATGGCATGTTTTCTTGAGAACAGACCAGAATGAAGAGATCAAGAGGTCGAAGAAGATAGCGATTTTGAGGTCAGGGAAGAAAGAAGTGAGTGGTCAGCCAGTTAAGAAATTTGTGATAATCAGGTAGGTCTGAAGTTCGGAGAGATCTCAAAAAAAAAATCTTCTTCAATTCTTCTTCAAAGTGAAATCCATGTGATCTCAGGTCACCTTCATTTTGAAAGGTCAGACCTTGAGTGGGAAAATTCAACTTCTCGGAAAGAGTAATCTAATTTGAAGCAAGCACGACACCCTTGAAATATAGAGGCCAGGTCTGAGAAGTCTAGGCCATCAAAAACAAAATTGTAGTAGAATTTCCTAACAATCAGGGAACAGTAGCGGGTGCAGTTTGGTTTGTAAAGATCAAACAATCCTTCCCAGCCTAGGTTCTTGACGATTTGACAAATTTCAAAGCGCAGATTGGCATGGATGGAAACACTAACTCATATAGGATGAAGATTTTGTAGTAAAGTTTGAATTATCGGCTTTTCTTTCAAGTGAGCGACAATCAGCATTTGAGTAAGCGAGAGATTTTACAGTCTTTGCCATGATAGTCAAAAGAGGTTCAAGATTTGATAACTAGATGATTTGAATGAGAGAGGGATGAAAAGGTTGTGAGAAAATTTCAAGATTGTGATGAAAGATTTTGGATGAGAGATAGTCTGTAGAAAAACTGAAAGGATGAAAAAGGTTTTAAGGGAAAGATAGTATGATCGTGTGAAGAGAGATGTTAAGAGATTTTAATGACAGTTAATCATGATTACCTTTTAGGGTAACTGCTACGAAGGTCTAGAGGGGGTGACTTTTCCAAGTTAGAAATAGAGAGAGAGAGAGAGAGAGGTCGTAACTCAAACTTCCTAGATAGCTTACCCTAGTTGACGTATAGAATTTTCAACTATCAACCCACAGACATGCGCTAAACCATGACTAGTATAGTGAAGTATAGAGGTGTAATGCCTACTTTCTATACAAGTAACTAGGCTTGAGTACCAGAGTTGGTAGAAGGGAGGGAACTGGTCAAGTTAGTTAGTCTCAAGAGAGATAACATTTTATGGTTATTATATATTATATATTATATATTATTAATTAGCTACTATGTTTATGAGATTTTTGAACTTCCTTCCCTTTGCCAACTTCATTGACTACTCTTGCCTTTGAAAACCAATATTGTTTGATTTTATTTATTGGTTTTGCAACCTCAAAATTACATTGATTGCCATGGTGATTTGTACTATGACAAAACATACGTATGTTTTTACGTTCATAGTTATGACATCTAAAACACTTAATATTATGTGAGTTTGACTTATTTTGTTGGTTTTGCTTTAGTTGAGTTTTCCAAGCTTTGAGTTCTTATAAATAATTATGTCACAATTTTTTATTACTTTTGACAGTCATATTCCAGTTGGATTACTCATTTAGTAAGGCTTTGCATATAGTTCTATAGCTCACTGATACTATCCATAATTTAACATATGTTTCGTTTTTTTTAAGGTCGTATTTGTGAGATTTATCATTTTGAGCCTTAGTCTTATATCAAGTGATCTTGAGCCTTAGTCTTAATCTTTAGATTTCTTTTGAATCGCAAATAACTTAGTTTCTTGGAGAGAAGTGTTGTTTTCTCTTTATTTCTTATTCATCTTCCATCAAATGAGATTTGAGAGCCAAATCCTTCCTCTTGCGAGAATAATCATTATCCTAAATTCTTAGCACAGTTTCGCGAGCAGTAAGTGATCATATCCACTCACTTAACTCAAACTTAGTAAGATCTTTTGATTCCTCTATGGCCGTTACCTTTGGTCTCCAAGACATTGGTAGAGAGTGTAAGATCTTATTAAGTCTGCATTGGTGTTGACTTTCCCAACAGTTATTAAATTGCTCCAATCAATAAACACTTAAATGAGTATTAAACGACAAACCTTTGGTCTCCAAGACATTGGTAGAGAGTGTAAGATCTTATTAAGTCTGCATTGGTGTTGACTTTCCCAACAGTTATTAAATTGCTCCAATCAATAAATACTTAAATGAGTATTAAACGACAACCAAATCAAGCTACTCGCCAATCCCACTTTGTGATGATGTAACAAAATCTTATTAATTTGTGAAAATGAAAGACAATATCCAATTAATTACCCAAACCAAAAAATATACAACTCATTGCATGAAAGGAAAGCGGACCAGACCTATAAAGCATTCATGGCTAGGATGGGGTAAGAATGGCCCAGAAACAAAAACACAAGTAACAATTATTATAGGGAAGGGAGATAAATAGTGACCATCGAACCATAACTAGGATGATGTTACTCGTTCTTGGAATCGATATTTTCCTCTACATGGGCACCCGTTCGCGCCGAGATGGACAACCGTGAGGGTGTGACGTTGATATCTAATATCAGCAAAGATGGGCAATGGGGATCCGAGAATTGCATAGTTATTTCGACAATGGACGGCGTAATCAACAACAGTAATCGACGCATTGCAGGAAGGAGACTGTACCAGTGATCTCGTTTTAGTCATGGAGGTAGCGGATTGGAGGATTGAAGGGCTAAAGAAACCATCCTTTTCTTCTTGGTCTTCTTTGTTTATAGGGGATGGAGAATGCACAGAGAAAACCAGGTCACAAGGAGGAAGAAAAATGATTTGGGAGGGATAAAGCAAGAGGGTCATTATAGGGACAAAAAGTGTTAAAAACGTGGTAATGTGAAATTCCGGGGGAGGGGTTGTATTTTCAATTCCCACGTCTGTGGGAAAGTGACCCAAATTAGGGTTAATTACCATGCTTCCTTGGCCCATCCAAACATAGTAATTTCGTTGAATTACTACATTGTGTGGGAATATAGCCAAATTCGCTCATTATTTAACTGCATCCAAACGGCCCCTTTATTTCCTTACTAGCATTCTAATCTTGGTTTCTTAACTTGAGACATAACTTCATATGTAGTCTCCAAGGTGTCCCAAATTTTATTTGTTGTTTTTTACATTGCTACTTTGCCATACTCTTCTCTTCCAAGAGCACATTTAAGGATATGTTTGGCTTTGGCGATGATATGTAAACTTACCAGATCTTTTTCTAACCAACTTTTGATATCATTCTCAACTTGCTCTAGTCCTATTTTGATATTTATCCATACCTTTATGCCATTGGCTTGTAGAAAATCTTCCATGAAATTTTCCAAAAAGCATAGTTGTTGCCATCGAGTTTTGGTGGTCTTGTTGCAGACTATCCTTCAGCATGCATGATTGGAGTGTGATGACTCATCATTCTGGTTGATGATATTGTAGCTTCCATAATTGCATCTTGTTCCTCTTGAGAGACCTGCTCTGATACCAATTTTAGAACACGTGTAGCACACAAATAATCTTATAAATACGATAAATGAAAAACGACTAGTTATGGATCAGTCATATGGACTTGTGGGTTAGGCTTGACCCCATTACTAAATCTGAAGAGTTTAACGAGATGGGCTCTGGCCCTTATCTGGTCATCTTCAACATTGGGCCAACAAGGTCGTATACCTGTTGAGAAGCAAACACAAGATAGAAGAGCTTAATGAGAGGAACATGCACACATTATTTTTTTAACCAAGCTTAGCCTATTGCCTATGTCTCAACTCAAGGTGGCTCACCCTTTGAGACGTAGTGTCTAGGTTTTTATATTATTCATTTCTAACTTCAAGTCGAGTTTCTTTGGGTGCAACTCAAAACCTTGACATGAATAGAGCAATATACCCCTTTCTCTCTTTCTCACAGACACTCATGCTAAAGAGAGAAACTACACAACCTCACAGACATTGAAGAAATAAAGACATTGAACACCTATCACTTCTTAAACCTAGTGCTAATCATAGAGTGTTTGATCTTGCTTTGTGTAGGATCGCTCTGTCACATTCTATAAGGCTTGTCTGGTTCCTTCCTTCTATTTATACTTCCTTTTGATGCAACGGTCTTCTCTTGATCTTTCTTTGATTGGGGAGATCCTTTCCTATAATCATATATTCACAAATATGGAAAGTAATAATTTTATTTACCTTTGAAGAAAGGGAAGCTTTTTACCCAACATCATCAACCTTTACCTACCATATTCGAGAAGCTTGAGGCAATGATTATTGGTTTGCAAGCGAGCGATAAAAAGCTTGAGGCACTCCTAATTTATGATATACCTCAAAATCCTCAAGCACATCTTACCAACGATACAAAAAATAATTGAGAGAAAGTAGACGTCAAAGTGATCTTGACTAGGAGAGGAGTATCCAAGAATTTCCCTAGCTCACACAAGGAAGAGGAGGAGAAGGAGAAGATCCTAAAAAGTGAGGCTCGCTATCCAACCCTCTTTAAGAATTTAATAGAAGAAACTCTTGGAGGAGCAAAAGAGGAGTGCCACTATTGGAAAAACTAGTCTAAATGGAGAATCCTAAAAAGAAACTCGAGAGGTTTCTTGAAGAAGAGGACACAATAACTATCAAATCAACTCTAGTGGGTTTGAAGACATTGTTCATGTGGGTGAACAAAGGAGGATTTAGGACATTGTATGATTGAGTGCCTTCTCAACAATAACTAAAGGGAGAAATGATTAATTGACCTTGGAGCAAGTATGAGCATCCTACCTCCCAAATATATATATATACATGGATTTGGATCGCATGGAGAACATCAACATTGAAATCAAGTTAGCAGACAATAATCCATACCAAGCACTTGGGATAATCGGAAGCATGCTTACCCAAGTAGGACCATTCATCTTGTTCCCATATTTCATTTCTAGTTTATAATTTTGAGTTACTCATTTAAGGAACTTATTGTGTCCCTTTGGATAGATGTTACATTTGGAGCAAAATTTTGAAAATTATAACGAGATAAAAGAGTCTTGATGGAGAGGAAATGTAAAAAATTCACTTTTGTACAAACCAGGTAAGTATTCTAATGTGAAAGATGTAAGAAACCGATAAAAATTTGGCTTGACCACTACGACGGTCAGGTGACAGTCATACCAGCCGCTCCCCTTCACATTATAAAAACCCAAATTTCACACCACACTTCATTTTTCACACCTCTCTTCAAAGCCAAGCTCTCCCCTCTCTTCTTCCTTTCAAATCTTTTTCCAAATTCTTCAACTTTCAATCACCAAATCCACCTCCAATACTCAAAACTAGATCCCTAAATTATAGATACTACCAAGCCATCACCAAATAAACAAAGCCCAGTAAAACAACTTCAAAAACAATGTCACCACCATCCATGGCGACATTGCCTGTCTCGTCACTGTCGCCACTGTCTCTCTAGTTTTTCATCAATTTTCTTTTAGTTCCCGAATTATTATTCAATTCAAGTAAGTATCCATAATCCCTAGATGAATTTAGGAGCTTCAACCGTAAATTTAGAGCTTTAATTGAGGATTTAATATTTAGAATTGCATGTTAGAATGGGGGTATTCTTGCTTTGCAATTTTCGAACCTAATGGGTACAATTGATGTCTTTGAATGATTTATCATAGCTAATCTGCTTAAAAGTATGACTTTCTATGGTTGTTTATGGTTCTATAATTCTTTTATGCTTGGATGGATGAATGAATTTTAGCAAAGGTAATACTAAATTTTTTCAAATTGCGCATATTATCTTTTCAAATTTTGAACTTAAACATCTAGCTATGTTCATTTTTGAAGTTTTTATGGTAAAAGCATTAGTGATTTTAAATTTTTCCCATGAGTAGGGCATGGAAAGTTTTCTACAAGTTTTAATGTGTAGTTGAACTAGATGGATCTAATGTCGTTTGCTTGGGCTAATGCATTCTCCTTTTGACATTCATTTCAATTGCATATTTGCCTATTATATTATTTATGCTTTCAAAGACTAGCATGATTTGCATATATTGGTGATCCAATTTCTACCATTATGATCTTGAATATTTCCTATCGAATTGTGTTTTGCATTTTATGAAATTGGATGAGTACGCCATGTTGTAGACTATCTTAGTAATGCATAATATGTTAAAAGTTATATAATTAGCTTATATAAGAAGTCACGCTCTAAAGTGTGGGGTTAATCTCATTTAAATCTATTTCATTTGGATATCTTTTCAATTGCAGAAATGTGGAAACTTTTCTTAGATTTAGGACGACATAAGGTGGAGAAAGATGATGCTGCATCATCTTCACGACGGTCTAGAAGGTCGGATCCACCTTGAGGAGACCCCAAGGTAACTGCTCCACCGAGGAGATCAACATGCCTCAATAGGAGGGAACCCATCATAGAGAGGAAGAGGAGTCCGAGTCAAGAAATTTTGTTTCCCAATGCAAATTTGCTAGGAATTCTCCAGCAACAACATTGGATGACTATCCATGGATAGCAGGAGATCCAGGAGTCGTAGTGGACAAATGCACCAGGGGCTAGAGGTGCTAGAGACTGATGAAGAACTCGAGATTATTGAGTGAGTAGAGGAGCCCATACATCCTTTGATCAACTTCCCACCAGAGACCCGGAGGAGGAGGTGAGTGGAGAAGTGGTGACATGTTGCTATAATGTCCCAAAGAGAGATTGATTGGGAAGATTTGCCAGTACCGAGGGTGGGGTACAAGGATGAGGCAGAGACTTGAGCATGCCGATCTATTGACACTCTTCAAAATTAGAAGAGAGACTATTGACGCCCTGACTAGAGATTTTTTGCTACTTTGGCAGTTACACCAGCAAAAAACTCTAGTCAGACTTCCATCACCTATCAACTAGCAGGGAGGCACTTCACAAATAATTATGATAGCTTTGCTAAAAAACTAGGGATTTCCTCGTATCACACTAGATGACCTCTCTCTAAGGCTAAACTTGGAGGCTACTGGGAGCAAGGTGCACAACAGGGGATCTTCAGAGCTTTATGGAGAAGGATTACAAGAGACTCGACAATAAAGTTTATTCCTAGATATGCTAGGCCTATCTCCATCCGCTATCCATTTATGAGGTTCGTGCCCTACTTTGGCCGAACCGGTTTTCATATGAGGCAGAGAGGCGATGGAGGCAAGGTCTCCACAGTGATATGATATTCTATCATGCTCTTGTGCATGATTGGTGGCTTCATTCAGCATGGCTAGTAGTGGCTCCCTTAGTAGGTCCGCAACCATCTCTTCACATGAGTACTTCCAAGAGGAGGGTACATTAGGACCATTGCCCGGTACATACGATCATTTCTCTCTAGGACACTAAGCAGACTCGTGGACAAATTTTCCAACATCCAACTTATATCTTCGAAGTTGAGAGGCTGGCAGCAGTAGGAATCGACCAAGCCAAAGATTTTTTTCCTAGCCAAGATGCATGGATGCAAGCAGGAAGGCCAGAAGTGCAACTTCATAGAACTTAAGAGCTACAAAGACAAGAAGCTGGTCAATCTTTCTCAGCACCACCACCACAGTATCAGGACTATGGATCTGAGATATCAGTCTTGAGGGAAGTCATGCAAAGACAGAAAGCAAACCTTCTCGATTACCAGATTATTAATGAGCAACATAGGTATGTCTTCGAGCAAGATTATAGAGAGTAGCTGGAGGAGATTTGAGCTTGGATGAACAAGTTTGATCATAATTTTGATAACTTCTTATCAAGGCAAGGACCATGAGGTAGTGGACGTCAATAGATAGATATATTCTATCCTTTGTGGATTTCTATTGCTTTAGTTTGTTTTTGTTTTTTTATAACACCCAACAACAAAATGAGATCTAGTCGGGGATGATTTTTATGCTTCAAAATGCGGTTCAATTCCACGAGTTGATGAGTGAAGATGCACATGCTCACATTAAAGAATTTTATGGGCTTAGAGATGGTATCAAGGTAAAAGAAATTCCTCAATAGGCAATTCGACTAAAGCTTTTCCCTTACCTTAAGTGAAGCGGCAAAGTAGTGGTTGAATAACTATCCACATCATTCTATTACCTCTTGGGTGGATTTGTGTGATATGTTCTTTGCAAGATACATCTCACCTTCAAAGACGACATCGACGAGAAGTGAAATCCAAATGTTCAGACAAGAGGAAGACGAGCCATTATTCAAAGTTTGGGAAAGATTCACTTCACTCTTTCTTAACTACCTGCAACACGTCATAGCCAATTGGCTACAAGTGGAGAGCTTCTATAATGGGTTAACTCGTGAGTATCGAAATTTGATTGATGCCGCTAGTGGATGAGCTATTATGAACAAGGAAGTAGGCTAATTACAAAGGTTAATTGAAGAAATGGCTCTCAATAGCTATGATTAAGGTGATACAAGACGAGGAAAGCAAAGGGCAATGTGCTACAAATTGAAGAACCATCCTCATTGACGGCTCATCTTCAAGAATTAATAAAGAAGATTGATCTTGTCGCATCAACTATGAAGAGTAATGGTAAAAAATTGATAAAGTGCAATTGGTGTGGAAACATCAATCATAATTTGGAAAATTGAAAAGCAATGGTGGAAACATCGATTCAACATGAGCAAGCTAACTTTGTTGAAGGTCAACAAACATGCAATAATCCATATAGTGCAACCTACAATCCGGGATGAAGAAATCATCCTATTCATATGGTCTTCACCATCGGATAGGAAACCTCCTAGTGTTCAAGGGCAAGCACCGATGCAAGCTCCATTTCAAAGATCCAACCCATCTTCAAACCAAGGTCCCTACTCGGATCAAAGCCGACCTTTGGATAATCGCTTGACAAAGCTTGAAGATATGGTGGGACCATTCATCAACACTGCCACAAGGAGGTTTGACACGAGTGATAGGTTTGTGGAGAATGCTGCAAAAAAAGTTTTTAACCTTGGAGGTTGGTCAAAAGATCATCAAGCAACACTTCAAAATCTTGAAGCACAATTGAGCTCTATGGCTCAGTCTCTAGTGGCAAGACCTCAAGGAGCTTTACCGAGCAACACGGAAACTAACACAAAAGAAGAATGTCATGCGGTAACTCTATGGAGTGGCCGACCATTAAAGGAAGTTACGAGCCGAACACTCTATGCACCCTTGAGGGTGGTTCAAAGAGAAGCTTGTTGAATAGGAAGTGATAGCCCCCACTAAGATCAATATCAAGAATGAAGATATTCCTTAGAAGTCTCAATTATCCGAATACATTGCAAAGGCACCTTATCCCAAGAGTTTGTTCGAAAGTGACCTAAATCGTGATTGTGCTCAATGGAAGGATACTCTCAAGCAACTTAAGGTAATCGTTCTTTTCTTGGAGATGGTTATGGAATTCCTAAATATACGAATGATACTCTCGAGCATCAATATTATGCCTACAAGGATTTACAAGGAGCTTGGACTTGGGCCACTCACTCCAACAAGCATGAGAATCGAGCTAGCTAACCAATCCATTGCTATGCCTTGCGGCATAGTCGAGAATGTCTTGGTAAGATGTGATCATTTCATTTACCCGATGGACTTTGTCATTCTAGACACGGAAGGATGTGTTGATGCCTCGATCATTCTTGGAAGACCGTTCTTGGCCATGGCAAGGAGAATCATTGATGTTAGAAAAAGCCGAATCATACTAAGGTTTGGCGAGGAGGAGATCTGATACAAGATTACTCCACTCCCCAACTTCCACAAGTATAAATGGGAAGGTGTGGAGAAAGATTGTGATCCAGTCACGCCTCCAACACTACCACCTTCTAGTCTCGAGATTGAATGGTTCAATATTGTATCTTATGAAGATCCAAAGGATAAAGAGAGTGAAGAGAAAAACAACTCAAGGAAGCCTACGAAGGAGTTAGGAGAGACTAGTTCTCCCCACAACAAGAAGATGCAAGAGTTGCTTCTCATTTCCCAATTCCCATCATGGCGAGTTAGAATGGAGGAAGCTTCAAAAGTTTGAACTTGAGACAAGGTATCCTAAAGCCAAGACGCGGGATAAAATGAAGAAGAATGATGCAAGCAAGCTAGCCTCCATTAAGGAAAAAAGAAGAGTATGGGGAGTGCTACAAGCCACTCACGGATTAAGATGTCAAAGTAAGGAAGCTTGGTTTCTACAATCATCATCAACCTTCCGAATGATGCTTTGAGTCACTATCCACGCGAGACGGCTGAGAGACTTCATGGTCTCCACCTTGGACTTCACCACAAGTTTGACTACTATGGAGCACCAAGGGTGGAGGATGAAGCTCCTCTCACTTAGCTCTCTCAAGGTAAAGTCCGACAAAAAGACTTCAAAGACGAGCTAGTTGGAAGGCAACCCAACAATTTCGGGTTGCATATCTTTCTCTTTTTCTTTTGAACAAATTGTTAAAGTTAGAGACTGATTAGCTTTGATGATGAATGATGGACCTTAGCCCTTGCCACGTCTCAATTTTTAAAATGAATATTGCATTTTGATGTTTGCAATCCCTAGGTGTGGTGAAAATTTGATTTTTGCCTATAAGAAACAAGATAACGATTGCGAAGCCAAAGATCGCGGCCGAGATCTCTTGACCCCAGGCCGCGATCTTGCTCGCACCTATTTAAGGGGAGGTGCACCTGTCATTCTTGTGCTCTCTTCCCCAATGACTTTTAAATCTAAAAAACCATGTTTCCAAAGCTCTTTTGAACCTTTTGACCATACTTCATCTCACCTAATTTTTAATTATCATTTATTGAAGTATTGCTTAATCTCTTGGATTAATAACATGTCTCCAAGCAAGCTTAGATACTATTATCCATTTTCATTTTTTCTATCACTTTGGTACCTTAGCTAGGTCAAAATGCATTTGAGTGCAATGTGAACTTTGCTACTATTTTAGGCTATGTCATGAATTCTTTGTGCAACAGGATTGATGTTTATGCTTTAATGATGTCTTACGTGTATTGGGAGACCTTAGTGGGTCATTTGCGCATGATTTTTTTATGTTCTTCAAGTACGCCCACCAATGTTCAAAGAAATTCCCCGATCACATATTTTTCAATTCTTTTGATCCTATGCTTCACATTTGAACTTGTATGTTTATAATTGAGCCTTGAATGACTGAGTTAGGCTTATTTATGGAGAATGAATGTCGTTTATGTTGACTATGCCATGTTCTCTCCATATATGCTCCCTCTTTGATTACATTTTTCCACTTAAGTGTACAGGTGCATATATGATGTCAAAGATACTTTTAGAAGTTGAATTATAATTATGAGTGAATTGATGATGTTTTTTACCTTTTGTGCTACATTTCTTTTCCAATGCTTTAATAGAAGGCAAAGAGTTATTCAATAGATGAATCATTGAGATGTATGTTTATATTGAGGGATCTTTTCTCCTCAATAACGTATCTTAATGTTCCTTGCCTATAGAAAATAGAAAATAGAAAATTGACCAAATATATCTATCTTTCATTGACTATGTGAGTCGAGATATGAGTAGTTAGATGTGAGTAGTTAGATGTGAGTAGTTATGCATTAGAAGCCTTGTGGAATACAACCTCAGACATTTTTAGGATTTATAATTTGATTGTATCTCATCTTCATTGTTAGAATACTACACGAGATTAACAGTCAATGGTCATGCAACTAGGTAGGTACCTAGAGTTGTAAGGTTCAAATTTCAATTGGGAATAATCCCTATTCAAAGGGAACTTCGACATGATGTTCACGCAATCCAAATCCCACAATGTTTGATGGGTGCTCTGCCCTAACCTAAGGGGATGATCACCTCAACCCTGGTCAAGAAAAAGTCAATAGCCACCTCTCTTGAAGCAATAAATTGATAAACACCAAACAAGCATAGATGGATAGAAATCATGGCTAGGTCACATTCAATTAGTAATACCTACCTACATTCTAGAATTAATGGCTCCTACACAACCTTAGTGGTTCAAGTCATAGAGAGAAAGAAAATGTAGACTAGAGAGAGGAAAGCTTGAAATCATCTTATTCTCGTTATCTTGGATGAATTATTCTTTCCTTAGCTCCTCTAAGGTGTTTCTCGCACTAATTTCTCCCTCTAGAGGGTTTTATAAAGGTTTTTAGTGCACTTCATGGCAGGGATGGCAAAACCGGCCCGCCCCGACGGGTTTGGCCCGACCCACCCTGTTTTGGGGCAGGTCAAACCCGACCCGTGAACAAACGGGGCGGGTCTTGGCCCGACCCGTCACAATCCAGGCCAGATCCGGGTACCAAGCCCACCCCGACCCGTCCCCGCCCCGCCCCGCATCTACTCTATCAATTACCCACCCCGGCAAATCGACGATAGGACTACCTCTCTAATCTCTATACACGCACAACTCTCCCTTCTCTCCCACCCAGCACCCACGCTTGAAACCTTTGACGCTTCGATTTCTCAACAAGTTCCCAATTCCCAAATCCCTAATCATATTAATCCCTCTCAAACTCTATTGGTCGAGCTCTAGCCAACGCCTCGTCTTCTGATCCAATTGAAATGTTAACAGCACAGCCCCCAGAGAATAAATCAAGGATGACTGATAGATATTCTCCTTGTGCACTTCTCCTTCTCCATAGATCCAAGCCGAGAGATTCAACAGGTAAGAAATCGATTCCTTTTGATAATTTGGATGTTGATTGAATTTGCCCTTCCATTTTGGATTTCTGAACAGCAGCACATGCGCATCCCATATGGATGTAGGGAGCCGATTATAATACTCTTTCAATGATCTCACTAATACCCTCACTTCCTGAAACTTCTCCCACTTTCAGATCTTTTCTTTTACTTTTGCTAATGGGGAAGAAGTTTAGGGTTTACTAAGATTCAATAAAACGTTTGGTTTCAAGGAAGTCTTGAGTGCTTAACTTACCTTGTTTTATTATTTTTAATGGATACTTCTCATTACGTTTATCCTCATAAAGTTTTGATGTTATGTGTTATTTATGTAGATTGTGAGATAAATGGATCAAGAAGCTGGAGATTTGAATCAAAAGTCATATGATCCTTCTGTAATTCAACCTAGCTCTGACCCCAATGGCACACAAGCAGGCCCATCCCAAATGCCTGTTGCAGTAGAGGTGCAGAATCAGTTTGGAAATGGAACCAACGATAATGATGGCAATGAGGTGGCTAACAATGCCAAAGGCGGGAATGAAGGGAAAGTCTATTCTGAATGGTGGGCTCATTATGACAAACTGGAAGTTAACAAGGTTAAGAAGGCAAAATGCAAATACTGCAAGCGCTTAATGGTTGGAGATCCGAAGCAGGGAACAAGCCATCTGAAGAAGCATTATGAAAGATGCCCCAAACGCAAGGTTCCTGTGGATATAAGGCAGCAGCTCTTACAAGCCAATTCCAACAAGGAGAAATTTCAGCTTTCCCCATTCAACTTTGATCAGCAAAATTCTCGGAAAGAGCTTGCAAAGGCGATTATAAAGCATGAGTACTCTCTTTCTATTGTTGATCATGAAGGTTTTAGGAGTTTTGTTGCAAGCTTGAACCCGTTGTTCAAGATGGTATGTAGAAACACCATCAAGAAGGACTGTCTCACAATCTATGACCTTGAAAGAGACGCGATGATGCAACTTCTGGACAAAAATGAAGGTCGTGTGGCCTTAACGACTGATATGTGGACATCAACTTCGCAAAAGAAAGGATTCATGGTCGTCACAGCTCATTATGTCGACAATAATTGGAAGCTACAAAGTCGAATCATTGGGTAATATACTATGATTGTTGCTTTCTTTGATTCTGTTCTTATTTGTAGATTATTAGTTAGTAGTTGCTTGCTGCACTATTCTTCCAATTCTGCATGTATTGCCAAATCTGCTTATTAAGCTACTGTTGTACAACATATTTCTAATTTTTCTACTTATCTCTAACCTATGCAGGTTCATATATTTGCCAGCACCACATACCAGTGATGTTCTTGCCGAAGCATTGTGGGATTGTATGACGCAATGGAATGTTGACAGCAAGTTATCTGCTATCACAGTGGATAATTGCTCAACTAATGATGCAATGATGTCGCAATTGTTGGAGAAACTTCCATTTGAGTCTCTTCAACTTGGAGGTATGATGATTCATATGCGATGTTCAGCACATATACTGAATTTGATTGTGAAAAATGGGCTGAAGGTGATTGAGCCGGCAATTGAGAAGATTCGAAGTAGTGTCCAATTCTGGTTGGGGACGCCAAAAAGATGGGAGAGGTTTGTGATTGCTGCTCGTCAATTACGTACTAAGTTTTCTAAGAAGCTAATCCTTGATTGCGATACACGTTGGAATTCAACTTACATGATGCTAGCTACTGCTCTCAAATATAAAGAGGTTTTTGCTAGGATGAAGAATCTTGAACCAAAATATAAATGCTTGCCAACTGAATCTGAGTGGAAGTTGACTAAGGAAATCTGTGATAAGCTTGATATATTCCATAAGGCCACTCAAGTTTTCTCTGGCACGAAGTATCCTACTGCAAACTTGTTCTTTCCTATTATTTGTGAGATTAAGCTGGCTTTGAAACAATGGGTTGATTGTGGTATTGAAGTCATTGAGTTGATGTCCTTGGAAATGATAGAAAAATATGATAAGTATTGGTCAGAGGTGCATATCTTGATGGGGGTGGCTGCCGTTTTTGATCCAAGATACAAGACTGAGGTATTCAAATGCTACTTTCCTCATATTTATCACGATAGTAGCTCAATTGAGATAGAGAGGATAGTTGGGGTATGTCGTCGATTGATTGTGGAGTATGAGAAGAAAGAAAAGGAAGAGGAAGAAATGAATACTGATGGTCAGAGTGTGCAATCCTCAAAGGGCAGTCAAGTGTCATTTTGTTTTAGATTTGATGCTTATGCTGCCCAAAAGAAAAGGAAACAGCCTGAGAGATCGGAACTCGATGCTTATTTGGATGATGGAATTATAAGAGATGCATCTGATTTAGATGTGTTGAGTTGGTGGAAATCAAATAAGGGAAAATATCCTGTCTTGCACAAGGTTGCTAGAGATTTTCTCTCTATTCCAGCTTCTACTGTAGCTTCAGAGTCAGCTTTTAGCACAAGTGGGAGGGTCATTGGCCCTCATCGCAGTAGGCTTGCCCCAGAGACCGTAGAAGCCCTAATGTGTGCGCAAAATTGGTTATTGGCAAGTTCAAAAGGTAACTTGTAGTTTTATTAATCATTATTAGTATCATATCAATAGTCTGTTCAACATATATTTAACTATTTTCATTATGATACAGGGGATCCATCAAAAAGGCACTCACTTTCAACAGTTTTGGATGATTCAGAGGATGAGCTAGAAGACACAGCTGAGGAACTTGAGGTAAGTTATACTGGTTTGTTCATTATCTTGCTATACTGGTATGTTTCTAAAATTTTATATTGTGATGCTACTGTATTTGTTTAGTTTAGCTGTTATGTGTTACATGTTAGTACATGTTGTAGTGTTGTGCTTTCCTGTGTTTTTGCTTCTCTTTATTAGAAGTAAAATTAAATGCATTCAGTTAGTTTATTACAGCTTTTCTGCTGTTTTTATTTTGTCACATGCATGTATTTACTATTTAGTTAAGCTTTCCTGTTGTGTTTTTGTTCTATCTGTGTTGGTTTAAAACCATATTATTCATTGATTGCTTATTATCATAGACATGTCTAGAACAAAGAGACCAATATAGCTTGATATGCTTACTTAGTATAGTCCAAAACTGACTGGTTGATGTTGCTTTTAATGAAACTTGCAGACTGGAACAGCTTGAGCAAGTGGTGTTGGAGTTTGAAGTCTGCAGACTGAAGGTCTTAAGGAACTTATATAATGGATTTTGCAGATTGCAGCAGCTTGCACCAATAGTGATGCAGCCTACAGAAGTGAAATTTGAACTTTGAAGTTAAATTCTGGAGTTTGCAGACTGCAGCAGCTTGAATATGAAGTGCTTAATTCTATTGTTATAATTTGATGTGGATTTATGGTGAATGAAGATGCAGTTTGCAGTAGGCTGATATACTCTATCTAGTTTAAGTTTTGGGGAGATATTAGCATTTAACTTGAAAGCTGATGCATCAAGCTGATTTTCTGTTTTTTCTTTTTGTTTTAGTCTTGAACAATTAGTTGTTCCAAATTTTCAAGTACTCTTTTACATGTTGAGTTGAGTTGAAGTTTCTTTAGTGGTTCTAGATTTTTGCACGTGTTTGAAAATGGTGGTGAATGGTGAACTGTAAATGGTTCCATTGCATATATGTTTCATTGTATGGAAGAATGGGGCAGGGCGGGTTTGACCCGGCCCGTACAGGGCAGGGCGTGGGTCAGAATATCAAGATCCGTGACAGGTCGTGGGGCGGAGCGGGGCGAAAATCAAATTGGCAGGGCAGGTCCGGGTATTGCACTACCCGACCTGTTCTGGACCCATTGCCATCCCTACTTCATGGCCTATGAGCATGACCTGAGGGGTGGTCACGACATCCATCTCTGACCTTGGTCGTGTTGTGTAAAATATCATCGAATCGCCTAAAACTCCATGCCTTGTCTTTGTTCACAAGCACCAAGATCGCGACCTTGATCTTCATATAACGGTCGTGATTAGGAAATCGTGATTATGATCTTTCTCGCTGTTGAAATCCTCCTTGGTCGTGATACTGGATGTGAAACTTTCTGTCCATTTCTGTATCAAAATTCAGAGGGTGCATCACAGCCTGTAGGTCATGACTGTGACCTGTGAAATTTCTCCCTTCCATAATCATATGCAATGCAAATGTTCGCGAACGAACCCTAAACCGATCCCTAATCGATTGTAGATGAGTATAAGGCTTGGAATATCATCTCAAACATCAAGCAAGCATAAAATACGATGAAGTGGGGGTAATTTCTCCATAAAAACGTTCATCACAACCTAACTCATGCCAAAACTCATGATCGATCACTAGGAACACATTTTGGCATAAACTAGCTTCCAAGGTGGCCTAGACTTCCTGATTTAACACACAAAAGCCTAGATAGGAGAAACAACACCAATTTAGGTGTTATCAAACTTCCTTCTTGATCTTTCTCAAGATGGAGGTACCTTCTTATGTTCCTTTCGAATTTGAATTGTAAAGTGTGATTCGGGTATGGGTTTTAATTTGTCGAGAGGGAGGAAAAATGTTTGAGGACTATATTATGATCTCTATGACAAAGACTAGGTATTTTTTTTTATAAGTATGGGCGTAAAAACTGTTACTTTGATAGCCATACTACATAATAAAAAGAAAAATTTAGCTTTCTAAAGCGTAGGTTCCAAGCTAGTTAGCATATATAAAAAGGTTAAATTAAAAGTTTGGTCACTAGCATTAATATTCATTCATAAATATAAAAGATAGATTTGATACCACTCATGTGGAAGCATCCAAATATTTCTTGCCTCTTACAACAGCAAGACTGATCTATTTTCGTCGTAGCAAATGAGAAGAAACGACGAAAATAGATCAGCCTTCTTTTGACTCTGAAAGGTGAGATGCAGAGAGGTTCATTCTTGTATTTTCAACAACTAGTTGGTTTGTTTCTTAGGGTTCACTATGAGTTTGACTCGAGCTTAGATTTTTTATGTATGAAATAGCTAGCTAGACATCGATGTTGAGGGGAAAAGTGGAAATAAGGAGGAGAGAGAACGCGACCAATTGGCAGGTGAAAAGTGGTTTGTTTCTTAGGGTTCACTATGAGTTTGACTCGAGCTTAGATTTTTTATGTATGAAATAGCTAGCTAGCTAGACATCGATGTTGAGGGGAAAAGTGGAACTAAGGAGGAGAGAGAACGCGACCAATTGGCAGGTGAAGTTCTTAAAGCGGAGGATTGGGCTGTCGAAGAGAGCTCACGAGTTGTCTGTGTCGTGGGATGTCGAGATTGCAGTCATTGTTGGAGGACGGAGACGAAATAAGAGTCTTGGGATAGAGTATAGGGTCGGGTCATAGGTTGAGTTGAGTTATCTTATGTGATGGGTTTTAATGACGTTTCATATAAATTGGTTGTCATTAAACACTTTTGTTAGCCATGTCAGAAAAAAACTCATGCTGTTAACAGAGACTGACATAAAAAAGCTACCAATTACCACAATGAGCTGTTGAGCTAATTCAGTGACCAAAATAAAATATTTTTGTTACAACGTGAAACAATTTAGTAATTATAGTGACCAAACTTACAATTTACCCTATAAAAAAACCAAACCCAAGTGGCTGGGCGGCTCAATCTACCTAACCAACCGAATCACTTTCCCGTCTCTCTCTCACTCCCCATGGAAAGTGCGCCCGACTTCAACCTTCCTTTCGAGACTGCAAAAGCAAAAACCTTCCGCACCGGAAATATATCGTCTCTTTCTACTCACTCTCCTTGTTCCATTTGTATACAACCAGTATGCATAACTTAAACATGGCGCTGCTCTCCTCCTCCTCTTCTTGTTCTCCGAAATTGGTTATCGGGAATCCCACTTCACTCCAAAACCCTAGAAGAACCCTTCCCTTCCACCTCCGTAATTGTCGGATTCTCCCACACCATTCCAGAATTCCCATCGCCGCCTCCTCCAGCAGCTCTGCACCCCCTCCGCAGTCGCAACCGGAGGCTGCTCGTTCTACTACTTCCAGACATGGTATTCTATCCCAATTTTTTCTTCTATGTTTAAGTAGTCGTTGTTTTGAGTTCTTGCTACTTATCTCTGCTCGTTTACATGATCCAATCCTGCGAGCCGCATGTGAATTGTGGATGCCTAACATCCTATAGATTCTTGTTCCTTCTTCATTCCCACTAATGACTTCGTTCGGTCTGCTTGCCATTCTTGGTGGGGCAGGAAAATTTGGGGCTAGCTTATTGGCTAGCATTTCCTCGTCGTCGCGTGGTCAGCAGACATCTTCTGTTGGTGTTAGCTCACAGCCAGTGCCTACCCCTCCTTCACAAGTGTAAGTATACTCTACATTCTTCAGCTTTCAGTTTTCCCTGTCTTGTTCTACTCTACTGTTTTCAGGCCAAGAGAGATAAGGGAAACGGTGAAGCAGGTCCTATGGGTTAATTGGCTGGGGCTTTTGCATATCGCTTATGTTGCTTATAATAGTTTTGACCTTTCTCACCTTTTCCCCTCCTTTGCAGTGGGTCGCCTCTCTTTTGGGTCGGAGTTGGTGTTGCTTTCTCTGCGGTTTTTTCATGGGTAAGAAAAAAGTTACAATTTTGATGCAGCTTTATGAACTCTTCATTGCTAGAGTGGGTTTTTAACTAGTTTGACTGAATTACAGGTGGCATCATACTTGAAGGTGAGTTTTCTTGATTTATAAGGTATACATAATTCATAAGCAGTTTGAGTATATAATCTTTTTGTTTGTTTTTTGTGGTTTATGTTTTGAAGCATCAATATTAGTACCTCGTAATGGGAAGTCTTATTACCTTTGCTTCCTATGCGGATTTTACTGGCTTTGATGGTGTGGCATTTCAGGGAAAGGAATCCTTCAGTACTGATTTTATTATCTTACCAGTATGGGAATCACTTTAGGACTATAGTCTAACAAGCGCTTAACATTTCATCCTCAACTGAACATGCCCTTATGAGGGATATCTATATGATCCAATCGATTGCGTAAAACACACGGTAAGAACGGAACCGGGAAAAGTATAGAGAAAAGACAGTTCTTTTCTATTCTATTAGTATTCGATTAATCTTAGTTAGTGATTCCGGCTCAGTGAATCCTTTCTTCCCTGATGAACTGTTGACACCAGTCCTACATTTGGTCTTCGTGGACCGAGGAAAGAGGGGCTCAGCGATAAGAGGATTGTACCATGAGAGAAGTGTATATTTTTTTCTATACAAATTAATCCAATGGATACTACATAGGACCACCGAAATATAAGAATCCTTCGATGCTGGAAGAAGTAGGTAGAATCCTATACTGTTGTGAAACTGAAAAACTAATTGGACCTTCATCTGATTGATGGACGTGCTTTATAATTACCTCTAGATGATTAAATGTTACTAAAGCTAATAGGAAAATTGGAGTTCGGTGTATGCTTGTTCATTACTGTATGGCTTAGTTCCCATTGCTCCAGTTGGAATTGGTGTAAAGTAAAGTCTCTTTGATATCTTTGTCTAAATCTCAATACTTGGTGACTGATGTCAACAGTAGTTCAAAACTGGGGATTATGCTGGAAACAGTCCTAGCTTCATCCTGGGGGGTCAGCAACATGGATCTCTAACACAGACAAGGAGAGGAAGATTAAGATATTTTCTTATCTACTAGCGTAAACATTGCAGTTTTCATAACAAGCTGGGACTATTTTGAAACTTCTTTAATTTTACACTTTCTGTTAAACAATTCCAATTTAACTGGAGCATAGATGTGCCATCATTCTTGCTACGCTAATATTAAAACAGTTACCGTGTTCTCCATTGTACGTAAAAGTGGGCAAATTAATTGCTTTTCTAGGAAAAGCTAAGTTTATCTTAGGTTATGTACAGAACCCGAGATGATATGGAGGTGATACTGGACACATTGGGTAAGGGTTACAGAAGTCTCTGTTGTTGTTTACTGTTTTCATTTCACTAGCTCTAGCAAGGGGAGTTGGTTTGGTACTATAATGGTTTGCATGTACCTTTTTGGTTTCTCATCTTGGAATCCTATTTCTTTCATAAACTCTTAATTCTCAGTTTATCTTCCTTTACTGTAGAAAAAAGCAGGTTCTTTGGTTTCTTAATTACTGGATGTAGGGGAAACTGATTATAGTCTTGGGGTGTTGTCTTTCTTTACTTAGTTGGAATGAGAAAGAGTAAATATCTTGTAATTTAAAAATGTGTATAAAGTTTTTGAACTAATACTTAAAGTAAACGGAGGAGGAGAACAGCTATGTGAGACAGAGCTGTTGCCTTCAGCAATCCAGGAATTCTATTCAATTGTTTTAAAATGAATTCATGATACACCTCAGACAACAGCAAACATCAAGTGCCAAGCTAAGGCTCTGTCTATTTTTCTTAATGTGATGCTACCCTAACAACTGGAACATATTGCACAGAGCTATAGTCGAGGTTAGGCTGTTCTCAGTTCCTGCTGTCGTAGCTGTTCTGTTCCATTAGTCTTTGGCTTTTCGTTAACTCTGTGTCTATTCTCAAAGCTTAATACTACCAATTATTAAAATCGTTATGTCATGTGAAATCTGTTTCGTGTAAAGTCAGCAAATTTCCCCTTTCCTTTTCTATATTGTCCTTCTGTTTAAGAATTAATGGATGCTGCTTGGAATGACAGATAAAAGTCTTGGATGGAACATCATTTTTTGTAGCTTCCTCGTATGCAATTCTGATGTGGTACCAATCTAAACAGAATAATGTGGCACATCACTAAACTCTCAATATTTCCTGTTTTTCGGTATCTCCAGAAATACGCAATGCAGCAAGCTATGAAAACTATGATGAACCAGATGAATACTCAAAATAACCAATTTGGCAACGTTCCCATTTCGCCATTCCAATTCCCAATGCCTACAACTTCTGGGCCTGATACCTCACATTCACGTGCAACATCATCACCATCTTGGCCTGCTGCACCTTCATTTTCTGCATCCTCGGCAGCTGAGGTTGCTACCCCACCACCTCCTACTGTTTCTCAACCAAGGGCGAGCGTGGATGTTTCTGCAACTAAGGTTGAACAGTCTTCAGCCACTAATGTGAGTAATGATGTCGAGACCAATGAGGATAAAAATAAATACGGTAAGAGAAATTTTTTCTCATACGCTCAATTACATTCTTTTAGGGTTGTGCCACCATTTCCTTAATTTTTAATGTACTGTTGCTTGGATGTGTAGTGCACTCAGACTATTAGTTGACCGTCCCTTGTCCTTGTGAACCACAGCAAATTTATGGCTATGTATAGTCTGATTTCCTTTTGCTAATTGCTTGCATCTCCTCAGGAAAAGCTTATTACAACATGGTGATTGTACTATATGGTTATTTCGTTATCGTCAATCTGAATAGCCGGCCCTTTTGCACGTTTTCTCTAACTTCAACCACATACCTAGTTAAATCTTCAAGTCTTTGAAACTTGATAGATAAGTAACTAGTCACCTAATAGTTTCATTTTTTTGTTGTGTTATTGAATTTGGCTTCCTTCTGCAAACCGGGAACGAGTTTGAACCTAGCCAATTGTCATATGAACTGTTGATATATCCTCGTAATGATATTATCTTGCAGGTGTTTTAAAAACGACATAATTGATACCATTTCTGGCTGTAAATGCAGCATGCTTCTCCAGAATACCATTTTACTCTCTTTTTGTGATTTATGGAGAACTTTTTGTTTACGTGGTTGCTATCTGGTGTGGTCCGTGTTTATTCAGTGACTCCAACTGAAGCTGAAGGCTATGTTGTGTGAATCTTAGGGGGTTTAGCTAGCTTTAAGATGGCTTGCTCATTTTGTTGTACTACTTCAGAAAGACAATATGTCTCAACAACTTCACAGCATTCAACCTTTGAGATTTATACTTGACACTGTGACAGTATCTGTAAGAGGTTCTTATCTTTGTTGTTTTCAGCTTTTGTGGATATTTCTCCGGAAGATCAAGAAACCTTAGTGAAGACTCCTTTTGGAAGTGCTGATGATGTCAATGAGACAAGCTCCTTAAAGGATGCCCCATTTGAAGTAGGTCTTTATTGTTGCAGATCTGACTACGCTCTGCTTCTAAATTGTGGCAGGACTTAATGTTCTTAGCTTTTTATGTAGCCTTCTCAAAACGGAGCTGCTTTTAAGCAGGATGCAGGTGCGACTGAGGGCTCTCAATCTACTAGTAAGTAAGAGTAGTCTCATTACCAATGGTCTTGTTTGTGAGATTGCTTTTCCCTTTGGTTTACACAGTTTCAATTGTTTTGTTTTTAAAGCTATGTCTGATTATATACTTCTATAAATTTGAGATCTGGCATTGGCACTGATAAGTAATTGGAAACTTCTGATTTCTACCTTGTTTGTAATCTTGGAGAAAACAATAATTTTTTTCTTTGAAAACTTACTTGAAACTAAATAATATTTTAAATAAATGATAGAAACTTCCATAGTCCTTTTAACGCTATGAGGTAGTCAGAATGATTAAGGTCAGTATGAGGATCACCGCCATATTCAACTATTTGATGCTGATGATTTGGCACTATGGAAAGTGTCATCATTTTGCTGTTTTTTTCAATGTCATTTCACTAACAATTTACATATCTAAATGAACATTTTCATCTTCATCAGGGGCAGGTCCAACTATATCGGTCGATGCTTTGGAGAAAATGATGGAAGATCCAACTGTACAACAAATGGTTTATCCGTAAGATTGTTTCCCCAAAACGCAGTTGCTCATCTACCATTGTGGATTATTCAAATATAAAAACATCATCCATCATTGTGTTATGCTTCTTTTTGCCAGGATTCTTTTCCTTCAAGTTTTGGCATCGACTTTGTTTCTAGCTCACTAGGTTTAATCTCATTGTATCTTTGCAGATACTTACCCGAGGAGATGCGAAATCCTACCACTTTTAAATGTGAGTCAACTAATTAAAAGTGCGGATGTCACCAATCCTTTCTGATGAAGTTACACAATTTAAAAATATTCGATCAACTTCAGACCAAGCATAAGTACTATTAAGTGATGGACTTCAAGTGATTTTGTCTTTCCTAGTTCACCAAAAGCTTTATATGCATTTAGTGGATCCTGAACCTTGTGCTCTTCCAAAATTTTATTTATTCTGATATCTTGTTCAACAGGGATGCTACAAAATCCACAGTACCGCCAGCAACTGCAAGACATGCTGTAAGCCTTTATTGAAGAAGTTTGGATTGTAAATTTTATTTGCTCCATAAGTGTTGCTGCAAGACATGTCTCTTTTTGCTGAAGAAGTGTTTGATGTTAGCTTTTGTTTATGAATTGATTTGGTTATTTGAACTTTGGGTATGCTCATTTGGATTTATTTATTTCTATTTGTGGTTAGATTTGCAAAATTCACACATATTCTGGAACATAACACCTATGCGCAAGCTTTGCAAACATCTTAGATAGCTTCTTCTGTCTTGTGTAGTGTTGTATGGTACAGAATTTTTGTCATTTTATACAATTTTTTCAGTAGGAATTCCATATGGTGGCAGCCTTACTGATGAGTGGAATGTGGAAATGTAAACTGTGCTTCATTTTATGTGTTTTTTCAGAAACAATATGGGTGGAAGCAACGAATGGGACACACGTATGTTGGATTCCTTGAAAAGTTTCGATCTCGATAGTCCTGAGGTTAAGCAGCAGTTTGGTAAGTTCTAATTTTGCATTTACATCTTGTTGGGTTCTGTCAGCTTGGAAAGTCTTGTAAATCAGGAAAGTTGTTTGAGATTCATCCTGAAGTTGTCCCATTTCTTCTGAAATCTCACAATGCAATACAACTTATGGCAGATCAAATTGGGCTTACACCTGAAGAGGTAATCTCGAAGATCATGGCCAATCCTGATGTTGCTATGGCATTTCAAAACCCAAGAGTGCAACAAGCGATCATGGATGTACGTTCCAGATGATTCTGATTATTCTACTCTGGCTCTGTTTACTCGCTAATCTTGGGCTCTGGAAATAACCATTTTTTGTACCTTTTATTGTTCGGTGTTGCAGTGTTCGCAAAACCCAATGAGCATAGCGAAATATCAGAACGACAAGGAGGTAACGTCGACCGCTTACCGGTTTCTGCGCGAGTTTGCACCTCCAAGGAAGCTTGTGACGTTGCACCAAAATGCATGAAATGACAATGCTAATTTGACAGTGTGCTGTTTCTGGTTTTGCAGGTGATGGATGTCTTCAACAAGATATCGGAGCTCTTTCCTGGGGTCACTGGGCCTTAATTAACAGTCAAAGTTCCCTTCAAAAAGGCTGTTTCTGCTCCAATTAGCAACTGCTGCTGCGTATTTGGAGGTCTTAGTGAGAAGTTTTGGATGCTTTCTTTTTTGTTGTTGTTTGGGGTAGAAGACGACGGTAGTGGTGAGGTTTGAACTTTTGAAGAGTAGAGAAAGGGTATTGGACAGCCTGCGTCAATTCTTGTAAAATGAATAATAAGCTAAACTTGTATGAACGGTTAGAAGAAAACCTAACTTTTGTAGTCCAACCGAATTAAATCCTTTTGAGTGTTTATTGTTTGTTCTCTGGGCACGTGATCTTTCCTTTCTTGGCATCCAAGCAAAGGAAAGTTGTGTTGTTCTGGATAGACAGGCTATATCTTTTGAAATCCGCATTGGGTAACTTTTCTTAATAAAAGGGTAGGAATAAATAATGCGTTTGATAACTTTGCATATACAGTGGTAGCGACGACGTTGTTGTTGGTAAACCTCGACCTCGCTCATCAGATTGCGGACAAAACCTCCTCAAGGGCCACAGCCATCCTCTCATACAACTGCCAAACCAAGGCGACATCTCTCTCCCTGGCTGCGTAGTCTAGCTGCAATTTCAAGATGGGAATCCATGGATCAGTCACTAGCAGCTAGGGGAAACCAAAGGCAGAAACAAAACAAAAATGGAGATGGGGAAACCTCGCTCTGCTTACTCTGCTGACGGTGGTGAAGAGTGCCGAGTAGAGTGCCCTGAGGCGCGGGCGGAGAGCAGGAGGCTTGCTCTGGATGATGGAGGACAGGTCGATCTTGAGGTTTGAGGAGCTCTTTCTGAGCAGCCTCTGAGCTTCACTCCACGAGTCCTGTTCCAACAGCAACCCTTTCACTTCCAGCAGCGACCGGGCGTGGCCTCTGATCCCAGTGACGGCCTCTTCCAGCGTTGGCGCCGAAGGGCCCGAAGACTTCAACATCTGCTCCCAGTCCATGCCCGACCCACTTGCTTCTTGCTTCTTCTGCGTTACCAAAGACGTCACTGTTGCACACAGTAATAGTACTGCTGTTCTTCTCCCGACCTTCCTCTTACCATCCTTGAGCTGCTGCTGCTGGTTCGCAGGCTTTATTCTGCTGCTGCTGCTGTTGTGACGCAAGCGTTGTTGTTGGGTCTGGCAAGCTGCAGACGGGACGAAAGTTGGTGATGTCAATCTTATCATCATCATCAATCTTTCGAGTGAAGAAGTGAATTTGTCTGAGGTAGTTGGATCCGTAGTGTAATGTTGTCTGTCCGGAAAATATGTCTAAAGAGGAGCTTCTGCTTTAGCACTAGCAGAAGAGACTTTCTCTTATCCATTCGGTCCTCGTTAGCGAGCGAGCTGGTTAGCATTTTGGCAGCAGCTCTACTGACTCGTGGGCTTTTCTTTTCTGCCTGTTGGTCGGCCCGCCCACATTTGCTACGAGCGTGACTCTGACTGACTTATCCCTCCGCCTCCACAAAGGAAATGAAAATTTTGGGAGAAAGTTAGAGTGCTAACTTTTAGCACCATACTAACTATTCTAATCACCATCTATTTTGTTAAGTCAAATCTAACGGTGGTTATTAATGAATAAATGAAGGGTGTGTTTGGTATTTCAAAAAATTTAACATAATTAATTAATTAAAATCTAAAATATATTTTCACTCTTCTTCTTTTGTTAGTCATTTTCGGCCCATAAAAATTACAGTAAATTCATTACTTCTTAAATTAGTAGCGGTTTTAGCTGATAGTAGTGATTTTATTGTTAGTAGTAGTGATTTAAGAAGGTTTAATTAAAATCGATAAATGATTTGGGGTTGATAGTAATGTTTTTATACTGTTCGGTAGTGCTTTTCATATAACTATTGACACTAAGAACGAAAATATTACTATGACCATACAAACAAGTCAACAACTACTAATATTTGTAAAAAACGCAACACATTATAATAAAAATCACTACTAATACACAATTACTACATACAAATCACTACCAATATATAATTACTACATATATTCAAAGTCTCTTTCCTCCTCGGCCTGCATGATCCCAGCAAGTCGGCCCACCCCAACACGTAATCGCCCACAGCCGAAGAACACTTCAGCCTGCTCCAAAAAATCATCCCCGCCTTAGCAATGTTGCAAAGACATGCCCCAGACTAATCTTGTTGTTCCCCTCAACTGCTCCATACATCGGTGTTTGGATTTGATCGATGGTGGCCCCAGATCTGTTGCACTGGGGCATCGACGAGCATAGGGGGAAGGCAGATTCGAAATTACCTCTCTCTACGCCGACGGCGATCCAGATAATGAAGAAAAAGACGTCGACACGCGCCATCAACGCACCTTCTTCTCTCATCGCCGCATGCCTCCACCATCATCGTCACTGCCTGCCTCCTCCATCGCTATCTCCGGCTACCATTCTTCTCCTGTCGCCGCCCGCCATCATTGCATGTCTCTTAGGGCCTCTCGTTGATGTTTCCGTCGCCGCACCAAGATGGTTCATGTAGATAGAGGGGAGAGGGGAGAGATGGTTGGTGTAGAAAGAGGAAAAGATGAGAGGCAGCATTGAGTGGAGAGTGGTGGTAAGAGAGGTTATGTATTAGGGTTAGAAGTAATATTACTAAAATATCTTTTAGTTAATTCTGACCTTAGAATTATCATTCTAATCTAATGGCTCTTAAACAAGTTAGCATGGTGCTAACCTCTTAACAGGTTAGCACCTAATCCCATTCCGAAAATTTTAACAAAAAAAATTGGGTAGTTAAACTTCACCAGAGCAGCTCATGTCCACAACCTTGTGGACTATAACTTTGCATAACCTCCTAATCTGCCGTGCACCACAATTAATATGTAACCGCCAAATAAGGGTAATAATTACACGGAGGGGCAAAATGGTAATTTAACAATCTCTCTAGCAATTCGAAAAAGCTAATTTGACAACTACTCCCTCGCGCCTCCTCTGAAATTCCTGCAACAAAAGGAACTGAGAGAGACGGTTCGTATTCCAACTCAAATTCTCTGCAATTTTGTTAAGATTTTTGCTCCTCCCACAAACAACTTCAGATCTAAATAAACTCGCAAGAACTCTGAAATCGAACAATTTTCTTAACCTTTTCAAAGAATCATTGCATATTGCACTATCCTCGCTTCTTGGGTGATCAAGCTAGGGTTTCAAACTTCAACAACGATAGGTTCCAAATATCGCTAGACTACAAAGTCAAGGCAAAAATTCTCTTGATTTCTTAACACTGTACAATACACTTTAATAACAACTGCTAACTATTGCACACTTATATTACTTCAACCACCTAAACAAATTGCTATTTTCTGCATTCGGGTCCATTAGGTTGAAAAAAAATAGATCAATTTCGCACAAGGTGCAGCCCAACTAGAATAATGCACTTGCAAGGACATTGATGGATGCGCAAAAAAGCAAAACTAGAGGAATTGGGCCTTGCAGGTTTAGCAGTTGTAGACACCACATTTTGTCCGGAGCAAACATTCTACTTAAAATAAAATAACAATAAATTGAAAAGGAAACTGTTGGGGTAGTAGAGAGGAGCCCATGAAAGTTAAGAGCCCATTGGACCTTGTTGGGATAGTGGAAAGGAGCTCATGAAAGTTAGGAGCCTGTTGGGCCTGAAGCCCATTTATGGCCCATAAGAGTATGACCTAGGTGACTATGAAGGAGCAGGGGCGCATGACGACAAAATAGGCTCGCAGACAAGGGAGTACAGGTGGACGAGGTCAGAAGGGCGCCACGAGGCCAGTGGTCCCCCTATGCGCCCCGACGTGGAAAATGGACGGTATGCCACGTGTAGGCGCGTAGGCGCCAGGGGAGACCGAGCATTTAATGCTAGGCTGACGTAAGTCTTGGTGGCAGGAGTTGGTCGGAGCTTGGTCGAGGAGCTCGAGTAGTATAAATAGCACTTGGTAGGTAGCATTTAAGCAGGTTGGTCTTTCTCACACTAAACTTCTTTCTTCACTTCTCTCTCTAGAATAGCTTCTGACTTGATCGTCGGAGTGCTAACGGACGGGTCTAGCCCTCCCGGCGCCCGTCCTGCAGGGTCCAAGCGCCAGGCGCGGAGCAAGTGGAAGAATCTCGAGGGTGTGAGAGTATCACGGCATCAACAATTGGCGCGCCAGGTAGGGGGCGTTCGGCAAGATAAGAAAGATGGAAGACTTGAATGTTGGAAGTGTAGGCGCTGAGGATGCGAGAACGGAGAATTCCAGTCAGGAGGGGAGTGAGCGGAGATCGAGCCCGGTTGTGAGCATGGACGCAGAGGACGAGAGCCGCGAGCGCCCATCTATGGAGAGTGATACGGTGTCGAAGAGGGAGCTGTTCAAGATTATCGCTGATCAAGACCGAGCTATAGCAATGCTTCGAAGGGAATTGGAAGGAGGAAGGAGCGTTGATACAAGGGAGTACAGCCCCCCGGTGAGGAAGCGGGACAGGCTCATAGATGATTCGGAGGTTAGCGAGTACGGGCGCCCGGGCTATGAGAGCCACAATCCTGAGGTAACACCACCTAGGCGCCCGGGCGTGTGGAGAGCGCCAGGCGAGTGGACCATCCCGGCCCAGGACGAGCAGAACCCATGGACGCCCAAGCGTCAGGCCAGGCGCTTCGGGATCAGGCAACCCCTAGCGCCAAGCGTGTTAATGGAGCCAGCGGGAACTACACTCCCGCCGCTGACCAGCTATGATGGGGTCACTGACCCCGAAGATCATCTGAATAGCTACTTCACGAAGATGCAATTGTATAATAGCACTGACGCCACGTTGTGTAAGGTGTTTCCCTCGACCTTCGCAGGGGTAGTTTTAGATTGGTATCATCAGTTGGAGGAGGGGCGCATCGAGTGCTTTGAGCAATTTGCAGAGCTATTCTTGTCCAAGTTTGCTAGCCGTAAGAGGCGGACGTTAACTATAGGCGCTTTGTTTAAAATCAAGCAGAGAGAAGGTGAGGCGCTTAGAGAGTTCTATGACCGCTGGATTTCGGTCGCCATGGCTGTGAAAGATGTGCAACCGCCAGTCTTGGGAGTGTGTCTGGAGGAGTGCACGAATAGTGATGAGTTGTGTCGGGTACTGTCTAAGAGGGCGGTAGTGTCGACTGAAGATCTGGATCGAAGGGTTCAGAAGGTTATTGCCTTGGAAGAAACATTGGCTGCTAGGAGGGCAGAGAAGAGGCGTGTGGGTAGAGAAGAAGTAGAGGTGCGCCAGGCGCCTAGGCCATTCATTATGAACAACGCTCCGCAAAGGAGGATGGATGGTCAGCGCCCGCAACCCAGGAGTGTGGGAAATTTCACGGAATATAACGACTCTCTGAAAAATATTCTGCAATATGTGAAGGACAGAGGATACCATGTGCGTTGGCCGGGACCTATGCGTGGACAACCAAACGAGCGGAACCTTGATCGATATTGTGACTTTCACCGGGATAAGGGGCATCATACGGCCAATTGCTACCAACTGAAATCGGAGTTGCAGACGTTAGCCGAACGAGGCATGCTCAACGACTTCATAAGGAAGACGGAAGAGAGGACGCACCGCGCGTATGTCACAAGAGAGGCGAGGCCAGCGCCTGCTGTGGTGGCTGAACCTAAAGCGCCCGCTCCTCCCGTCGTGCAACAGGCGCCTGGTAACCTCCCGGCGCCGGAGGCCTACCCTCCTCCACTTGAAATACCCCCGCCTCCATTCGAGCTGAATCAGGAAGGGGAACCCAACCGGGTTAGGCTCACGGTAGAATCCATAACCGGGACCGTCGATTTGCGGGACAAGTTGGACCGGTCTAGGCGCCTCCGGGCCGCATCCGTGGAGGCGAAGGCGGCGGTGCAAATATGCTTTAATCAGGAGGCAGAGGAAGCATGTCAGGTGCCTTCGGAGGAAGCTTTGGAGATCCAGGGAATCATTGCAGGGTGTAAGGTCAAGAGGATGTTGGTGGATACGGGAAGTTCGATGGATGTTTTGTTCAAAAGCACGTTCGAGCGCATGCAGCTAGCGCCGGAATTGGTGAGCCCCTCCGATTCGGTGCTTATAGGGTTTTCTGGGGCGCCTGCCCATGTGATCGGGCGCGTGCGCCTCCCGGTAACCTTGGGCGACGAAGTGCACCGAGTGACACATGCCGTGGAATTTGGGATAGTGGATTGCCCCTCGCCGTACAATGTCATACTGGGAAGACCACTGTTGGCGTTATTCAATGGGGTAGCCTCGACTTGCCACCAAACGTTGAAGTTCGTCGCCCCACAAGGCATAGGAATTTCGCGAGGAGAAGGTGCCCCCCGCTATGCGCGAGAAGAGGAAGGAAGAAGGAAGGGCGCACGGAGACACAGAGTAAACAACATAGACGTTCGGTCGGAGGATGCGCCTAGAGCGGAGCCTATGGATGATGAGTTCATGGTACCGATCGAAGAAGGGCGCCTGGACAGGCAGGTACGAGTGTCGGCACAGGCTCCTGAACACATGAGGGCGCCCTTGATCGAATTGTTACGAGAATTTGGGGAGCTATTCGCTTGGGGCCCCCAGGACATGCTGGGAGTGTCACCAGATGTGGCGGCACATCGATTGGCCGTTGAGGAAGGAAAGAAGCCTGTTCAGCAAAAGCGAAGGAATTTGACTCAAGAGAAGGAAGAGGCTCTAAGGAAAGAAGTCGATAAGTTGCTCGAGGCTGGGTTCGTTGAAGAGGCCAGATACATCACATGGCTATCGAATGTGGTATTCGTCCCAAAGCCATCGGGAGATTGGAGGATGTGTGTGGACTTCACAAACCTTAATCGGGCGTGCCCAACAGACGCCTACCCCATGCCTCGCATTGATATACTAGTGGACGCCACGGCTTACCACGAGGCGCTCAGCTTCCTTGATATGTTTTCAGGGTATCATCAAATTCCCATGTTGGAGGAGGATAGAGCGAAGACCGCCTTCATGACGCCCTTTGGTAACTTCTGTTACAAGGTGATGGCATTTGGATTGAAGAATGCGGGTGCCACATATCAGCGCATGGTGAATCAAATCTTTCGGAGGCAGTTGGGAAGGAACGTGGAGGCATACGTCGACGATTTGATCGTGAAGAGTAAGAGGCGCCAAGACCACATTGTGGACTTGCGTGAGACATTTGAGGCTATGCGCTCGTATAATCTGCGACTAAACCCACAGAAATGTGTGTTCCTTGCGGAGGCCGGCAAGTTTTTGGGATTCATAATCACGAAGAGAGGAATCGAGGCCAATACCAAGCAAGTTGAAGCAATTATGAGGTTGGCGCCTCCCCGAACACCGAAGGAGGTGCAGGGGTTGACGGGAAGGTTGGCAGCGCTTGGGCGCTTCATTCCGAGGTCCTCGGATAGGGGCGCCCCTTTCTTCCGAACATTGAAGAAGGCCAGTAAATTTAAGTGGACGGAGGAGTGTGATGAGGCATTCGGGGATCTAAAGAAGTTGCTGGTCGCGCCAACGGTGATGACGGCGCCCAGGCCTAAAGAGACTCTATATTTGTACATTGCGGTCTCCCGAATTGCTGTGAGTGCGGTGTTGGTGTCTAAAGATCCGTCAACGAATGAGGAGCGACCAGTGTACTATGTAAGTCGTACCATGGTGGTGCATGAAACGCGGTATGCGCCTATTGAGAAAGCGGCGCTGGCGGTGGTAATGGCGGCAAACAAACTCCGGCCCTACTTCCAGGCTCATAGCATCATCGTGCTCACGAACTTACCTCTCCGAACGGTCTTGGGGTCCATGGATGTGTCTGGGCGCCTGGTTAAGTGGGCTGTTCAGCTGAGCGAATTCGACGTGAGCTATGCGCCCCGACCAGCCATAAAGGCTCAAGTGTTGGCCGATTTTGTGGCTGAAGGAGTAGTTGATGTGGGAAGCGGCGTGGAAGAGTGTTGGCAAGTTCAGGTGGATGGAGCCCCAAGTAGATCTGGTGCAGGAGCGGGTATTGTGCTAATTATCCCCCTGGGCGCCATGCATGAAGTCGCCCTGCGATTCGCAACACTTAAGACGAACAATGCGGCGGAGTATGAAGCTGTGTTAGCAGGGCTTCACATGGCAAGGGAGCTAGGCGCCCAGAAGGTTAATGTCCAAACCGACTCAGCACTGGTGGTCAATCAGTTGAACGATGTGTATGAGGTCAAAGAGGAGGCGCTAAGCGTGTACGTCCGTGCCGTCAAAGAAAAGTGTGCGTGGTTTCGGGAGGCGACATTCACACATATCCCAAGAGAGGAAAATGCCCATGCAGACGCCCTATCGAAGTTGGCCACGGCGCTGGACTTTGGAGAGGAAAGAAAGGTGATAGTTACCAAAGAGGCCCCACGAGAGGAAAGGGTGATGGCAAATTTCCTCGGAGAGGCATCGGATGGGTGGATGGCGCCCATTATGTTGTTCCTAACGCAAGGGGTGGTCCCGGAGGACCCGAAAGAGGCTTGGCGCTTGAGAAGGAAGGCGGCGCGATGTGTCATCATGGAGGGAGTGCTATACAAGAGGTCTCACTCCGGCGCCTATCTTCGGTGCCTCACAGAAGCTGAAGGACAAAGGGCCATCGCGGAAGTCCATCAAGGAACGTGTGGCATGCACGCCGGGGCTCGGAGCCTGGAGAAGGTGTTGTTAAGGCAGGGATATTATTGGCCAACAATGAGAGCTGACGCTGGGAAGCATGTGGCCGGTTGCCATCAATGTCAAATCCATGCCAACAATATACATGTGCCAGCGGCGCCCATGCAAGGAAACGTGAGCGCCTGGCCATTCGCTCAATGGGGGATGGACCTACTGGGACCCTTCCCAAAGGCGCCCGGGCAGTTCAAATACTTAATTGTGGCTATCGATTACTTTACGAAGTGGATTGAGGCGGAACCATTGGCATCCATCACAGAAGTGCAAGTGCGGAAGTTTACAAGGAAGAACATTTTCACAAGGTTCGGGCTGCCAGAGTATATCATCACCGACCACGGCAAGCAGTTTGATTGCAAGAAGTTCATCAACTTTTGCGACGAAAATGGGGTGGTCTTAAGGTTCTCCTCCGTGGCATACCCGCAAGCAAATGGGCAGGCTGAAGCAGCTAACAAAAGCATTTTACATGGACTACATACCAGGCTCACCGAGGCCAAAGGAAACTGGGTGGAGGAACTCTCAAGCGTCTTGTGGGCGCATAGAACCACTTTCAAAGTTGCAACAGGCGAGACGCCCTTCGCGCTTACGTATGGGAGTGAGGCGGTGTTGCCCGTGGAGGTGCACATCCCGACCTTTCGGATGGCGCATAGGGACGAGTCGATGGAGGCGCAAGAGCGAATCAACGAGTTGGATCTCCTAGACGAACGCCGCGAGAACGCTGCTCTGCGTCTGGAGGCCATGAAATCACAAGTGGCTCGGTACTACAACAAGAAGATGCGCCCACACGGCATTGTGGTTGGGAGTTTAGTGTTGAAGCGTGACTTTCGACCGAAAGCTACTGATGGAAAGTTGGCACCAAAGTGGAAGGGACCGTATCGTGTGCAAGAGGTAGTGGGGCCTGGCACATTTAAGTTGGAGCATTTGTCGGGAAAGAAGGTGAAGAGAACGTGGAATGCCCAGAATTTGCGAAGGTATGGGGTTGTGGATGCCAATGTGACGAGAGAGGATGGTAGGGTGCTAGAAGGGGCGCCCAGCTTGTGGTAAACGTGAGGACAAGTATCAAGCCTCGGGGTGTGATTTTTTTTTATAGGAATATGGGAAAACGCCTAAATGCGCCCGTAGTATTAGCGCCCGGGATACTTAAAGCGCCCGGTAATCGCGTCCTGAGGTTGTTTTATGAAATCGGCATACATATACATACCACTTCAATTGTTCGCTCATAGTAGTATTTTAAAGCGCCCCTATGCGCCCTCAACATTTGTGTAAAGCGCCCCTCCGCGCCCGGGATACTTAAAGCGCCCGATGGTAGCGCCCGGAGGTTATTTTGTAAGTCGGAATATATATACATACTTGTTTCGTTAACTTGCCTTTGAGAGTGTTTTATAGTGCCCTAATGCGCCCATAGCACCAAATCATTGTGCCCTCTCATGCGCCCGTAGCACCAAGTCATGGTGACCTCTAATGCGCCCACAGCACCGAATCATTGTGCCCTCTCATGCGCCCCTAGCACCAAGTCATTGTGCCCTCTCATGCGCCTATTGCACCAAATCGTTGTGCCCTCTCAAGCGCCCGCAACATTTATGTAATATGCCCCATATGATAAGATAAAATACTAAGTAAAATATTGAGGTAAGACGTCCGTAAGACTAAGACGTCCGTAACACTTGTCTGTTCATAAAGCAACCCAAATAAAAGATAGCCAAATAAAACACAAGGCGCCTAGGTGGGCGCAACAAAAGGATCAAACGCATGAAAACTCAGACAGTGGAGTAGAGGATCAATCTTCTTCATCCCCATCCTCTTCATCACTAGACTCCGAGCTCGATCCGGTACCAGCTTCATCCGCTTGATCTTCGGGAGGCGCAGGAGCGGCGCCGATGATGGGGCGCCCACTGGACATGAAATCGATGACAAAGTTAGCCATCTCCTTGACATCCCAATGGATATTGGGATGATCAGCATCCAGCTTCCTCTTCAGGATGAGGATGCTGTTCAAGGATGCCTGCGCCTTCACCGCCAAGTCTGACACAGGCGCTTGGGGGGCAGGCTTCTCGCTCTTAAGCGCCTCTAGTTCTTCCTGGCGCCTCTTCCCTTCTCGGATCAATTTCTTATTCTCCTTTTGCAAGGCCTTCTTCTCATCAAGGAGGAGGTCGATTTCACTCCTCTGGGCGCCGGCTTCCTTGTCAAGATCAGCCTTCTCCTTCACCAGCCTGGCCACCTCTTCGTGATGCGCCTTCTTGAGAATCGCAAGTTGGGCCTCATGCGCCACCTTCAGCTTCTCCTTTTCTTCGTCCACCCTTTTCTGTAAGAGGGACGCAGCCTTGGCGACCTCGAGATTGGCGTTCTCACATTCCTTCGCCAACTCTGTTTGGCGCCTCCGCGTTGTCTCCAAATCATCCCTCGCAACGCCAAGCGCGTTGTTGGCTTCCACCTCGCCTAGGCGCAGCGCCTCTTGCGCCATGGCGCCATTCTTGGCCAAGTGGAGCATCTACACCGAAGTCAACATAACAAGTTGTAAATCATTAATATGGGCGCATAGCATGGCATCATGATAAAAGTTTGAGAATATGAGTAAGTTAATTTGGAAAGCGCTTGGTATACCTCAGCCGCTATGCGCGCCACTTCTCCCCAGAGATTCTTCCCCCCAACACTCGAGGGCGCTCCCAGTACTTCGGCGGCGTGGAAAGCGAAACCGAGCGCCGAGCCTCGCTCCAATGCAGACCTATCCGAGCATTCCACCATGACCCTGTGTTTCGGTGGTTGCAACCACTTTTTCACAAAGGGGTGGACAGGCGCCTCCTCTTCTGTGCGCTGCTTTTTGCCATGAGTCGATGCGCCATCATCAGACTTCCTTTTGAGCCTGCTCGACAGGGGGACTTCATCAATGTCCAGCTCAGGATCGGACTGAACAATAAGAGGCGCCCCCTCCTCAGGTTGCGCAATGACAGGCGCATTCTCTTCCGGAGCCTTCGCCACTTTGTGTGGCTTAATTCTTCGCGGACTCGAGCGCCCCTTCCCGCCGCTGGCCGGAGCACTAGGCGCATTGGTTTTGCTTCCGGTCCGTGCTTGTGTTGGGGTGGTTCTCTTCTTTCCTTTCTTCGAGGCGCCCTTCTTCTTGGAGGCGCCCTGGCCTGGGAACACAGGCGCTTGATAGTCTAAACCCATATTCTCCAGCTGGGTTTTCATCAAGGAGGCCACGGAGGTGAAGTCCACGCCTGAAAAGACAATACACAACATAGTTAAAATAAAGTTAGCCATATACGTATAACACAGGCGCATTAGCCAGCAGCGAGGCAAGTGCAACACTATGCGCCTACCCACCATCAGCATAGTACTCATGAAGAACAGGGACACGCGCGGCTGTCGAACTCAAGTTAACTGGATAAAGGGACAACAGGCGCACATGCTCTTCCTCCTCCCTGGTTAACGCCTCGTCAACATTAAAGCGCGAGGTGTTGCCAACCCTCCAACGCCGGGTAAACCGACCACCACTCTCATAAAAAGAGTCCGCGTGCGGCTTGATAAAGAAATAAGACCTATACCATGCGCGCCCCAACTTAGGGCAATCCTCCACAAAATGTCCCGGAATGTCCAGGCGCCTCTGTAGAGATAGACAATTCTTACTGCTGGTCATCGTGAAAAAGTGCTTGAAGAGCTTGAACGTGGGAGTGATGTCGTTCTGACGGCATTTCAACTTGAACAAAACATGTATCAGGAAGATAGACGGTGACAGGCGCCCAATAGGACAGGCGCATGTATCCAGAATTCCCTGTAAAATCGAGTCCAAGGGAAAGCGCAACCCGAACTTAAAGTACTCTCGGTAGATCCCAATCCAGCGAGGACCCACAACGCCTACCCTGGTAACCCGCGGGGCAGGCGCATAAGACCAGCTCCGGGGTAAGCTGCACGAGGTTATCAGGCGATGCAACTCTACTATTTTGAAGGTGGCCACGTGGTTTGGCCCAGCTCGAGTCACGGGCAGGTTGTTTATACTCTCAGGCGCCCCCCCCCTGTGGCCAAGTATCGACCCACTCAACTATCTTGAACGACCCATCTTCAGGGGCGCCTGAGTTGGTGGAGGCTGGAGAATTTTGCACCTCACCCGATTCTGACGAAGCGGGCGCGGAGTCCGAGGTAGGCGCGGAGCCTAAAAGTTATCCAATCGCCCTCGGTCAATGACACGGACCTAAGATTGCTAACGGGCGCCTAACAAAGGAGCAATGCAAAATTGAAGAATTGGAAGTCAGGGGGGCATAGGAAAAATACCTTGGTTAGTTGTGGAACCCGTGGGCGCGGACTCCGAAGGCGCCTCTGAATCTTCAGGCGCGTTTGAGACTTGTTTCGCCGACGTAATTGCCGTTAGGGGCGCTTCGACATTAGCAGTCGCAGTGGAAGAAGAGTTACCCTACGCTTGCTTGGGCGCCTCCTTGGTCGACCGAGGCGCTCTCTGGTCCTGGTTTCGCAGCGGGTCAGGCGACAGATGCTGCTCCAAAACGTCAAGAACGCTAGGCGCCTCCTTATCGACGGAGTCAGGCGCCGCGCCGGAATTTGACTTCGACATGGCTCGATGAGAGCAGGACGGGCGCACAGACGTGAGAAAAGAGGGCGCGTGGGTGTGAAAGAGAGGGAGCAGCTAGAGAGAGGAAGTAGAGAGAGAAGTAGATTTGGGGCGAATGAGATAGAATGGAGAGGAGGGTGAATATTTATAAGAGGAAGGGAGGAGGTGAAGAGTCACCTCGGAAACCGCGCGTTGAACGGTCCAATCCTCGCCCTCCGTTCAAAATTTGAATTTTGAAATTCAAAATTTGAACGCACACCGAGTGGGGGGCAGGAGGTACGGTCATGCGCACGGTCATGCGCTTGGTAAGTGCAGGGCCGTGCGCCTCCTTGTTTGTTCAAAACCAGGTGGAATGATGAGGATCGCGGTTATGCGCCTCCTGTTTTCTTTCTTTCATGCGCCCGAACCTAGGTGCGAGCGGGCGCCTTAATGATTGAACATGTGTAAGTCTAGAAGGCGTATGGGCTTGTGATAAGTAAGATCAGACACCCTCATGGTTAGAATGATGAGGATCGGCTGAAAAGGCAGGGGGCAACGTGAAACAAACACCGAAAGCGCATTGCTTAGAATGGGGGCGCATGGGCCTATGCAAAGCAAATTCGGGCGCCTCATGGTGACGCAAAGCCTAATGAAAGCCAGGCACATAGTTAGGCGCTCACCAGTGAACACCTAACTGGGGGGCAATTGTTGGGGTAGTAGAGAGGAGCCCATGAAAGTTAAGAGCCCATTGGACCTTGTTGGGATAGTGGAAAGGAGCTCATGAAAGTTAGGAGCCTGTTGGGCCTGAAGCCCATTTATGGCCCATAAGAGTATGACCTAGGTGACTATGAAGGAGCAGGGGCGCATGACGACAAAATAGGCTCGCAGACAAGGGAGTACAGGTGGACGAGGTCAGAAGGGCGCCACGAGGCCAGTGGTCCCCCTATGCGCCCCGACGTGGAAAATGGACGGTATGCCACGTGTAGGCGCGTAGGCGCCAGGGGAGACCGAGCATTTAATGCTAGGCTGACGTAAGTCTTGGTGGCAGGAGTTGGTCGGAGCTTGGTCGAGGAGCTCGAGTAGTATAAATAGCACTTGGTAGGTAGCATTTAAGCAGGTTGGTCTTTCTCACACTAAACTTCTTTCTTCACTTCTCTCTCTAGAATAGCTTCTGACTTGATCGTCGGAGTGCTAACGGACGGGTCTAGCCCTCCCGGCGCCCGTCCTGCAGGGTCCAAGCGCCAGGCGCGGAGCAAGTGGAAGAATCTCGAGGGTGTGAGAGTATCACGGCATCAACAGAAACCAAAAGGAATTGGTTGAGATTAGCAATGACGAGTCTATGAATACCAGTAATTATCAAACTCTACTCTCCAATATCGTATGAGTTGAGACTAGCAGTGACAAGTTAATAAACACTCAAACAATTATTACTCTTATTTGATTCTAGATGTTTACACATAAAAAATAACTTGCCACATTGATAATTTACAAGGCATTAACTGTCTTTATAAGGTCATATCAATAATAACAATCAATGATAATTAAGTTGGACCTTATAGTACTAGATTTTTAAGCCTAAACGGTCAAGTCGCCGAGAGGGCACTATTTTCATCTTTACCATCCTATACCCTGGATGGTAATGCACATAAGATCATACAACGTGGTATGGAAGTGTACCATTGTGATATGGACATACCAGAATGTATATTGGTTGAATACATGATAGTTAAAATATACGAATTGTCATTTACCACAAGTTACCACCCCTATACCAGGGGTGGTATGGAGTGGTATATATGGGTCCTGTATTTTTCCCCCAAAAATTTGTAGATTAAATAAATCATGATTAACTAGTTTCATATGTGCAAATTTTTTCAAAATTCGAATTGAAAACATAGTTGGTACCAAGATGGTAATGATTGATATGAGTGGAATGATTTTTTTTCTTTCAAAACTTCTACTCATGAGGATAGATGGGGCAATTCAGGTGAGATCCAACGTAGATCCAAATTTCTATTCACTCGTGGGATCCGGGCGATCCGGGAGGGACCACCACGACTCCTCTCTTCTCGAGAATCCAAACATCCAATATATTGAAAACTGATATCATTTAGTAGATCATAACGAACTCGTTTCAAATGTGCAATTTTTTTTGAATTGAAGATAAGGTCCAATTAAAAAATTAATTAATTCGCACCCTACGTATACTAAAAACTAAGGACCAAGTTTTTTTTTATAACCCATGAACATCCCCACGCACGCACCGATTGAGAGATAGCGGAGTGAGACCAAAACTGAGAGTTTACCTGCTTGAGCCCTTTGGAGGGGTTGTGTTGCTTGATGGATTTGGATCCATCCTTGATCTTGGCCAAAGTCCTTTGTTTGGTTCATGTATTTAGAGGTAACAAGTTCGCGGACCCCACAGACTTTGAGGGTCCAAATCTGTGGGTCCCACTGGCTTGAAAATCCCATTTCTTTAGGTGGGAATTGATCATGGATTTAAAAGTCCTTGGTTTATGACCAATGCACCCCTTTTATTTACTTTCTTTTTCATACATATGAGAGCAATAAATTTCATTTAACTTCAAATATAATAAACAAATCTAATTAACAAAATCCATGATGAAATATATGAAAGAAATAATGGTATTTTCCAAGTCAATAATGAACCGAAAACCCTCATATATCCATAATTTTTCAAAACCCAAATACCAAAATCTTTATTTTTCAAATCAACCAAGCAAACCACTCCAGGACCAAGTTTGATCACACAAGTTTTTTTTACAAAAGATAATCAAATATTGATTGAGAAAAAAAGATCATTACACCCTATGCCTCAGCAGACTACAAAATCAATCGAACGACACAATATCGGGTACAAAGAAAGGGCCTTTCGAGCCACCACATGAGCTACCCTATTATTTCCCCGACCTATGAATCGAACACTAAACCCCCATCGAACACTAAAACCTCCTGAAAAATGGCTCGCCTGGTTATCCTGTTCTTGGGCTTGGTTGAGTCTATCAATAACCAACTTAGCATCCCCTTCCAATCTCACCACCGACACACTTTGTTGGAGGCGCCACAAGATTGCTTCTCGGAGAACCAGCAGCTCCACGACCATAGGATCATCTATCCCAGGGAAGAAAACACCAGATGCTAAAATAACCTCCCCACCCTGATCCAAGAGTATCACCCCCCCTGTCGAGTGTGACCCTCATCTCACCGCCCCATCCCACCTACAGACGATAGAAACAGGGTTAGCAGACAACACACCACCATCCCCAGTACCAGCGGAACCCACCACTGTATCCTTATGCAGATTAACCCACTCATGTAACTGTGAAGACACTGCCTCATCAGGGCTGGAATCGTAAACTGTTTTCCTTCAAAGACAACCCAGTTGCGAGACTTCCAAATCCGCCAGAGCACTGCTACAAAAGCCATGACTTGATGCGATCCCGAATGATGGCCAACAATTTTTTGTGGAAAAGGGGGAAAGTATGACGCGGAAGGCCTTGGCCAAGATGTTCTAACCCATAATGATCCCACAGGGCTCTAGTCACCGGACACTCTAGGAAGAGATGCTCTATAGTTTGAGAATCAGCCCAACACACCGGACACCTAGGGTGCACCTGGACCTTCCTCTCAATAAGGGCCTCCGTTGTTGGGAGGAAGCGATGTGAGTTTTGCCATAAAAACACCTTCAGCCTGGGTGGAATCGCGGACTCCCAATGACGAATCCAGCTTTTTTGATCCATCCAACTGACCGTAGGACTCCACCTCCCATGTTGCTTACCTCAAGGTGATAAGTCGATTTAACGGTAAAGACTCCACCCCCACTGGCATGCCAAATTTGCTTGTCCTCCAAATCCTAACGAGGCAAAGGAATAGCTTTTATAGCTCGACAAGAGTCTGGGTGGTACCACTGGGCAAGTTTGTCACTAGACCAGAGTCCCTCGCCCGGACACATCAAATCTGCCACCTTGAGGCTTGAGGTCCCCCTCTTCAGGAATAACCCGAGGGTTAAAAAAGGGGGGGGGGTCTGGATGTAAGGCCGGGATCCAGCTATCATTGAGTGCTGACACTTGCATGCCATTCCCAACCTGCCAGCGAAGACCTCGAACTAAAAGTTCACGTCCGTAAAAGATACTTTGCCACCCTCAGGATGGATGAGAAAGAGCAGTAGATGTGAGGAACTTGCCGTAGGGAAATACTTCCCCTTATACACCTGAGCAAGAAGAGACATGAGTTCAGTAAGTATTCAACCTCCAATCTTGGCCAATAACACCTGATTGAAATGTTCAAATCTACGGGACCCCATGCCTCCCTCATACTTCCTTATATAATAGCAGGAAGGGGAAAACTGTTGCTCCATGTCAAATTTTCTGCAACGACAATTACTTTTTTATATTCATTAAAAAGACACGTACTGGGATTTAAACCATGACCACTTTAAAGAAAAACAAGGATCATAACCAATCACACTAAATACATTTGTTGTATCTTTTTAAATTAAAAACATATAATAGCAGGGAGAAGAAACCCTTCCCCCATTTCAAATTCCTTGCTCTATGACCGTTTGTAGGAAGGGTACAATAGAGAGTGTCAATTTTTTTCTCTTTCCTCTGTGGAGCGTGCCAACTTACCGTACACATGCGAATTTAAACTTGTCCACGAGTGTCAATTTTTTTTCTTTAAGCCCTTTTATTTCTCCGTGGTGGTAAAATATATATGAAAATGCAAAAAAAACTCCTTTTATTGATAAAAAGAAAAAAATTAACAATAAACTAATGCATGGATTCTAATGGGCTAACCTCTAACCATACAATAAAAGAGTTGAATGGGTTTGACCTACACGGGATTTGGCCATCAAGTAAACAAATAAACATCATGGGTTTGCCATTCTAAAACAAGCTATTTTCTCTAGTATAATAATAATAATATATATTGTGCTATTATTTTATATCTTAGTGGCTAAAATATAATGTATTTTAAAGTTATTCAATGGTTCAACCACGACCAAGCCAATGAGTCCAATATTTATCATTTTCAAATATATATTATGTAATTATTTGATATCGTAATGATTAAATTATAGTGTATTTTATAGGGAATCGTTTGGTATTTGTTAGTAAAAAACTAAATAGAAAGATCTATTTGGTTATTTTTAACATTAAAACTATCATAAACATTTTCAGTTTCCTTTTGAATTTCTATGGTTTTATTCCCGAATCAGCAATGTGCAAATGGCGATTGCAGTCATCTCTTTTCTTTCACTATTTTTTATTTTCAAATAGAAAGTTTAAAAATAAAGAATAATTAGAGTTTGGCATGGGTCGGTCAAACAGGTTGAATTTCAAGTTTTGACCCATTTTGATCAAGTCTAATTTATAATCACATGGTTCCCTGATACATTATTTTTCCTTCTTTAGTTTTCTCAGGAAAAAAAAACCCAGATGAGGTGGTAGTTTATTTTAAGTCTCCAGACTGAGAAAACTAACTCTCCTACCTCTGTTGTTGCCAGCGCTTTCCGGGGCCGAGCCAGAATTCTCCCTAAAAAATCCGAAGAGTCTGAGACCAAAGATGCTTGACCGAACAGGGGCTTCCAGCAAACACCCACGTACTGTCAAAGGAAGGGGAAAACCCCGATAAAAATCTCAATCCAAACCAGTTTGGTAGGTGAGTCTGTGTTTACCACCATTTTCTAGGGATACAAGAACTAGGAGTGGCCATGTGGCTAGTTAATTCGTGGATTGATATCGATCCATCCGCAAATAACCCGACCCGCACGCAATGGATGTGGGTAAATTACGAATTGATAAATCTTCGGGCTAATACCACTACAACACCCGAACTATCCCGAAAATGCCACTTGTGTCCTATTGTTTCCAATATTCCATCTGTGTCCTGAACTATGATACTTTGTGCCATTTGTATCCTGGCGATTTCGTTGAGCGTTATCTCTAACGGTTGACCTGACGGTGGTCAAAGAGATGTTGACTTTTGCTGACATGGAAGAAAACGTGGCATCCACGTAGATGCCACATCATACCACATATACTTTTTAATTCAAAATCAAAATAAAATGCAAAATAATTAAACATGTCACATCATCAACCCATTTTTACTCTTAAACCCCAAATCTTCAAACCCTAAAAGACCCATCAATTCATTCACCGAAGGGCAGTCGCTAAACCCATCGATCGGCCTCCGGCTGTGAAGCGAGGAGAAGGAGTGTCAGTGGGTCTCCCAATCGCAGTTCTGGCAGAGAACGGAGCGCTCCGTCTCGCAGAAGATGGAGGCAGGGGAGGCGTCACAAGCGTCGCAGAGTAGCCATCGAGTGTGTTTGGTGAAGAGCTGGTTGGGGGAATGAACTTCACGGTCGCAGGCAAGACATAGCCTGGCCGAATCTGCTCTGCAGTACAGCACGACGGTAGCTTGGTTGCAGTAATCGCAGAGTCGCGACGACAGCGGCGACTTCGGTACATCGTCTTGCTCCTCGGATTTTGGGGGCGCATTCATGAAATCAGCCATACCTGAAGCTGGTTGATTACTCTTCGATTACTAGCATCAGTGGTAAATCTCCTATCCTCTGCTAGGAAATGAATCTAACCTTAGGCTGAAGCTGGAGGTAGCTTTACATATACAGAGCATGTGGATTGTGGATAGATGAGACAATGAAAGCAAGGGGAAGAACAATGGGAAAAGGAAAAACAAAAATAAAAGGGAAAGGGTAGGAGGAAAAAGAAGGGCTAATACCACTCTCATTGTTCTTCGACAGCGACGAACAGTGACGAACAGTGGAGAAGATTACTCTTAGCCTGATTTGAATCCACCATCTCTTCGACAGCGACTAACAGTGGAGAAGATTTTGAGCTCTCTGGCCGCCGATCGGATAGGGAGTAGTGGTTGGATGAGAACGGTGACTTCCAACAGAGCCGTCAATCTGGAGCTCGGAGAGAGAAGGGGATTGAATTAAGGGATTGCATATGTCGATTGTGAGATGGGAGAGGGAAAGATTTTGGGATTTTTCATTTTGTTTTCCTTGTTTTTATTATTTTAGATGGAAAAATAAATAAAAATTGATAATGAAAATTCCACGTCAGATGCCATGTCAACGTTGACTGGATTTTCTGTTAAATACTAACGGTCAACACCGGTCAACACTAACAGAATAATAGTTCAGGACACAGATGGAATATTGGAAACAATAGGACACAAGTGGCATTTTCGGGATAGTTCGAGTGTAGTAGTGGTATTAGCCCTAAATCTTCCACCCGCACTTATGTGGGTGGGTGGATTGCGGGTCACCCATATGACCCACATCCTATTTTTACATGAATTTTTTTGTTTCTTATAGTATAAAATATTCATCATATTTTCGAACTGCACTACAGTCTGACCATATACTTCAAAAGGTGGAGAATAAAGAATAGTTTTGATTACTATTATTGGTTTTGTGTTGTGCAATATCTATTAGATATTGGATATTGGTATGCAAATTATTGTTAATATCAATTAAATATTGGGATGCAAACTATAAATTATTAATTGTATCAAAATCACAGATTATTGATACAGTCTTACTAATTTGCTATGGACTTATTATAAATGTCAGTCAACTTTCTTAATGGCTAGTTGGAGAATTGCTTTTGCGGGTTGACCCACGACCCAACCGCACTCACCCTCCACCCACCCAACCCAACCCGCAGAGGTATGTGGGTTGATTACGGATCACAATTATTCTAACTCGCTGGTGAGCGGGTGGGTCAATTTGAGACCAAAACCCACCCAACCCGCCCATTGCCCACCCTTAACAGGAACGACGGTTCCTATCCCAAATCGTGTTATTCGTTCTTGATTTCTTTAGATTTTATCATGGCCTGGCAAAAACCAGAAAGCACAATGACGACAAGACGAAAGCTTTGTAAAGCAAATTAATCGGCCAACGGGCCGAGTAAAAGCTAGCAACGATTGTGAGATGCTCATTTCCCGAAAATCGGTGGGATAAGCGATTTTTTATTCGATTTTTATAAAACTTATTCCACCTCATCATATTACCAGAAACAATATTGTTTCAGAAGGTAACATGTACTTGATTTTGGTTCATAATGCTATTTTTGATTCGTGGCATCATTCATGTCTCTTTCCTGCTAAAATTCATTATTTTTATCACGTGTTTAAAACAAAAAAAAACTATACAACAATAAGCTATACACCCCATTACATTATCAAATTTCATACCTCACCTTACTCCGATCCATGATAGTATTTATTTGATCACACAAGGTTATTCAGTCTATTTTAAACATTTTTTCATTTAAGCATCCCAACCCGTCACCAAAATGCTCATAAGTCGTAATCAAGGTTGTCACCCCGCGGGTTGACCCGGACCCGGTGAACCTAGTGGGTCAAGGGCTAATGGGTCACCCGGTCTAGCCCAGTTTAGCCCGAAAATATGGAAAGAGTCATTATATTATACTTATTCTGATAAATTATATCAAATCTCATGTGACATATGAGTTATAACATGGCGGTGTCTTCGATGCACTCACTTTTTTGAGTGCACTGAACGCACCCACTTTCTTTTCCAATCTTGACCGTTGAAAATATCTAACGTTTCACAATAATTTGTGTAATAATTAATTAACTAATAATAAATACAACAATAATTATTATAAACAGTATCAACTTATTTATAATTGCAATTGAGGCCCTCATTAATATCCGCTGGTGGACGCTGAACCCGTAGCCCGCCACTTCCCTCCTCTTGCACGACCTCTTCATCAAGTTGTGTTGGATAGCATCCTAGTGCCATATATTTTGTTCCAAATGACTCGTGAAACCTCCAAATTGTTAGAGCAGAGTCAACTGAAGGTGTTATTTTCATGAATAGGTCAAACAAATGGATCAAGCTATAGACTATAGTTTCCTTGTCCTGATCGGGCAAAGCATAGCCAGGGGCAGGGTAATGGTAAATTTGCTTTTCGAATTCCTTCCCCAGCAAAGCAATTGTATTATTGGTATAATAAAGTGGGAAGAAATTACTAACTCCCAACAAATTAAGTACTAGAGAATCGACCGAGGTTAATTAATTAATATGTCTGCTACTGACGACAGAGTCGGAGGCTCGGAGCGGAAGTCGGCGGCGGCGTGGATGTGGAACTACTTGGGTTGGTAAGCCGGTACGAAGCAACCCAAGACCCAGAGAGCCGAGATCTGATCCTCTCCTCGATTTGCCAACACTCAGGCCTGCCTCCACCAACCGCCAGCGCTCATTAATTATCTCGATCCTCCAAGCGGCGATGCCGTTTTGGAATCCGATCACAGCGACGACTAGATGGATGATGTGGAAGAAGAAAAAGAAGAGGAGGAGGAGTTCAGGTATGCAATATTCGATTGGGACAGTGGTTTGTCGAGGGTGGTAGTGCTGACGGCAGAAGAGCTCCGGCGGCGCAGCCGCACAATTCTTCATATGGGAAGAAACTGATAATTGAGGAAATGAAAAATAATTCCCTCCTATTGTTTTATTAATTTCACGGAGGAATCAGTATGTATAATTGGACCGAAGAATTGATCGTCTCTTTTGTGTGAGGGAGAAATGGAGAGGTCTCTGTTGGTACGAGGAAGAAGAGGGGTTTGGAAAACAGGGGAAAAGAAACGGGGAAGAAGACGGTTAAAATTAGGAGTTTAATTGCAATTATCAATAGGTTTAAATTATTTTAATAAATAAAATATAGTTAATAATGAATTATTAACAAATCAAATTATTGTAACCGTTAGATGTATTTAACGATTAAGATTAAACAAAAAAGTGGGTGCGTTCAGTGCACCCAAAAAAGTGGGTGCGCCGAAGTAGTCACCGTTATAACATATAATATTACACTAAAATAACATATCGTACTTAGATCCAACATATAGTGAAAATTCACACACAATTATATAACATCAATATTCAAAATGTTCAACTTAGGATTCCAAAGATTGAGTTAGGCGAAAAGAAAATCGAAAAATAGGCGCATTTCGCAAACCAAAAAAAATAACACAATTTGACCTCCAATATGATTAGGGATGGCAACAAAACCCGAACCCACGGGTACCCATCCGACCCAACCCGGTCAACGCGGGTAAAAACCGTGTTGACGGGTTTTGGGCCGGGTTCGGGTTTAAACCCGCTACACTATTCACCGGGTTGGGTTGGGTTTGGGTTTAGGTAAACCCAACCCATGGGTACCCGCCCACACATATAATTACTTTTCCGGTATATTTAATAGTCTAAGTAATATATCTTCCTTAAACAACTAATATTCTTTATGTTTGTGGAGACATGTATAATTTGTTCTTTCTAGTTGTTTAGAATGAAGTTGATATTATGAAGTGGAGAGTGAAGAAACTGGGTTGACGAGGAAGAAGCTTTCAATTAATCTTATTGTTTATAGATGTTTATCTTAAATTTTGAACAATTTGTATTGATCATTTGCGGTTTGCTTGTATGCTCTAGATTGGTGTTTTTTGTAGGGTAAATACAATTGAATATCCAAACCTTTCATTTTAAACAATATAATAGCCAAACCTTTTCAAAAACAATTTAATATCCAAATCGTCAACTTTCTGTCTGTTTGACCGTTAGTTGACACTTCAAAAATGTTCGAAGTACGACACTTCATCAATATCCATCGATATCTTCTCCGAAAAACCACCAACATATCGTAGTTCCAAACCCGAGAAGTCCATGACTCCACCATGATGGTATAGAATATCTAAATATTCAGTCATCTGCAATGCCAAAACAAGAAAACAAAGTTGTATTGTGACAATTTCCCCTAAACAAAGCTTTTTTAAGTGTCAACTAACGGTTAAACGAACGAAAAGTTGACGATTTGGATATTAGATTGTTTTCGAAAAGGTTTGGCTATTATTAAAAGTATAATAGCGCAAAACACCGGTTCCTGTACATCTAGACTGTTTTTACTATTCACACAGACACAATTTGCTATTCATTTAGACTTAGTTTTACTATTCATCTGACAATTTACTGTTCGGAGTTAGAGAAGCTGTTTGTGGCTGACTGACAATTTCTCTGTCTCTTTGTACTGGTCATAGAGACCCTTGAAGAGATTGTGGGCCATTCATGGAAACAGTAGCTGCTTATTTTAGTGGATTGGAGGAAGCTGAGAGAAAAAGAGGTAGTCGCGGATTGGACTTCAGTCCTATTCGCATTGGTCACAGGGAAACTTTCCTCTGTCAGTTGCTTTCTCAGTGATTTGATGGTGGGTGAGAGACTTTGCTGCAGACTGGAGGAGTACGGCGAGTTGCTGATGGGTCCAGTTGCTAATTTATTGCTTTCGTTGGAGATATTGGGAAAGGAAAGAAGGGTTGCCAATGGAGACTGAATGTGTTCCATTATTTGTTTTTATTTTTGTTTCGCCTCTTCGGGTTTCTGAAAGGGTTTTTGGGAGGTTGTGCTTCTCAGAGAGAAGAAGCGAAGGAAGAGATTTTCACAGTGCTTAGGCGACGGGAAGTTTGTTTGGCAGATGAAGAGCCACGTATCCTTTATTTTGGCCATTCGTTTGACCTACCCTGTCTGCTCTCTTTCTTTTCGATTCCATTTTTTGATGAAAAGAGGGAGAAGATTAGAAGAAAAATTCAGGAGTACATTAATTCTCTGATTGTTTAGGTTGCCCAATACTTTCCTCTCTCCACTACCCTTCTCACACTTCTCTCTGCTTTGCTTCTCACATATGCTCTCCCGAAATCTGAGAGGCCGAGCAATCAAATGGAGGAGTAAAATCTGAGAGGCCGAGCGAGGAATCCAAGGAGACCCAGATCCGCATGGTATGTTTTATCTACTTTGGTGGGGTTTTTTCCTCAGTACTTAGATGAAGCCAACAATCTAAAGATCTATGGTGGATTGTAGCTCTGCTGGAGAGGACACACGGCGGTGCGACGAGATCGATCGACGGGAATTTGATTGTTAATCCTGATGGTTGAAGGTGAGAATACGATGGTTTTGCTTTGTCTCTCTCATCTGCGACTTAGTTGCATGTTTTTAACACCTTTCTTCGATATTTCTTCCCCTGTTCATCTTCACTCACTCGGTTTCTATCATTCATAATTCTGCTCTTGAAGGTTTGTTTTCTATATTCTCATTCTTAGATAAACTAATATCTGGGTTATGACACGTTTCCCTATCTTTTTTTTCCAGAAACCAGCGGAACTCGGAACAAGTAAATGCTTGCTTTGTGTGGTCCGAAAGTATTATATGACCCAAATTTGCTGGCGTTTCAGCTGATTCCTCTCTATATTCAGTTGATTTGTTCTCTCCGTCTCTCCCTCTTTTTAATTTTGTTTACTATTAAAGAAAACTTCAATTTGTAGGGGAAAACCACCAAGGCCGTTGGTTACCTGGATTGCTATTAGTGATTCGTTGGTGGGCGTTAATGCGTTATCGCAGTGGTGAAAGCAGCTTGGGTAGGTCCAATATATCTAAGTTCATAGTTAATTTACTCTTTTATTGTGTTTCTTATTTTGCTCTTGAATGGTTCATAATCCATATATTCTTCTGCTATTAACGGGTGTTGAAGATTGGCCATCATCCATGATTACATGGAGTAGAAACCTTTGAAGCCTTTTCCCAAACTCACAGATTCCGCATATGTTTTGTTTCCAAATTCTAATAATTTTATCTACCTGTACTACTATAGACTAAACCCAGATCTTAGGAAATTGTAGGAATTGTTTGGATCACAACATATATACAGTGATGATTAGTCTAATCCAGTCTAGAGAAAACTAAATGTTAATTCTCAATCTTTTTTTAAGCCTTAGACCTTAGTGTTGGTAGTCTCCTCTTAATCATTGTATTCGTGCTTTGCTGTGCAAAATAATAGAAGTTTTGTAACAAAATTGGTGAATTCCGATCGGTCTTCATAACCTTGGAAGTTCAGTGCTTTGGGGCCTGTTCATTCCTTCTCCATAATGGTGGATTCCTGAGCATCCCATCATGAATTCTTTTATTAATGATCTTTTCCAGATTCACTGGCGTAGTGATGTTCAACATCAAGTTAGATATGATGTGATGTCTGTAAATGGTGACATTAGAGTAGGGTACATGTTTGGTTTGGGTGCCCCAAAGGTTTAGATCGGATGCCTAAATCCTAATTATATTTCTGACTCTGTTCCCTTCTTTTGCCTTATATGCAGTTAATGTTGGCTGATGGATTGTGCCTCTGAGGGAAGCTTCTGCTGTAAAGTGTAATCGATTGATATTTCCTTCTCTTTCATTGTCAACGAGTTTGTTTTGGCAAATACATCTACTATTTCTCCCATTTTTATTTCAACCATCTAAGAAGAGAAAATGTAGTGACCCGATGATTCAGTATATCGGAAATTTCACCAGTTCACTTAGTGTTATGTAAGCATGTTATTCGTCACCTAATTGAGGACATGTAAACTCATCGGAGTTTTGTATTATTTCGTATTATGTTAAACCTTGACATAATGTTAACCCTTGGAGTGTAATGCTTCTCAATGCTGCTACTACTAGGTGAATCTAATGAAAATTGTCCCAAAATTTGCTTCAGCAGCTCAATATTGTTTGTTATATGATTTCAACGAAATTAGTTCATTTGGTTTCTCCGGAAAAAACTTAAATATAGCCAATATCCCGGCGCATAGCGCGGGCCAAGATACTAGTATTGTTTAAAATGAAAGGTTTGGATATTAAATTGTATTTACCCCTTTTTTGTATGATTAATTTGTATAAGAAAATTGATGTTAAACTTTTATTTTGAAAGAAAATTGTTATTGTAAATTTTTTTCCACAAAAACCCACGGGTACCCATAAACCCGCGGATACCCAGCGGGTTGGGTTGGGTTTGAGTTTTTCAAACCCAACGGGTTTTACCCCGGGTTTTTTTGGCGGATAAACCCATGGGTTTGGGTTTGACAAAACCCGCCCCAACCCGACCCATTGCCATCCCTAAATATGATACCTTATAGCGGTCGACCCGACGAGTGCGTGCAGCCCGTTTTTCTCACCCGGACAATGTCAAAGTGATGGTCGTAACAATTTGCGCGCGGGCGCGTTTCCTCTTCCTCTCTCCCAATTCCTTCCACCAGACTGAGAGACACGAAGAAACTCGAACGAAAACAGTAAGAGAGTGGGCCAAGTAAACATCACCGGACTTAACAATGCGAACCAGGAGGCAGACAGAGAAGGAACCTACTTCTCCTCCCCCTCCCCCTCCCGCTTCTTCAGGTTCAATTTCTCTCACTTTTCTCATTTATCATCGGAACCCTAATGGACACCTACTAGCTTGTTTCACTACGACGTCCTCTTCATCGGGCGAGTTCTTTTTCTTCCCCTTTCATGGTGTCATTGTTCTATATGGCTTTGGTTTTATGCGCAGAGTCGTTGATAAGATTGATGAATTGGGTTGTCCGCTTTATACTTGTAACGACCCTTGAAGAGTCTCCTCATTTTTCCTCTGAAAACATTGATGGCATCTTTTGTGGATGTTTATAGTTTAAAGTGAACATATGTGGACTTGAAGTTTTCTGTTCCCCTTGTTGTGCTTCCCCAGCTGCAAAAGGCAGTGCCAACAACCACGATGCAGAAGGCCGGAGTATTGCTGACTCGTCAAGGAACGCAGTTAACAGAGTCATACGACGTGTCAATGCTCGAGGTTCATTGCGGACAAAGAAAGAAGTGAGCCTGGCAATGCGATTTCTGTTGTGCACTAACCTACTTGTTTGCTTACTTCAAGGCTTCTGTTTTGGAGTCAGGAGTGGCACTCATGCTCTCCTTTTTTTTTCCCCGGTTGAATTTATCTGTGCCAGTTGCAGCAAGATAAGGGGTCGAAAAGCAAAGATAAACACATCATTGATGCAAAGGTTACATGGAATGAAGTGGATGCACTGCGTTCTGCAAAGGTACAGAAGGAAAGTGATGGCGGGGACATTGGTGCCTCTAGTTGCCCTCTTCAAAACAGCGACGATGACATCGACTGGGAAGATGGTTCTACTTCTGCTGCGGAACCTGTAATAACTCGTTCCAAACCAGGTGATGGTACCAAAACACTGATTATCGAATTTGGGACGTCACCTTATTCTGCCAGCCGAAAGCCTTCCCGTCGAGCTACTGCTGAAGAAAAGGTAACAGTTTTTTTTCTTCAATAGAACAAAGCTGCAGCTTGCTCTCTTTGTTACTGATTATAATCATGCTGGGTGGTTCAAGAAGCAAAAGATTTTCTGTTCTGTTCACAGGAGTTGGCTGAACTCGTGCATCGGGCACATTTGCTTTGTTTGCTTGCAAGGGGCATAGTAGTTGATAGTGCTTGTGATGATCCTCTTCTTCAGGTGGGTTTTCATTTTTCTTTTTTGTCTGTGTCACTCACTTGGATGCAAACTTTTTCATTGTTGTCTTCGGCTTGTATTTCAATCTTGTTTGGATCCGTGAGTGTTGGATTTGTATATGTTTTCACTTGTACACTCTAAACAGAGTTATTAATGTTGAGATAGTTCTCACCCAAGTGAAGTAGAACTACCAGGACAGATGCCATTGCTGTTACCTATTCATCATTATACTTCCTTTTGTATCCTTGAGTGTTTTGAAATGACTAACAATGAACCCTCAAGCTTTCCTTTTCAACAAAGATCTCTTGGGTGATATTGACTTGTGGATTTAATGTGTGTGTCAAAGTCCTTTGGGTTGAAAGTATATTGGTCACAACCACAGGTCCTTATTTAATATGTACTTTTCCTAATGGATTAATTTCACCAATATCAGTTCTCACTCAAGTGAAGTAGACCTACCCGGACAGATGTCAATGCTGTGAAACAGATTTGTAGATCTGTCTTTCTACTCAACAAGAGTTTCTGTATCTTTTAGAAGGGAACTAGAGCAACTACTTTCATAATCAGCAAAGTTCAAGATTTACCACTAAAGAAGTGCAGATGCTTGTTCTAAAAATTGAATCACTGAATGTGAATAGGATTAGTTTTGTGACAGAAAAATAGACTAACGCGCCCTATTTTGTTCTTAAATTTTCATGTTAATGTTTCATCAAGATTTACCAATAAAAGGGGGGGGGGGGGGGGGGGGGGAGAGAGAGCTACAAATGGAGGAGTGCAGATACTTGTTCTAAAAATCGAATCACTGAAAGTGAATAGGATTAATTTTGTGACAGAAAAATAGACTAACGTGCCTTATTATGTTCTTAAATTTTCATGTCAATGTTTCACAGGATTCTCATTATGCTTTCAAGGAGAGCACTTTCTTTGTTTCCTTACCACCTGATGGAAAAGAGAAGCATGTGTTCTACACATCTGATGCATCTTTTGTGTTTTCTTAACTGGCAGGCTTCGTTAGTATCCCTTCTACCAACTTACTTGTTGAAGATACCAGAGCTCTCAAAAGTTACTGCCAAGGCTTTGGCTCCTATTGTTAGTTGGGTGAGGCTATCTATGTTCTTCCTTATGGCTGGATCTGTGTTCCTGTTTCTGATAACTGGAATGAAATTTGCAGTTTCATAGCAATTTCCATGTCAAGAGTGCAGCCAGCAAAAATCACTCATTTTCTTCAGCTTTGGCTTTTGCTCTTGAAAATCGTGAAGGATCTGCAGAGGAGGTAGTGTCTTGGTTTATCTATGGATATGGTTCAAGATTATCAAATGTCAACTACTGTGTATAAATTGTCATTGGTAGGTGTTTAGAAAATTATGAGTTGCATATTTACGTGTTAGAGTTAATCTTTTACTTGCTGTTATTTTCTTAGACTTCATCAATCATTGAAGATAAGTAACCATAAAAAATCTTTAATTTGCAAGTGACAAACACTAATTTACTATTCGTCTAACATGTAGCCACATCACACAAGGAATGGTAGAGGATGCCCATTGTAGTATGTGCACTCCACGTATTAAAAAAAAGGAAAAATGCTCGCAGGAGAAACTCAAATTGTCGTGTCATTTTTTCCCTTTAGAAAGCAAGTACATTTATCTTCATAATTGGCTGCTTGCTTTCGCTTTCATGGTGTGGAGTCCTACGATAACTTATCTCTAAGATGTGACATGTAGGTCATGCAAATATTAGGGAACATGGTGATATTACTTGGGTGGTAATGTTCTATCATCTAAATACTTGAGTTAATGGCCCTGGACTTCCTTATCTGTCTTCAGATTGTTGAAACCCACATCTTGCCCAAGATGTGACACATGCTTCGTACTACTAATCATAGAACCATGGTGATATTCCACCATGGTAATCATTCATAAAAGAAATTTGTCATGCTAAATAGATTCTTGAGATAAATAAATATTTAACCAATTATGTGTCCATGATGTTCTGTGTAGTGCTCCTGATGGTTATATATAAATTGAGGGACACTTGCGTAGTGGATACTACAATATTGTCTTCTTGTTGGTTTGTTTCACTTGCACTTGGGACTTTTGGAATAAATGTTATTCATGGTAGCTTAGTTTATCTCCCAGAGCATGACTGCCTTCCCCGAAACATGAGGTTTTTTCCACTTTGCAGATTGCAGCACTGTCTGTGACACTGTTCAGAGCGTTGAAACTTACAACTAGGTACTATTTCTTGTGAAGCTTAAATTTCTTATTCCGTAACGTGTTCCATCGTTTATTTTCTCTGCAGACATTTTATAATATTAACCTGAACTAACTTCGTCTGCCAAATAAACCATTTGGTGTATGAATACAACAGAGTGAAATCAAAAGATATAGTTGTGGGAAGTAGAAGTAGGTGCAAGAGGTATATGACAAAGCTTAATGTGGGGACATTATCAATAAATCATTTTCTCGTTCTATTTGGCGAAAGATCAAGTTGCTTTAGTGTTGCTGGAGCAAAATTTTTAACCCTATAACTTGTGTTGATAAAATCGAGTACATCACTCTTCTTTAGTCATTGCTTGCTTCCCTGTTCTATGCGAATGTATGCACGTAAAGTCGTAATTGTCACTAATCTCCTTTTAGTTAGCATGGCACAACTGTTATTCTGAAGGCTGTACTCGACATGGATTCCTTGAGAATTACTGGTTCATACTTGAAGTCATATTGTCATAAAGATGCTGTTTTCCACAGGTTTGTGTCTATTCTGGATGTTGCCTCCATAAAACCTGATGTTGATGACTGTGAATCCTCAAGTCATAGTGCCAGCAGAGTGCGCCGTGGAATATTTAATTCTTCAACGCCTATGGTGGACAGACTGCAGGAAATCTCTATTTCTCCTAATGCATGTGAATCTTCATCTAAAGGCTTGTCCAAAAGTAAAGAAACGCATGCAACGCAGAAGAAAATTGATTTTCTTGGTCCTGATGAACTTAAAGTTGGACCGGGAGACTCATTACCAAGTGAGCCACAATGTAATTCTCTTGTACCCAATACTGAGAAGTTCCAAGGGTCAAAGCGGAAAAGTGATATTGAGTTTGAGATGCAATTGCAAATGGCTCTCTCTGCGACCGCAGTTGCCGATCCTAAAAGTAGTGTGGTACAGGATGCTACAAGTCCTAATACAGACTGTTGTGAAGTCCTCCCTTCACCCAAACGAGTAAGAAGAGTTGAAATTGATCGATCTATGCCTATCTCTACTGCAATCGGCTCGAGAAAAATGGGATCCCCACTTTACTGGGCAGAAATATATTGCACAGAAGAAAACTTGGCAGGAAAATGGGTGCATGTGGATGCTATAAATGCGATCATAGATGGAGAACATCAGGTTGAAGCTGCGGCAACTGCATGCAAAACATCTCTAAGATATGCAGTTGCATTTGCTGGGCGAGGGGCGAAAGACGTGACCCGCAGGTTTAAAACATGTCCTAGTTTCATTTTCGTTAGAGTTTGTCCCCAATGTACTATTATACTCCCACAGATTTGCTTTGGATTATTGATTTCGTGGAACTTCTTAAAACAGGGTTTTGGACTGGGAACTCTACCTTTTTAAATTGAAAATTCTCAGATTGCCCCTTAGGTTTTCCGTAAAAATTTGATTTGATCTTTAATGGTTGTGGTGGACTATTTTGCTAGATTAATTCCTTGTAGTGAGTAGGTCTATGTGGAAGAGACGACTTTAATCTGTTTCTTCATAAACCGTTTGGATAAATATCAAATGTGAACTGTAGCAGTAGTGATAACTCACTGCTAAGATGTCTTAAAGCTAAGTTCTCTGAGGACACTCCTTTTCTTTTTCTTGATATGAGATCGAGGCATTCTTCAATTTGATTATTTACTCCTTCCAGTGTCCTATATGTGGCTCTTGCCTGGTTGTCTTCTGAAGCAAAGAGGCTTCCTTTTGGGGACTTATATTTTTATTGTACGACTTTGATATTGTTGGATGCATATTTGGAACAGTGACTTTCTTTTAATTTTTATTTGGTCGCAGTTAGTTTGCTTCTGTAAAATGGTTGGAATGATTGTTAGATGCGATTAGTTGATCTCATTGCATTATACAAGTGACTCCATTATGCAATGCAGGTATTGTATGAAATGGCACAAAATAGCATCCCAAAGAGTTAATTCTACTTGGTGGGATACTGTGTTACGACCATTGAGGGAGTTGGAATCAGGGGCGACAGGAGCTCCATTGCAATTGGCAGAGAACGGTAAAAATATTTCTACTGATAATTTACAGACCTTGATATCATATGCTTTTAAAGGTTTGGATTGTCTTCTAAACAATCTGAACTTGCTTAGAGACTTTAATTCCTTGCCCACTGAATCAGTGATCTGACATAGGACCTCTTGTTTTTATAGGTGATGCTGTAGCCGGCCCCAAAGCTGATCTACAACCTTCTTGGATAAATTCTTTTGTTGCCAGTAGAGACTCTTTAGAGGATATGGAGTTGGAGACTAGGGCGTTAACTGAGCCTCTTCCTACTAATCAGCAAGTTAGTGATTATATTTTATCATATTCATTTGACTGTTTTATCTTTTGGATTACTGTTACATTACTTTATTAGCTTAATGCAGGCTTATAGAAGACATCATTTATATGCAATTGAGAGGTGGCTTACCAAGTTTCAGATACTCCATCCAAAAGGTCCTGTTCTTGGTTTTTGTTCTGGCAATCCAGTTTATCCTCGTGCCTGTGTCCAAACTCTCAAAACGAAAGAAAGATGGTTGCGTGAAGGGCTGCAGGTCAAAGCCAATGAGCTTCCAGCAAAGGTGTGGTGGATCATTGTGATAATCTGTTGGTTGTTGTGCAGTTTTTATTTTCGTTTTTTTGTGTGACTTGCATACCTTACACAGGTTCTGCTAGAAACCAAGAAGTTTCAAAATAAAGTACAATTCTCAGAAGGTGACGATTGTAACTCTAAGGGAAACTTTGAACTTTATGGAGAGTGGCAGTTGGAACCATTGCAGCTACCTCCTGCTGTAAATGGTATTGTGCCAAAGGTTAGTTCCTGTTACCTTTCGTTAACTGAATGTCATTCTTTTGCGACTTACTCCTGTGTGCCTAACCTGGATGGCATGGTCTTATGTACTTGGTGTAGCATGTCCATTCATTTGGTTTTTGCATTTCTGAAGTTCTTGGGAGTCCTGACACACAACACAATGTCAATCTTCATTTTCAGAACGAACGGGGCCAAGTTGATGTGTGGTCTGAGAAGTGCCTGCCACCAGGGACCGTGCACTTGAGGTTGCCAAGGGTATTTAATGTTGCCAAGAGGCTAGACATTGACTATGCCCCTGCTATGGTTGGCTTTGAATTCAGAAATGGTAGATCGGTCCCAATTTATGATGGTATTGTGGTTTGCACCGAGTTCAAGGATGTTATATTGGAGGTACGCCATATGTGTGTTGAAGTCGCAGTTTAGCATCTGTTTACTTATGCTGGAGTTTTGGCAGCTTTTTGTTTTGTTTCGATCTAATGAATCATGTTCATAAGAACTTGTGCATTGCATTGGCTGGCTGATTTCCCAGGCCTATGATGAGGAAGAGGATAGGAGGAAGGCAGAAGAGAAGAGGAGAGATGAAGCAATTGCTGTTTCAAGGTCGCAAACAACCAATAAAACTCCCAGCCCAACCTCCCTAGTACGCACAACCAACAGAACAAACAAATAAAATAAAGCATAAGGTAAGGCCGTAAGGCTCCAGAAGAATGTGCCAGCCAGAAGCGACGCCGGCGCCTTAATAATAACAACTAATTCAGCTCCATTACCACCAGAAAACAAAGCAATTGTCTTGAGACTTTATAGGACGATAACGATTTAGGTGCCCGAGTTAAAGAATTCCAATTCCAAGTGATGGGCGATATTCAGCGCATATAGGGCCATGATTATTTAGGCCTCTGCAGGAACAAAGAAACAAGAAAAACACAGGTCGGAGGGAGAGAGAGAGAGAGATCGCAAGGCGGAAGCGTACCTGAGGAGGGGAGATCGCCTGAGAAAAAAGAGCCGGCTGTCCAGTCTCTCTGGCTGGTGGGATTGAATACAAGGGCAGGGATAACATTCTAAATTTGGAGGCCGGCCATATGAGAATAAATTGATATAAATATATGGGTTAATATATAAAAACATCCTATCCAATCTTTTTATTCGTGCTCTCAATTATGCATTAAAGTTACGAAATTGGTCAAACCCAAGATTTGACCGTTATTTTGGAAGGTCAACGTGTCACGTCATTGCCAAGTCATTACAGACCACTTAAAATTTGGTTTTTTTCACCTATTACCATTTATCTTTTTATTTTGAACGAAAGAAGTAAAAAAAGGAAAAGAAAATTAAAAATGCCGGGTCCCAAAAATTTTAAATGATAATAGGTGGAAAAACCAAAAAAATTTAAGTGGTCTATTGCTGACTTGGCAGTGACGTGGCGCGTTTGACCGTCCAAGATAACGGTCAAATATCGTGTTTGGCCAATTTCGTAACTTTGATGCATAGTTGAGGCCACAAAGTTATAGAACGAAAATATTGGTCATAATGTTTAATTTGTGAAAAATTCAGGTCATACAAATATATTAACCCTAAATACATTTAAAGAAAACAATAGTAAATTTTTTTTTTTTTTATAGAAACCCGGTATTATTTCATTAATGTGTGAAATAGTACAGGAATCAGCTAGAAAAATAGATGGCATGGAAGTCCACACTTCAGTTTCATCCCAATTACATTGGTATGGGCCATAAGATGAGCGACCCGGTTATTATTCTGGCCCGAAAAGGTGACAGAGATTGAGCCCAATCTACTGAGCTTATCGCGAAACTCTTCGCAATCAACTCCTTCCTACGTTATCGCCACTACCTCCTTCTTCATTTTCTGCCACAATACTTAGACAATCCATTTCTATCTGCAAAGGAACCAAACCATGCTCCACTGCTAGATCCGCTCTCAGAGTGATCGCCCGACACTCCACCATCTCCAGCACCCACTGAGTCTGTCTTCTCCTTACCGCAGCCAGCAGGAAATTGCCTTGTTTACCAGGAATTACAACCCCAAACCTAGATCCCTCTTCCTCGAAACAAGCCACATCCACATTTACTTTGAACTCCACATTCGAGGGAGGGCTCCAGCGATACTCCCCCCTTCCTTGTGTGCTCACCTGCCTCTGCTGGTGGTCCAGGTAATCCGTTAACCATCTTTCTGCTTTACCCATAACTTCAAATTCTTCGAGTTTCTTCTTATTCCATAGTTGGTTTTTCCTTTCTTCCCAGAGGAACCATAAAGCCACCAGGAATTGACCCATCTACTCCTCAGAGATCGTTTCTTGCAATTCGGCCATCCATTCTTCGCAAGAGGTAAAATATTGTCCCTTCTCGAACAGTAGGCTAAGATTGCTAGGTCTCCAGACCCCCCTTACTCACCCACAATCTTGAAAAAGATGCTTTTGAGTTTCTTGAAGCCCGCAAAAGGGACACTCATCACAACCCTTATGAATTAGATCTATAATATTTTCTCCCATGGGGAGAACATTATGGATCCACTTCGCCGGAAGCTCACCGAAAATTGCCCCGCCAGAAAAAATTTGGCCAAATCGCTCCAAAACTTTGGCGAAGAGGCGCCCGGTCAAGAGGAGTATGGGTCTGGTTTTGTTTTTGGTTTTGAAAAAGGATAGTCGGAAGTCAACGAACTCGATGGAAAATGGATTGAAATCGCGATTTTCCGACGAGGTTTAGAGGATTCCGCCAAAAATAGGTTTGTGAAGAAGATCACGGTCCCCCTTTTATAGCACGATCCTGAGGTTCCCGAACGGAGGTCGATTTTCATGGTCTCCTAGACATATATGGAATTTTTTTATATTGATGCATCGTTACTCCACACACATCAATCGATGGAGTGATTCGTCATTGTGTGATGGAGGTGGATATGCATGATATCCTTACTCATTGTCACGAAGGCCCCATGGGGGGCAATCATGGAGGAAGTCACACGATGTAAACTGTGCTACACTCGGGGTCCCATCGGCCCATGTTGTTCAAGGATGTCGCAACCTTTGCACGTTAGTGCGACATTGCCAACGTTCAGGTAACATCTTTGACCACAATGTTGTGCCCCAAAATTTGTATATTGTATGAGATATTTGATGTTTGTGCCATCAATTTCATGGTACCCTTTCGTCCCTCCCATTGTAACAAGTATATCCTAGTTTTTGTTGAGTATACCTCGAGATGGGTTGAAGCACATGATTTTCCCACCAATGATGCTAGGAGCGTATGCCAATTTATGAAACATCTTTCCTGGTTTGGGGCCCCTAGAGCCATCATAAACTGCAGGAGTACCAACTTTCAAAGTGGGTTTGATAAACTCTTCTCTCATTATGGCATGACTCATAAAGTTGATGACTCATAAAAATTATCATTTTGAACCCCCATTTCTTTGGTCAAAATAGCATGAAACCCGCATTTTACTGCCATAATCACTTATACGTGCTCGATGTTAACTCAAGACTGGCAGTGCAGCCCCATAGTCATCTTTATCATGTTGATATGCCCTTTGGGTAGTATTTTGTGCAATTTCAGACCATGGCGTCTTTGGGACCTACCTCACCTTGATTAGAGACGTCAATGAGCAGTCACGATGATGAAACGCAGCTCAAGTCACAAAAGATAAAAATGGCAATCTATGTTTTGGATTGAAGACAAAAACGATGTCGTTGTCGTCAGTTTGATGGAGACGCATTTTGACAAGTCAGCAAGAGACTCCTTTAGCGCAAGACGAAATGAAGAGAGGCCAAAACAGTGCTCTAGACGTCGATTCTCATTTTGGGCAACAAAATTTGCGCGCTGTTTTAAGGGTCAAGGTATAAAAAGATGATTTTCGGGAAGCAACAGTCACACTTTGTCGGTTTGGACGTTCACTCTAGGTTAGCCACAAAATTACGAGCAGAGGAGCTTCTTGGAGGCACGAAAGAAGAGGGAGAAGTGAAGATCAAGGAAGATTTCGTCATGGTGACCCATGCACCTTTCTCTCTTATGACTTTTTTTGTTTGTATTAGTATCTAAACGTTAGATTGTTCAGATTATGTAAACCCTAGGGAGATGGATTGATTGATTTAATGATTGAATTGAGGTTTTTATGCATTCTTAATCGATTGTGTTTTAGGCAAGATTTGAATCCCTTCATGGTGTGGATCTGGAAATCCGATTTCTAAAAGGGGGACTCTCGACACAATCGCCTCTTAGATCGATCTTCAATTGATTAGACTGCACAACACCTCAAGGAAAAAATTCGTAGGGTTCTTGAAGCCTGGCAGTTTGGGTATTTATCGTGACATAAGACATGAAGAATCGCATATGTATTCAACCATATCGAAGAAATCATCGGCCCATCAAACCTAGGGGCACATGGCCTGGGCAGTCGTCTATTTTCGTTCTTGTTACTAGTCAATTTATCGGGATCAAATGCATGTTCATGTACCTTTATCACCGGATGCTCATTTACTTATATTTTCTCATATGAATCTCTTGTCTCTAGCTATTGGAGTTCCCATTTTAGTACCAACTCAAGATATGCTTATTGGGCTATATATATTAATAAGCGGGAATCGTTGAGGGTTTGTGTAGTCGCAAAAATTATCAAAATGAACGAATTTTTCATTGCTTTACGGGTCGTTTGCTTCATGGATTTGAAAATAAAGGTTTTGATAAAACTTGGGTTTTATAAAACCATGGATATTTGAGAGTTTTGGGTTCATTACGGACTTCAAAAATACCATTGTTTTTTTTTTCATAAATTTCATGATGGAATTGGTTAATTAGATTTGTATGTATGAAGTGAAATTTACCTTTATTGCCCTCATTGGTATGAAAAGAAAAATAAAATATGAGGGTTAGTTTGGTCTTAAATGATGGACTTCGAAGTCCATGATAAATTGCCACCTAAAGAGGTGAAACTTTCAAATCCGTGGAGTCCACGAATTTGGACCCTTAAAGTTCGTGGGACCCACAGATTTGTTGCCCCTAAATACATGAAGCAAACAACAGATTTTGGACAAAGTTCATGATCGATCCAAATCCATCAAGCAAAAGATTTATTTTCAATTATATTAATAGCTGTAGTTCATTGTGATCGAGTACCTCATACGATTTTGAGTAGTCGCAACCAAGTCAAGAAACTTTTCTAGTGTGGAAGATCGAGTTTAGCCGCAACCACAGAGCATACTAAAATTTTTCTTTGATGGTGGAAGAAAGAGAGGGAGAAGAGTGGAGTGGTGTGATCTGAGTGATGATGCAAGTGAGGGGGGGGGGGGGAGGGGGTATTATGGTTTTTTTGGGGAAGGAAACAGCTCACGATGTAGTGGAGCAAACCATGCGATTCGTCGATCTTTCTCGCGTTCAACGATAATTTGCTCCTCTCACTAGCGATTTGTGTGCTAGAAACGGGCCAAACAGCACTCACACTCGCAGACCGCAATTGGTTCACGCGATCCAGTATCACATGTCGTGTGTAATGTTAGCTCTAGCTATATGTGTCGTCCTTTATGCACCAATTGTGTTGCTCCAGCACGAACTAAGTAGATCACTCTAATTTTAGGCAAACAACTCTTTTTGTCCATGTCAAGGATAGAGGTGTAGTGTTGTGGTATATAATCCACGATTGAACCTCATATAATCCACGATTGAACCTCTCTCAATAACTCGAGTGAGTTATTGGGATCAACTGGTTCTTGACATGGTATCAGAGCCTTATGTGACCGAGAGGTCTTGTGTTAGATTCCCGGTGACCCCCATTTGTTAAGCACATGGTATTCTTGTCTTTAGACATGTGCAAACTTCCAAGTCCTTGTGAGTGGCTTTCGTTTGAGGGGGCGTGTTAGTGTTGTGATATATAATCCACGATTGAACCTCTCCCAACAACTCGAGTTATTGGTCATTGCCCTTATTTTATGGATCCTATGGAAACTCAAGAACGAAAAATCAAGGAAGGGCAGAAATTATGCACATAATACGTACTTGGATCCAAATCAACAAGCAAGCACAGGATAGCGTCCAATAAGTTACCAGTTCAAATCAATATGGAAATTCAGCAGATTGGCTGGGCTCCTCCTTACAAAGAAGCATACCAATGCGTTAAAAGCCACCGCAACGGTAATAGAAACTTAATTGAGATAAAGCTGCAGTATATTTATTTTCTAAAGTACGACTCAGCAGTTACATACCCTCAACAAAGGTTTGGTACAGTAGCCGAAAATCGCAGCCAAAATAACTAGGCAACAGCCAAAGGATCAAATAACACAAACGACAATTGTTTTACTACATATCGCGAGAGAAGCAAAAGGGTAAAAGGAAGAAGAAAAAATCCCTCTCAAATCCTAAAGTACTTCCTTTAAAAAAAACGACTTCCTTTCGACTGGCGCCCTATCAGGAAAGCACTTTCTCAACCTCAACTGTAACCTCTTTGGGAGGTTTCTCTGCATGAAGATCCGCAACAACGCCCTTCTGCTTGTAATAGCTAATAACCTGCATTTAAACCAACTGTAAGTATGAGCCTCATAACTAGTCATAGTTTAACGAGGTTCATGTGCTACAGCAGCCTAATATTAGTAGAGGTTTCAATAGCTTCCCAAGTATAATCTGCAGAGTATACCCAAAAATAACCAGTCTACCCATCGACAGAAGAACCTAGCCTAGATCAAAGAAGCCTACAAATGGATGAAAAACATACTGGTTCAGTCTGCTTGTGGAAGGCATCCAGCCTTGACTTGAGGACTGCAGCGGTATCATCTTTACGTTGAATCAAAGGCTCTCCAGTTACCTTGACAATATTAAACCAACAAAGCTTTTTGTTAACATATTTTGACATCAACCAGGAATTAATTTCAATAATGCAACCTAAGGCCTGAGCCATAACGATTGCTTCTAAGAGAAAAACGTGTACGCTATGCACCGATTAGCCAACCATGATGCATGAACCACCTAATAGTGACATGACATACATCTACTTTGGTGCCTGATACTTACTATTCAAGTTTCAGGATATCAAGCAATTACTATTCTTTTCATGGAACGAGTGGATTATGTATAAAAACCAGTTTTCCTTACATCATCAACGCCTGGGGATTTTGGAGGTGCAAATTTCGTGTGGTAGGTTCTACCACTAGAAGGGTGGATCCAACGACCCGTAATCCTCTCTTCCAAAATAGCATCATCAATAGCAAAATTCAGCACCTTATCAACTTTAACTCCTTGCTTCTCAAGCATCTCATCAAGCTGCAATATAAAGTCAGAAATTGTTAGACCTTGCACGAGGATACCTCTTGTAAACACAATATGGTATGATTCCGTGAACACCTTCTTTGCTTGGACCACAGTCCTAGGGAACCCATCAAGAATGAAGCCTTTCTGACAAGACGGCTTCTTGACTGCTTCATCAATAATTCCAACCACCAAGTCATCAGAAACAAGTTGTCCCTGAGGAAAAAGCAAATTCCAGATACTCATATTAGTACATTCAGCAATTAGCAAAAAGGAAGAAGAAACTAATGATTTATAGTGTATTCAACCTTGTCCATAGCCTCCTTAGCCTTAACTCCAAGAGGAGTTTTAGCTGCAACAGCAGCTCTCAGCATGTCCCCAGTTGCCAAGTGGCATAAGCAGAACTCATCCTTGATTATTGGTGATTGAGTACCTTTCCCTGATCCAGGAGGACCTGCCAATCATACAATTAGAAAACATGTTAGTTAGACGAATCACCACACAGAAATTGTGAAGCCACATGTACTGACAGGACTACAAGAAGACTTCTTGTTACTGTATGAACACTTGCTCATAAGTTTCGAAACAAAACTGGAAACAGAAGGAACTGATCTAATGGCCATCTCAGTTACAAGAATTCTAACAAATTATGTTATCCATGATATATGGGAGGCGCACTATACAGTCAGAACCATGTTTTTGCATGGAATTTTTTTTTTTATCTAGTCTATGCTGATAATACCAGGTTCATCAAAGGATTCACAAGACACATTGGCATTGTTATATGCTTCTGGGGAACAATTTCCAATACCAGCTCCTTCGAAGCTCGCCCTTGAACAGTAAAAGATCTAATCAATGCTAATGCATATGTTAAACTAGGATGAAGCTGCAGGCAGCATTGTATTCCTTCTCAATTGCGGCAACAGACCTCTCAACTGTGTTGAAAGGCAAGGGACTACAATTCCATAATCCACAAGGATAAATCAAAGAGAAAGCTTGCAATCCCCACATCGATAAATGCATGTCTTGAACCCAAACCAGAAGCTATATGGATGCTATGATACGTCAACTGATACACTGAACAAAGAAGCAAACTTTTGTTCTACCAAGATCCAGCTGTTAACCGAGAGTGAGACCCCAAAAATAAAAGGCACAACATAGAAACACACGGTAAGTTGAATTCGAATAGAACAAACAAAACTCCATTGGCAAGAGAGCTTCGCCAAACTTTTGAACTAAGAAAATTGGAAGCACTCAGATCTGAGGGAAACAAACAAGACCCAGAACACCAATGACGCACAGCAGCACAACAAGCGCCGGCTAGGGACTAGGGTTCACTACCGAGTCTGAAAGCTGAACAACGAAAAGATAGGGGGGAACGAAAGGCAGGCGTTAAAAAAGGGAATACCGATGAGAATAAGGCGCTTATCAGGCTTGGAAGCGCACTTCATGCGGCGGAGAAGCTCGGTCATAAGATCCATGGATGGCACATCTTCCAAAGTCGCCGCCGAACTGGTTGCCATTCTCACCACGGGGCAGGGATGCCAAACCCGGTTGCTGAAAGGAGGAACAAGAGAGGAAACGCAAGAGAGTTGGCAGGATGAGAAGAAATAAAGAATAGTGTTTTTTTTAAGGGGGGAGAAGAAAGTTAGGTGCTTTACTTGCTTGCTTCGCACTGTCTGTCTGGTCGGACCTTCCAATGCTTCAGTCGGAACTCGGAAGAAGAGTGATCTCGGCTCGGGTCTCCGTCGCTCACCAAACGTTCTCCAACCCCTCTTGTTTTTGGAGTTGATAAAGGTCGTCCTAACAATTACTAATAATCGTTCTAAAAAACAACAAAGTTACACTTTTAACCTTTTAACATCTTTACCTTTCCTTTAGCAAACAAACACCACCTTCACTTAGAAAGCAAAAAACACTCATTCTCCCACACTCTCGAATTCATCATCGACATTTGGAAGCCGAAATCGTCGAGCATACGTCCGAACAATGAGTAGCGACTCCGACGAGGTAAAAATCTCGTTTTTTTTTTAAAAAAACCCAAAAATTCTCTACCGAATGTGATTTTTGGTTGGTCCATGGTTCAACCAAAAATTGGTTTCGGTTGAACCATGGACCAACCGAAAATCACATTCGGTTGAGCCATGGATGAATCGAAAATCTGCTTCGTTTGGTCCATGGGTAAACCGAAAATTGGTTTCGGTTAGGCCATGGTGAAACCGAAAATTGGCTTCGGTTAGGCCATGGTGAAACCGAAAATTGGCTTCGGTTTAGCCATGGTGGAACCGAAAATTTGCTTCTGTTGGTGGCTTTTGGGTTTTTTTTAAGTTTATATCAAATATTTCTATTTTTTTGTTATGATTTATAGTTTGGTCTATATGATTGTTTGTTGAATTTTAGTTTATATTATTTTTTAAATTTATGAGCCTAATTATTTGTGAAATTGAATGTTTTTTGTATACAAAATTAAGATTAGATGTATAATACGCAATAAAAAAATTCTAGAATGTGATTAATATGATTCTTATGTAAATAATAGAGAATGCTAAATTTTGTCATGTTAAATGTTGGATTTTGCTTAGGAGAATATTCAGAATGCTAAATTATTTGTGATAATTGTTAAATTAAATGTAGTCGTTAGATTTTCTATTATTGTGGAGTCCTACTTATATCATAAGATCTAACATTGTAGGATATTGATGATTACGGAGGGGATGGCAAAGATTACACCTCAAAATTCGTCAATGGAGTAAAATACGATACGGATTTGATTGCATATGCAGCAGCTACTGAGATTGCCAAGGGTTTTGGGTTTTATTTGGTGAAGGCATCAAATAAAAAAAATCCAAATGAAGATAGTAGGCGACGATACTTGAAGTGCACTCATGGTAGGAAGAAAAAATCGAAGGCTCATGATTCTGATCCGGCTAAGGAAAGGAGGCCTCTTACTTCTTCTGGAAAGTTGGGGTGCGAATTTCAGATCAAGATTGAGCGGTCCGATGATGGATATTGGTTGATACTAGCAGTGGCTAATACAAAGAATCCTGGTGCTAATTTGGGTTTTCACAATCATCCGCTGAAGCTATTTCCGAATGGATCAAGTAAGAGGAATGTTTTGACCGAAGATGATAAGCAATACATCAGACAACTGAGATTAGCCGGTGTCGCCCCAAGGAATATCCACAAGGCAGTGAACGAGAGAAAAGAGGAGCATGGAAAGGTGAACAAAAGACAGATTTCTAACGCATTGTATAGGATAAGAAAAGAAGAGCTTGGTCAGAGGACGGCCTTACAGTACACTTTTCAAGATGCTCGGGAGAAGGGTTACTATGTGCAGTATGTGGATGACCGTAACGTGCTTACACACTTGTTCCTAGCCCACACTGAGTCAATATTGATGTTTCTCTCTTTGCTATACTTAACTAAATTACCTTCTAAACCCTCTTAAATCCTTTCATTTCTTTTGGGCTTTTCTGTTTTAAATCTTATATCTATGCATTGTTGACATGTCCGCCGTTTAATCGGTTACCGACTGACTCGGTCCGGTTACCGAGTCAGTCGGTAACCGATTAAACGGCGGACAAGGAAAGGGAGGCTGATTACCAATATCGATTTGTAATCGGTTACCGAATACCCGGTTAACGATTACAAACCAGTATTATCGAATTACAGTGACAGCAGGAGAAAAAGTGTTCCTGGTTCGGTTAACCGGGAAATAACCGGTTTGGAATACTGGGCAGTGGGGAAGAGGAAGGAGAGGCGGCATGTGCATCATCCAACGACCCATTTTGCTTCTGCTCTCTCTCGCGGACAGTATCGGTTTTACCGACTAACCGTCGGTATTTATCAGTATCAGATCCGGTATAATGAAGCCCCCCTAAACGCCTCCGACTACCGATACCGACCGATTGTCGGTTTATCGGTACGGTTACTGGTTAACTCAATAACCAGTTTATCGATTGTCAGCCCTACGGTACAAAAAGATTCAATCAGTAGTAGTTACAGAATCGAGTGGCATATTTGTGATATGAATGGTATGTTAAATTTCCAACTTCTAAACAAAAAGATGCAGTTTTGGTGAATCCAATTAATAAAAAAAAAAATTCAATTTTTTCTTAAATTTTGGTTTGTTGGTAATGTTGCTAGAAACGGAATAATAGAAACTAGGGTTACTAAGGGCTCGCTTGCTTGTTGGATTTGAAAATGAAGGTTTTGAGTTTTAAAAACCTTTGGATTTATGATGGATTTTTTGCATCATGGATTTGGAAGAGTACATTGTTTGTTTAGTTGATTTTTTATCATGGATTTATGATGGATTTGTCTCACATTTTTTCCTTCTATTGTCAAATCCCAAATGAAATGTGGGATTTACAAATCCGTGGGGTCCACGGATTTGGATCTAAAAAAGGGGTCCAAATCCGTGGACCCCATGGATTTGTGTCCCTCAACAAACAAAGGATTTGTGTCAACTCCATAATACTTGGGATTTGGGTTCCAAATCCATCACCCAAATCCCACAAGCAAACGACCCCTAAATCTGACTGAGTTGCGGACTAGGGCACTCTCTTTAATAAGTTCGATGCATTACCTCGTAATGCACATGACAGACTATCAATCGGTTGTCTCCAGGATAAAACATCCAATCTTTGGTACACTAAACTTGTGCAAAACCAGAGCTCTCTGAATTTCACTCTCGTCATGTTTCTACTCTCTTAATTGTATATTTAGAGGGTCTTGGGAGTCAAGTTAATTCATATGTGTTTCGGTATTAATTATCCTTCACTACATTTCAATTTTTGAATAAGAAGAGGAATCAGATAATTAATTTGAAATTCCTCCAAAAAAAATTTAGTCTCAATCCGACCAAGCCCAACCCTCCCACTTGCTTGTTCGACCGGACAAATGGCACAAGTGTGTGTAGTATGAAGGTCCTTTAGTTCCTCCTCTCCCACAAAAGTGGATCACCCCACAGGGTAATAGCCATAAGAGAAAGAAACCTCTTCATATATATCTTTACCATTATGATATTTGAGATTTTACTTATAGCTTTCAAAGCTATTCTTTTCCAACAATACCCACTTGAATATTTTTTAAACTATCTCTGAGCATCAACAACGATATAAGATCGAGCATAAACTAAGGTATCTTTAGATTAAAGGCTTAGCATAGTGGTTACACTTCTAACTTAACAAGAGTGACTCGTATTCTTGAGCTCTATCTCGGACAATGTACGCGAGACTTTTCATCAAGTGTTATTCTCTAACAGCCCATGAGTTTATGGCCCTGCACATTATCTCTGTTTAGTGAACACTCTAGCAATTTTGTATCTCGTCAAATTCCATAGGAAGCAACCCCACTCCCATATTCACACAGGTGAGTTTATCAAAAGTACTCCCAAAACAATATACTTCACTCCACATGGAGTATAAATCTCATTAAGAGTTAGTATTACCTCAACCTCTATAAGCTTTAGGAATTCATGCTTCACTATGCATGATCTATCTTATATTACAATGACTTATTATTACCATTGAACCCATTTATTCGGATCTCCAATCCATTTGATCGGGTTACCATCATGTGTCCATAGTTCTATAGGCATAAGCCCATACCCTTGGCGATATTTTGGACTTTCTCTCTAGCTAATAATTTTGTCAAAGGATCAACTAGATTTTGTTAAGATCTTACATGATCCACTCTCACTGCTCATATCATTAGGATTTATCTTACATTAACGTGCTTATGATGAATTTGTCGTCTCTTACCATTGTAGTAAAGTTTCTCAAACTTAGCAATATTTGAGGTACTATCGCAATGGATCAATATCGTTGTAACCTATCATTCCCATCAGGGAACCTCTGCCAACTATCTTCTCAACCAATTCACTTCCTCACTACCACTGCTAGTGCTATCATTTCTAATTCCATAGTTGATTCACCCAATATTGCTGATTCTTAGACTTTCAAGATACAACTCCTCCATCAAGGTTAAAAACATACCCAATGGTTGCCATGGAGTCGTATGATAGGGTTTTCTAATCTGCATCAATATACCCTTTTAATATAGCAAGAAACCTTTGATAGTGTATTCTAAGGTTTAATGTTCTTTTAAGGTATCTCATGACACTTTCAATAGCATTCTAGTGCTCCAAACTAATACTTATGTTAAACCTGTCAAACAATCCCATAACATATGCAATGTTTGGTCTCGTGTAATCAGTTGCATATCACAAACTGTCAATGATGCTAGCATATCCAGTTTGTCTTGCACTGACTCTAGTGTTCTTAAATAGCTTTACAATGGCATCATTTGAAGAGCACATAGGTTTAAAATCAAAGTGACTCGCACGGAACTACACCACAAATTAATCACGACTAGAGTCCAAGTTTTTAAACTCTAGCCGGGTGCAGTATAGAGCAAGTATTTAAATTGTCAACCCGCGTCGGTCCATGTACCCCTACTTCAATCGCTAAGGTTGTTACCTAGCAAACAACTAGATAACTAAGCACAATTATGCACAATCCTTAGGTTGCTAAGCACCAACATGCATAAACCTAAGGATGCTAAGCACAAAACATGCACAACCCTTAGATTGCTAAGCACGAGCATGCACAATCAACATGAATAATACCTCAATCATTGAATTAAACAATACCCAATGACAATCATTCAATCCAAACAAGTAATTACAAAGTATTAGTTAGGGATCTACAACACCCAAGAGAAAAGAGTGAGTTTCTAGAGAGAGAGAGAGAGATTACAAATTTGAGCTCAAGATCTTCTTCTTCTTCTTCTAGGCTTGAATCTTCCACCCAAGCCTCCAATGATGCTGCAAGATCACTCTAGCACTCTCTCCCTCTCACTAGAACTCCCCTTTGGTGTTTTAGGTTGAAAGCCTAGAGAAAGAGAGTGTTTCTTCCCCCAAAAACCAGCTCTCATTTCCCTCTCCCCGCTGCTATTTTCATATTTGCCCGAAAGCGACAAGTTCACGGACGTGTTAGCCAGTTCACGGCATTGAACACCTAAACGCGTCCGTGAACTCAGCGTCGTCCAAAACGGACCGCTTCACTGGGTTCACGGTAAATGGCCACAGTTCACGGTCTTAGAGACCGTGAACTGCCTTGTCGTCAGACGTCATTAACTTCAGGAACCTCGTTGGGCCTGAACGCCTCAGTGTTCACGGTTTGTGGTCGAAGTTCACGGTCTTAGGAGACCGTGAACTGCATCGTCCGGCCGTGGACTGTGGTTGTTTCTTGGACGCCTTCAATTCACTACTACGAGGCAATTGTCACACTTCGCACTTTTCTTCGGTTTTTGCGCTTTTTGACCTTTAATTATCCCAAAATTCGACCTCGACCCTTCCACACATGCTAGGACCTGAAATGTATCAAAACAAGCACAACCTAGTGTGAAATATGTCGAGGAACGATGGAATGCTAAGCTAAATGAATAAGAAATGAGGGGTAAAATGTGTACATTTGGGCCCGAATCACTCCCCCACACTTAGACGTTTGCTTGTCCCCAAGCAAACCATTCTAGACTTAGGTAATATTTCAACCTATAAAGATAGCTAGGGGACATTTCAAAAGGCACAAGGTTGTGAATCTCAAATGACTATTTGGGCATCGACACTCGAACCGTCTCAAACAATTCTGCCATCCACCACAAATGACATTCAATTGCATCAAAAATGGGCAAATGAAAAGTTCTCATTCTATGCAAAATCAATGTAAGTCTCAAACGGGCCACTAATTAATCACAACCGACCATGCATAGAACTCAAGTCAAAGGAACAGACAACGGGGCAACATAGGTCCTCACCGGGATAGATATGAACATGCAAGAAAAAAGAATGAATCGCTCACTCTCGACCAGTGGGGTCAGGACCTCTTGGTGCAAAAGATGTGCACAATCATCATCACTCATCCCTACCATCTCACCACCGCGGCGGCCACCTCTAAACGCTAGAGTTCACGGGATAGTTGTCATCACTAGCTTGTCCGGAGGTCTTAGACACGGATTCAGATGACTGGCAATTGTCTTGGACATGGGGAAAAGGCATTTTGGGTGGTGGAAAACACAATATGAGGTTCTACATCTTCAACCTAAACCCGAAGGTTCTATGGTTTCGACTAAGAACCTTCTCTACAAACCAAGTCCACTAGCATCCGCCAAAAGCCTTACTTCTCCCTTCCAAACGATCACCCGCCATGAACTACATTGAAGCACTATTCCTCGGTCTACTCTTGCTATCATCTTTCGATTTGGTAGTGAAGGAGTTCTTAAACAATAAGGGGGTCTCAATGACTTGAGTGCCAAGAAACCCCTCCTAGAGCATACACTTTGGTTTTTCGTGGCACTCGCTACTTTATTTACCCCATTTTATTACCTCTTTTTCGTTTCTCTTTTCTTTTCTTTTCTTTTCTTTTATTTTCTTTCCTTTTCTTTTCTTTTTTGAGGGGGGTACTAGAGAGTAGAACACTTGCCACCTATACATTTAACAACCAATGCTCTCTTTTCAAGAACTCACTCCAACACTACACTTCATTTTTCATTCCTAATAAGAACCGCGCACAATCCTCCTATGTAGAACCTCAATGGAACTCGAAAGCGAGAGCTCCGGGACACAAGGACGACTCATGTAAAGACATGAAGAAAGGATTGGGGTTGCTCTATCAACACCATAAAGCTCACAAGCAAGAAGCTCCTAACATAGGAACGACCCTCGAAGTCACAAGGCTCAAAGGGGTTGACTAAGGGATAACATATTTCGGGACAATCAACATTTGGGCGTGGACTAATCCTATACCTCCATCCTACTCACTAATGACAACTGTGATGCTACACAGCGTGGTGAGAGGGAACTATCACACCAAAAGAAAACGATCGGCTCAAAACTCACAATCTACCTAGGCGCCCAATCGTCTATTCCACATTCACAAACTCGATGCATGGCGATTGTAATCGAAGAGTAACCAAGTCAAGACATCTCATTCATTTAAGTATACATGAGAACTAAGCCTTCGCACAATCCAAATGCCCTCTCAGTCATCTTAATAGGATGCACTCGACTATATGCAACAATTCAAGAACAATGCCAATTAAGCACGAGATTCACTCAAACCGGCCATTTTGAACAAGCATTGCTTGGAGTCCTCAATTTTTTTTCAAATTTGGGCATACATCAAGGCTCCAAGCATTCAAAATCACACCAAAAATTCACACCCACATGCATAATGGACTACCCCCACACTTAAACTCGACATTGCCCTCAATGGCATAAAAGAAGGGGATAGAACGATGTTACCGGTGAAGTTGTGAATGTTTGTGCTCGGGAGCGGAGGGCGGGTGAGATTCGGAAGAGCAAGGAGACGGCAAAACACCACCAAAATCTCTTCATTGATCGTCTTATTGAAAGGAAAAGAGATGCAAGTCGTTGATGGTTGTGTTGCCTCCCACCAAGCGCTTCTTTAACGTCGTGAGCCGGACGATTGATCCTCAAGTTTCTGTCCACCCAAGAACCTCCTTGAAGTTGAGGTTCTCGTCAGTGAGATGAAATCTCAAGTCACGAGCATTGGACGAATCCATGATTGAGGGCTCGTGAACTTGATAGACTTTGAGGCTCCACCCACGAGACCTATCCTTCTTTCCTTCTCCTTCTTTCTCATTGCCCCACACCATGTAGTGCATCATCGACTTACCACCATCGCATCCACCAAGAGGAATTGGCGATGGTTTGGCCTTGGCTTGGCAAAGAGTCACAAATGGGTCCTTCTCCAAAAGCGCATCGAGGTCGGGTGGAAAGCATTGGTAGCTCTTGTAACTCGTGGATGCTTCATCCACCTCGACCTCATCCTTTTCTTGGACGCCACCTGCTCTTTCTTCTTCCTCCTCAACCTCCCTTCCTTTTTCTTCGATTTCCTCCTCTCGGGGATCCTCAAGAGATTCCTCTTCTTTTTCTACTACCTCCTCCACAACTTTTTCTTTCCTCTTCTTTCCTCGCTCTTCCGCAAGCAAGCGTTGAATAGCGAGTCTCCAAGCTATGTCTTTGATTGACTCGACACTCATCTCCTCATTGAGAACTTCCTCTTCAATGCTTGGGGTAAAATGTGGAAGAGTGGTGGCTTCCTCAAGAGGACATTCCAAGTCTCGAGCATCACGGTGGCCATCCGTGACAACTTCCGACCGTTCCAATTCATCCTCGAGGCTTTCCTCTTCATCTTCCTTTTTTTCACCCTCTTCTTTCTCCTTCCCTTTAATGTCCTCAAGCACGGTTTGGAGGGCAAGATGCCATGCAAGATTATAGAAAGGATTCTCTTGCTCCTCCACACTCATGTCTTGGTCTTCAAAGTTGGTCTCGGGAAGGGGAAAGTGATGAGATTCTTCAATGCAACCTTCTTGTTCATCCTCACCACGTGAGCTCTCCGGGGTGGGTTCTTCTTGCTCCATACGGCTATCATTGCTAGCCCTTTCAACCTCCTCGTTCTCCTCCATTAATGAGAGGCGATAGCTTGCACAAGCACGTTCAACCTTCTCTTCTAGTGTCAATCCGGGAGGAGGGAGGGGTTGGAAATCCGTGTTGGAGCTTGTTCTTGTAAAATTCTCCACGACAAGCTCCAACTTGGACTTTGCTTTGGGTTGTGGGAGATCCAAGTTCAAGTACCCTTCATCGGTGCCTCGAACAAACCGCTCCACCATGAGCTCCAATTGGCTCTTCGGCTCCGGATGTGGAGTGTCACATGGTCTTGAAGATTTTCCCATGAAAGCTTTCATTGCCAACTCCAACTTGGATTTCTCCTCGACTTGAGGAGGGAAGTTTTCTTCATATGGGGGAGCTTCTTGAAATCCCCAATGGTATGCTTGTTCTTCTTGGAAGGGAGGTTGACAATAGAACCCGGATCCTTGGCTTCCCCCTTCTTGGTTACTCCATGAAGCTCCGGGGTACCCCCATTTGGGTGGTTGTGGATACCCCCCACATGTTATAGAAGCCACTAGGATCCATGATTCAACCTACATAAACAAAAACACAAAAACAAAATCAAACAAACACAAACCACCCTTCAAGACGAAGAGTGGGTAAACAAAACACAACACGAAACATAAAACACGAACAAAAAAGGCAAGATAGAAAATGCTAGAGTAACACTAAATGACCTTTTCAAAATAATGGACCGCGGTTCCCCCAACAGCGCAAAAACTTGACTCGCACGGAACTACACCACAAATTCATCCCGACTAGAGTCCAAGTTTTTAAACTTTAGCCGGGTGCAGTATAGAACTAGTATTTAAATTGTCAACCCGGGCCGGTCCATGTATCCCTACTTCAAACACTTAGGTTGTTATCTAGCAAACAACTTTAGGGTTTAGGTTTATTGGAACTACAAACAAACCAAGCAAAGAAAAGTAAATAAAGGAAATTTCTAACTAAGGGAGCTTCACCTGGGAGTTGCTTCCCCCTAACTAGCTACCAAGACTCGTTGGATTGGAACGATTGCTATGGGCAAGGTAACTGCGAACCTCAGAGGGATGTATATATGGTTGGAGACCACAATCTCAATTGCTAAACCGAGGTAAACATTAAAGGCCGTGTCACTTGACCCTCTCGGTTTAGGCAATCGGTAGTTGACTTACTCCCTCACTCAACTCAAAGGTCAGACGGCTTAATCGTGATTAACCAATTTGCTTAATTCAACCTTGAGGGTTGCCCTAAATTAACCTAGTTAGGTGGTTTAAAAAGCTGAAGGAAAACCAACTCGATTGAGTCTCCCTTGGAAGGGGGATTTTCCTCTCTAAGCTAGGTTAAGGTGGCTAATTAGATTGCTAGCACCAACATGCATAAACCTAAGGGTGCTAAGCAAAATTATGCACAATCCTTAGGTTGCTAAGCACCAAAATGCACAAACCTAAGGATGCTAAGCACGAACCTGCACAACCCTTAGATTGCTAAGCACGAGCATGCACAATCAACATGAATAATACCTCAATCATTGAATTAAACAATACCCAATGATAATCATTCAATCTAAACAAGTAATTACAAAGTATTAGTTAGGGATCTACAACACCCAAGAGAAAAGAGTGAGTTTCTAGAGAGAGAGAGATTAAAAATTTGAGCTCAAGATCTTCTTCTTCTTCTAGGCTTGAATCTTCCACCCAAGCCTTCAATGATGCTCCAAGCACTCTAGCACTCTCTCCCTCTCACTAGAACTCCCCTTTGGTGTTTTAGGTTGAAACCCTAGAGAAAGAAAGTGTTTCTTCCCCAAAAAACCAGCTCTCATTTCTCTCTCCTCGCTGCTGTCTTCATATTTGCCCGAAAGCGACCAGTTCACGGATGCGTTGGCCAGTTCACGGCCGTGAACACCTAAACGCGTCCGTGAACTCAACGTCGTCCAAAACGCACCACTTCACTGTCCTGGGTTCATGGTCAATGGCCATAGTTCACGGTCTTAGAGACCGTAAACTGCCTTGTCGTCAGTAACTTCAGGAACCTCGATGGACGCCTCGGTGTTCACGGTTTGTGGTCGAAGTTCACGGTCTTAGGAGACCGTGAACTGCCTCGTCCGGCCGAGAACTGCGGCTGTTTCTTGGACGCCTTCAATTCACTACTACGAGGCAATTGTCACACTTCAGACTTTTCTTCGGTTTTTGCGCTTTTTTACCTCCAATTATCCCAAAATCCGACCTCGACTCTTCCACACATGCTAGGACCTGAAATGAATCAAAACAAGCATAACCTAGTGTGAAATATGTCGAGGAACGATGAAATGCTAAGCTAAACGAATAAGAAATGAGGGGTAAAATGTGTACATTTGGGCTCGAATCACAAAGTAATAGTATTTCTTCAAGATCTTTTCTATAGAGCTAGATTGATCAAAATAAAATCCCTTTTGTACACTAGTTATCTAAATTCCAAGCTTCACATTTGCTTCACCCAAATCTTTCACATCAAAGCTCTCACGCAACATGGTTTCCACAACATTGACAATGTGAATATTTGACCTGAATGTCAACTTATCATTCACATACAAGCATATGATAATGCAAGTGTTAATTTCTAATTTATAGTTTATACACTTGTCACTTTCATTCACTTTAAAATCATGTGAGATAACCAGATTCTCGAATTTCATGCAACTATTTTGGAGACTATTTCAACCATACAATGAATTTTCTCTTACAAACTTGAGGCATGTTTATGAGGGACAAACCCTTCAGGTCATTCCATGTAAATTTCTTCATCTAAATCACCATTAAGAAAAGCATTTTTAACATCCATTTGATGCACAACACGTGTGGATATTATTCTAGATAGTAGTGAATAGGTATCAAAAAAATTATATATCTCTCTCTGTCTACAACCTTTAACTACTATATGAGCCTTAAAACTTATCAAGGGAACCATACGGTTTCAGTTTTCTTTTCTGAATCCATCTATTACCTAAGGGTTTGCAACCATGAGGTAAGTCTACAACATGCCAAGTCTTATTTGACACAAGAGAATCCATTTCTTCGTTAATGACTTCTTCCCACAAATCTGCATCGGTGGAAGTCAGAGCTTCATGTAGAGTTGTAGGATCTTCTAGGGTGTATACTATAGTAAAATCTAAACTAAAATTCATAGAGATTTTAGCCATTTTACTTATACTATAGTAAAAACTCAATGTACCGAAAATGGTTTTTTTCTATTCAACATAATCTCCATCAAAACAGAGTTTACAACCCTTTAAATAGGTCTGAAAATAAAACTAATCAAAGTACAGAAAAGAAAAAAGAATCCTACACAAAAAAAATTAGCCAAAACTCGTCAGCCCAAAATACCCAATCGGCAGCATTAAATATCCTATCAGGTATTAGCACCCTCATGATAGGGGGTCTTTCTGATCCAATTCCCCTATCGCAAACCTTAGATCCCCATAGGGTATTTTAACCCACATGATAGGAGGTTTTTTTCCTGATCATCATAAGATCTTAAGGCTGCTCGGTTGGTGTCCACAAAGCTTCCATCTTCTCATCCAACGCCTTTACGATCTTTAACAAGACTTTTAGCTCTCATTCCCAACACCTAGCTTCCCACGAATGTCTCCCAAACAATACGAGTAAGCTCCCAAAGTAGGTACCATGGACTGTTTCCCAGACTTGAGCCAAATTTCCAGCTTCTTCCTCCCTTGACTTGGTTTCTTCTTTGAATATCAATGGGAATGGTTTTGGGCCACGATCCAGGATCACATCACTTTAAGTCCTCAATCTCCCAAAAAAATGGATCGTCCCAAGGGGTAAACCTTAAGAGAGTAAACCTATTCTTATATACCCTTTGTAAGGCTCTGCCCATCAATGTGTATTTGAGACTTCACTTATAGCTTTCAAACCTATTCATTCACAACAAATATAAACCATGGACTTGGAACCAACATCAACTATTTCCAAATTAAACACATTGTAGCTATGTATCTCTTCCACGAGCTCCCTAACAAACTTTATTGGATTTTTTTTTGCTCTACCAAAATATAAAAAATAGGAAACCAAGCTCATCACCCAAAACGTGATCAAATTGGACAATTCATTTTATTAAAGGAGTTGACACTTTTTTAGTTCAATCTACTAAATATGCATTAAAAATCCACATGTAGACTAATGGGGTAGGGGTGATAATGAAATGAATACCTACAAGAAGTGAAGTGGGTGGTGGCCTCAGCTATTGGTTGCAGTGGGAAGTGAAGAGACCTGCCTATTGTTTGTGATCAAAGAAATCCTATCATCTCTAGTGGCGACCAACCACGTCTCGCCGGCCTTCTCATCTTGCCCACCAAGAAATTCAATTGCTCTGTTGCCTTCATCCCTCTACCATCCTAGTGGCATTGTCGACCTGTACTCAACCGACATAGATACGGTACCAACCGGCTATGGAATTCGTCAAGCGTTGTGGTCTTCTTCGAGCGGCGACAAAAGGAGAGAAGCTAGGCGAGAGGTCAAGAATGGGGCAGGGTCTTCGAGTGACACTAGCAGAGGCAGAGCAATTCGAATAAGTTAAAAAAATCGGTTTCTGATGACTCGATATTTGCACATGTTTTCCCCTTTGTTTCTTGATCGTTTAAGCTTACATTATTGCTTCTTTGGCCTATTTTACGCTAGGTCGTGTTCCTTTGTCATATTTCAGGTCCTAGCACATAAAGTGAAGCATAGGCGCAAGTTTCAAGTCAATCAGAGATCAATTGGCGATTAGGGAGAAGAAACTCGGGCATGACCTGAAGAAGAATGGATTTCTACCCCACTTTATGGACAAAGAATCATGCAATCTTTTCATGAAAAGAAAGAAGACGAGACTACGAGCGTCTGGGATCAAACGGCGACTGATTCGGAGTCCGGACGAGGGAGAAACGAAGCATTGAATATAGGGGAATAGGTTCGGCAGTAAAAACACGGGCGCGCCTAAATCAAAACACGGCCGTGCCCATATTTAGGCATGACCGTGTTTTGACCGACGCGCCCGAGCGTGTTTTTAACACAGGGCAAAACACGGGCGGTCAAAAGCAAAGCACGGCCGTGCCCGCGACCGTGTTTTGCCCAGAATCGGGTTTTTTAACCCAAATTCGAGCCAAAGGAGAGGAGAGCTGGGTTTTGGATCCCAAACACCCAAGGGACGAACCAAAGAAAGAGAGGGCGATTTGAGGGCATTCTAAGAGTGGAATTGGAGGATTTCTTCGCCTTGGAAGCTTGAGGAACAAGCCCGGACTTGAAGACTGATCATCTGAAGATTCTTACTGCAGTCTCTCTCTTCTCTATGGAGTAACTTCCCTTCACTTAGGTTTTGAGGAACCCTAGCCATGTTTGTTGGATTGGATGATTGTATGAGTACTCTGACTTGGTAATCTTGAGTTCACATTCAATCTATGCATGTTTTCATGATTCAATTCTGCTTTAGTCGAGATTATTGATTCTGCTTTGATCCTATGAGAGCGAATACCTGATTAGGTCAATAGAGCACCATAGATTGATAGTATTGGATCGATTGCTTTAGTCGAGGGTTGATTCAATGCTTTGTATCGATTGAGAACCTCATTCGATAGAGGGAATCTAGTTCAGAACGCCTTGATCAGTTGTTCTAGAGAAGGATACGTTCCTCTAGGCAATTGACTCAAGAGGGCCTTGTTCCTTTAGTCGAGACTGAAGGTCTAGTTAAGGATTCTCAGAGATCAATTGGCGATTAGGGAGAAGAAACTCGGGCATGACCTGAAGAAGAATGGATTTCTACCCCACTTTATGGACAAAGAATCATGCAATCTTTTCATGAAAAGAAAGAGGACGAGACTACGAGCGTCTGGGATCAAACGGCGACTGATTCGGAGTCCGGACGAGGGAGAAACGAAGCATTGAATATAGGAGAATAGGTTCGGCAGTAAAAACACGGGCGCGCCTAAATCAAAACACGGCCGTGCCCATATTTAGGCATGACCGTGTTTTGACCGACGCGCCCGAGCGTGTTTTTAACACGGGGCAAAACACGGGCGGTCAAAAGCAAAGCACGGCCGTGCCCGCGACCGTGTTTTGCCCAGAATCGGGTTTTTTAACCCAAATTCGAGCCAAAGGAGAGGAGAGCTGGGTTTTGGATCCCAAACACCCAAGGGACGAACCAAAGAAAGAGAGGGCGATTTGAGGGCATTCTAAGAGTGGAATTGGAGGATTTCTTCGCCTTGGAAGCTTGAGGAACAAGCCCGGACTTGAAGACTGATCATCTGAAGATTCTTACTGCAGTCTCTCTCTTCTCTATGGAGTAACTTCCCTTCACTTAGGTTTTGAGGAACCCTAGCCATGTTTGTTGGATTGGATGATTGTATGAGTACTCTGACTTGGTAATCTTGAGTTCATATTCAATCTATGCATGTTTTCATGATTCAATTATGCTTTAGTCGAGATTATTGATTCTGCTTTGATCCTATGAGAGCGAATACCTGATTAGGTCAATAGAGCACCATAGATTGATAGTATTGGATCGATTGCTTTAGTCGAGGGTTGATTCACTGCTTTGTATCGATTGAGAACCTCATTCGATAGAGGGAGTCTAGTTCAGAATGCCTTGATCGATTGTTCTAGAGAAGGATACGTCCCTCTAGGCAATTGACTCAAGAGGGCCTTGTTCCTTTAGTCGAGACTCAAGGTCTAGTCAAGGATTCTCCGCATTGTGAATGAAAGTGAAACAAGTTAGAGATCATCAATCGTTAATCTGGCTAGTGGCTAGGGGGAATCATACCTAAGTGAGTTCCCAACCTGTAATTAGATTAACTTTAACTGTAGTTTGCTAGAGTAGTTTTAGTTCTTTCATCTTACTCTGGTTTGCTAGATAATGAACTGAAGCTGAGTAATAGTAACTCTAGAGACCCGTGGATTCGATATTTATTACTTGAGCCACTATACTGCAGTCCCTTTCATTGGTTACACTTGGCCATTGTTAGGAGTTGTGTTTTAGCGAGTCAAGTTTTTGGCGCCGTTGCCGGGGACTTTCTAGATTATTAGGAAAGGCAGAAGTTTGTTACTTTAGCATTTTTCTTTTCTTTTCCACCCTTGCTTTTCACTTGGGTGTTTTTTGTTTTTGTTGGTGCAGATCTGAATCATGGATCCTCATGGCTTCTCCAATCATTGGGGGTATCCACCACCATCCGAGTGGTATTACCCCGAGACCCCCTGGAGCAATCAAGGAGGAGAAGACTATGGATTCGGGTTCCAGTACCAACCCCCTTACTACGGAGAACAATCTGACCACTGGGCATATCAAGAACAATCTCATTACCAAGAAGACTTTCTCCCACAACCAGAAGGGCCATCAGCGCTGGAGTTACCCATGGCGGCCTTCACGGGCCATTCTGCAGAGCCATGCTACACTCCACAGCCAAATCCAAACTATGAACTGAGGCTTCTCTTGGAGCAGTTCGTTCGGGACTCCGAGAGACGCAATCGCAAGATGGATCTTCAAATCCAAGCCCTTTCCTCTTCCGATCCCTCATTTCTCCATGATATGGAGGAGGCTGTTCAACGCTCAGCGAAGCAAACAGAGTGGGTGGAGCAAGTTTGCTCACAACTTGCTCAAGATCACCCGTCTGCTACCATACTAGAAGAGGACGAGGAAGAAGAAGGCTACAAGGACATTGTGGAGCACACAGAAGTTGTCACGGAGAGCTCCCGTGATGATCATGATCAGGAATGTCCTGTCGTAGCCGACCACCCTTTCCCACATCCCACACTGAGCTTTGAAGAGGTGGGCATGAGTGAGGAGATGCAAGAAGATCTCATGAAAGAAATTGCTTGGCAACTTGCTCTCCAATCCGTGCTAGAAGAAGAAGAGAGAGAAAGGGTGCAGAAAGAAGTTGTGGAGGATGACAAAAGTGAAGCAGAAGGAGTTCTTGATCATTTCCCAGGGGTGATACCACATGAAGTAAGGGAGGTTGAAGGAGCAATTGGCATCCAGGCTGATGACGGAGTTAAGGTGGAAGAGGCTTGCACCGGCCATGAGTTGCAGGTAAAATCCCCACCAAACTTCGAGGAGCTGCTTGGCAAGGACCCATTTGCAGTGTCTCTTTGCCAGACCAAGGCCACATCGACATCGGTTCCCCTTGGTGGACGCAGTGGTGGCCAATCGATGCTGTCTTATCTGGTCTGGGGCAATGAGACGAGAGAAGAGAAGAAAAGGTCTCGAGGGTGGAGACTTCATCTGCATCAAGTGCACGAGCCTTCATCACCTGCCACATCACCTGCTTGTGACTTGAGACTCCACCTCATAGATGAGAACCTCAACTTCAAGGAGGTTCTAGCATGGACCGAAACTTAGGAGCCATCGTCCGGCTCACGACGTGAAAGAAGCGCTTGTTGGGAGGCAACCCAACCAGTCGGTTTGCATTTCTTTCTCTATTTCTCCTCGGTTGAGTCAGTTTTGTTATTTGGTTTTAGAGTCAATAGCTCAACCTTTGTGAGATTTTGTGTGGTGTTTGTGTTCTGATTACTCTCTCTTCCTGGAATGCACCGCCTGCCCCGTCCATCATCATTCACCCTTGATCTGGTAACTTCGTTCTACCCACCTTATCTTTCCTCCATTGAGGACAATGTCGTGCTTAAGTGTGGGGGGGTGTTCGATTATGTATGCGGGTGAATGTTTGGCTGTTTGTGTGCTTGGAGCCTAGTCCACTGTCCAAAATTTTGACTTTGAGGGCTCCAAGTACGTGTTTCTTGCAATTGCCTGCTCAGTATGCTTTGAATTGACAGTCTCTGTAGTGATTTTCAACCTAGGGAGGTAGTGTAGCACTATGGAGGATGTTGATGCATTTAAGAAGTCTCATTTCTTCTTCATATTGTGTTGGTTGATTGAGTGAATTAGTGATCTTAGGACCCTTGAAATGTGTGGTGTTGTGGACTCTCTGCCTGTCATGGACTCTTGTATCATGTTTTGAAAATAACAGGTGCACGAAAATGTGCTTTAAAATGACGTCTCCCGTGCGAATAGGGCGAAAGTGTGTAAGGGGAGACGGGAATCCGTTCCCAATTTCCACCTACTACCTCCAGCCCCCTTACATGTCTTTCCCCCGCACGAGGCTCGAGACAACTGCTCCTGGCATGGCCGGTAAGAGCCGGGCTCCCGCAAAACCTTTGCTAGGTGGGAGCCCCCGTTTTCTGCTAAAACAGGTTGGAACCCTTGAAAAAAAAAGAGAAAAACAGAAAAACAAGCAAAAAGAAGAAAGAAAAGGGGTTCCAACCATCTTCAAGAAGAAAATCGAGCACCTTGAAAAATGTGAGTCCATGATCTTTTGTTTTTGAGAGTCCCTTCATCCACGATTCATTTGTCCTCTGTTCACTATTTGCCATGATGCCGACTCGAGACTAGCGTTCTCGCCGAAGGGGCTATGAGATGACTTGTGCGTCGGTTGACCTCGTAAGCTGCTAAATGATCTAGGAAGTCCGCTACCTACGATCGAGGTTGTTTGTTGCTATAGAGGTCTGGAGAGCTGCATTGGTTTGAGTTAGGTTTGCTTGGGGACAAGCAAACGGTTAAGTGTGGGGGGATTTGATGACTCGATATTTGCACATGTTTTCCCCTTTGTTTCTTGATCGTTTAAGCTTGCATTATTGCTTCTTTGGCCTATTTTACGCTAGGTCGTGTTCCTTTGTCATATTTCAGGTCCTAGCACATAAAGTGAAGCATAGGCGCAAGTTTCAAGTCAATCAGAGATCAATTGGCGATTAGGGAGAAGAAACTCGGGCATGACCTGAAGAAGAATGGATTTCTACCCCACTTTATGGACAAAGAATCATGCAATCTTTTCATGAAAAGAAAGAGGACGAGACTACGAGCGTCTGGGATCAAACGGCGACTGATTCGGAGTCCGGACGAGGGAGAAACGAAGCATTGAATATAGGGGAATAGGATCGGCAGTAAAAACACGGGCGCGCCTAAATCAAAACACGGCCGTGCCCATATTTAGGCATGACCGTGTTTTGACCGACGCGCCCGAGCGTGTTTTTAACACGGGGCAAAACACGGGCGGTCAAAAGCAAAGCACGGCCGTGCCCGCGACCGTGTTTTGCCCAGAATCGGGTTTTTTAACCCAAATTCGAGCCAAAGGAGAGGAGAGCTGGGTTTTGGATCCCAAACACCCAAGGGACGAACCAAAGAAAGAGAGGGCGATTTGAGGGCATTCTAAGAGTGGAATTGGAGGATTTCTTCGCCTTGGAAGCTTGAAGAACAAGCCCGGACTTGAAGACTGATCATCTGAAGATTCTTACTGCAGTCTCTCTCTTCTCTATGGAGTAACTTCCCTTCACTTAGGTTTTGAGGAACCCTAGACATGTTTGTTGGATTGGATGATTGTATGAGTACTCTGACTTGGTAATCTTGAGTTCATATTCAATCTATGCATGTTTTCATGATTCAATTATGCTTTAGTCGAGATTATTGATTCTGCTTTGATCCTATGAGAGCGAATACCTGATTAGGTCAATAGAGCACCATAGATTGATAGTATTGGATCGATTGCTTTAGTCGAGGGTTGATTCACTGCTTTGTATCGATTGAGAACCTCATTCGATAGAGGGAGTCTAGTTCAGAACGCCTTGATCGATTGTTCTAGAGAAGGATACGTCCCTCTAGGCAATTGACTCAAGAGGGCCTTGTTCCTTTAGTCGAGACTCAAGGTCTAGTCAAGGATTCTCCGCATTGTGAATGAAAGTGAAACAAGTTAGAGATCATCAATCGTTAATCTGGCTAGTGGCTAGGGGGAATCATACCTAAGTGAGTTCCCAACCTGTAATTAGATTAACTTTAACTGTAGTTTGCTAGAGTAGTTTTAGTTCTTTCATCTTACTCTGGTTTGCTAGATAATGAACTGAAGCTGAGTAATAGTAACTCTAGAGACCCGTGGATTCGATATTTATTACTTGAGCCACTATACTGCAGTCCCTTTCATTGGTTACACTTGGCCATTGTTAGGAGTTGTGTTTTAGCGAGTCAGTTTCCTTTTGTGTTTATGTTGTTCAGGTTAACCAAAGCCGGACGATATTTATCGATTTGATGGTTTGACCTAGAACATCGGTCAACATTGAAAATAATAGACCGAGTGCATAACATTTCGAACTAACTTCGATTTTCATTTTTCTAGTCCGACCAACCGGTACGGTATCGTGAATCCTCTCAATACTATATACACGTTCTCCGTGAGAACACAACAAACTGTAAAATGTTAGCTTCTTGTGCAACTCAAGGAAGACTTTCCTAGTCTTTTTTGGACCAATCATTTTTCTGCTTTGCAATCTCTCTTCCGATGCTTCAGTTCACTTCCTCTTCTATTTAGGTTCGACTAGAGTATAATATAGATGGGCTTGACCTTGATATGTTACTTGACCCGATTAACATTCAGACACATTAAAAATAAATCCATAAATTATAATCATAGCGATCTTTAAAGCAAAGCTCAATCCAAAATCGAATTTACAAAACATGAGGGTTTATTATGTGGGTTTCATGTCATCGTAACTATAAGAGAAGAGTATATTACTAAAATTTAAACTTTGAAGCTTTGTTAATTACTGTTATCGTATTGAAACTGGTCAACTGGCAGAAATAGAAAATTAGGTACTCCCAAGATACACTCCGTAATGATTTTGACTAATTATTTTCTTCATTGCTTGTTTTTTAACAAATGATCACTCTTCTTTAGAGGAAAGATCAAGATCCAAAATACATCAAGATAAAAACCTATCTAGATCGTAACCACGCTAGTAAGTCAAACCTCTGCACATGACGAGTTGACAAGGACAGAGCATGCCTGGCGACTAAATGAGCCACCAATTTACTATTACGACCAATAAACACGACCCGAACACCACCCAACGAATCTAAGAGACTAAAAATTTCATACAACAGAGCCCCAATCTTATTGTCCCGACGATCTCTGTTCTTAAACGTATCAATGAGAATCTTAGAATCTCTCACAATGTGATGCAAACCCAACCCACGATGCAGACAGTCCTGCAGAACAATCACGTAATGCGAGGGTTTCCAACACCAAAGGAGATGAGAAATCCTCATAGGACTTGGAATAACCTAGCATAAATGTGGACGATCCTTCCTGAAGAACATACAGAGTCAAAAATCCTAAACTTGGATGAGTAGCCCCATCAAAAGAGGCAAACACTTCACCCTCCCTTGGCAGCGATGACACGCGAGCAAGAGAATCCCACTAAACTACTTGTCGGGTAGCAGGTTGTTGAAGAAGTGCTTGATCATTCTCCTTGACTTGATGCAAGCACTGGGCCACCAACGTCGTTGCTTCAATTGCTTCTTGTCAAACAAAACAATGATTTTTCTAAATCCTCCACAACAAGCAGACATTTTGAAGGATCTGAAAATCCTTTTCCGAACATGTGGTAGTTAATAAGGAATATTGAATGAAGCCTACAAAATAACTCTTGAAAGATGAGGCTAAAAGCTGCCGAAAGCCAACTAGTTCCCATAATCGTCACGCCAATGGACAAGCGAAGAATATGTGTTCCATGGTCTTCACCTTATTGCAACAAAATGGACAAGCGGGGAGAACATCCATGCCTCGCGACACCAGCGCATCTCAAGTCGGTAAAATTCCACGAACACATTGCTAGAGGAAGAACAATAGTTTTGGTGGCACCTTGAGCGACCACATACTCTTCCACAAATAATGATCCATAATGTCCATGCAAGATCTTCCCAAGGCACTATAACGCAGAGGAACAACCAAATGTAGACACTCTTTACCTGAAAAACTCTGTTAGTCTCGTATGCCAAATTAAGGAATCTTGTACCTCAAGACAAGGCAGCAAAATAGAGAAAATCAATTTGACCGAGCTGAGGGTGGAAGAAGGTCCTAAGCACCACCATGTTCCAGTGTCGACTACCTGGGTCAACAAACGATAAGACAAAAGCCCCAGTAGGTTGCACTCCAGGTCTCACCGCTGGGGTAGAAGGCGAAAAAGAAGGTAACCAGACATAATCAAAAGCACGAACCGAGAAACCTAATCCAATATGCCACCTCATCCTTTGACTAATAAATCACGTTAGAATGAAATACTCCGCCAACCCCATGATGGGTTATTCCCCACTGGCGCCTCCAGAATAGACCGATGTCCCGAACCATAGCGCCCCAAATAAACTCTAGCAATTAAAGAAGATGGCTCCTGAAGCATACACCATGCTACTTGTGCCAGTAAGGCATGATTGAAGCATTGAAATTTCCGAAACCAAGCTCCCCTTCGTGCTTACTAGAACAAAGAGTCTGCCACGACGGTGAAGGAAATGCTTCTCAAATCAATAGCGGCTTCTTTGCAGATTTATGTCATGTCCTATTTCAAACTGCCAAGGGAGCTTGTGCGAAGTTTAAATACACTTCCAAGAAAAGTAGAGGCAAGGCGCACTCACAAAAGTTGGGCTAAAATGTCAAGCAACGTTTCGTGCACTTCGTCTGTAAATTTTTTGTGGCATGCTAAGAGCAGTTCCGCTTTGTCTTCTCTTTTGAGATAGAGCAGTTTCAAGCAATTTGGAGGTGGTTCCAGGTGCGCAGTTGCCGACGACGGGGCAATTTTACACTGCCCCTTGATCCGGTTCTGCTTTTTACGTAATTTAGTAGCCATGGGCATCACCCACGTATGTATGTTTGACTAATTTAGGTTTTGTTGTAGGTAATTGGTACTAGAATGGTTCCCGTCTCAATCACCTTGGAGATCATGCATATTTAGTCTCCAGCGTTACCCCGTTCCAATCATCTAAGGAAGCCGTGGTATCCCCCACGCATGTAGATCTTGTTTCTGCACGTTGTTTGTTCAATTTTTTCATTCTATATTTCTGGGTTTTGTGTTTCCTTCTCGTGTTCAGTGAATGACCTCTTGGTTCATTCTCACTTTTCTTTCATGGACTTATTGGGGCTTTGGTTCAGCTTTATCGTTCCAGTCTTTTCAAAGATCTAGGTTATCGACTTAATCATTTTTTTCTTGTTTGTGCGTCTCTTTATTGTACTAGTTTTTGTAGCTATTGTTTGTTCATTTCATTCTATTGTTTATTGTGTTGTTCTTTTACTGCTTGGTAGTGGGTTGATGTAGGGGTGGGCATACGGTTCGGTTTTACCGAACCGAATCGAACACAAACCGACCGAAACCGAAATAATCCTTATTAGGTTCGGAATTCGGATGGAGATATACCATATTTCGGGAGCCAGGTTCATTTTGACCGAACCGAAAAACCGAAGTTCCGACCGAATTTCCGAAAATAAAGTGGCCCAATCCTTTTTCTGTTTCAGGCTTCAGCCCACTGCCTACTCCCCACCCATTAGCCAACTAAAACTAAAGCCCAATACCTACCTCCTTGACCCAACTTAGCAACTCCCTCTCATTCTCTCAAGCCCAACTCCATTCTCTGCTCTCCTCCTCCATAGTCCAAGTCCATAGTCCAAATTCCAATTGTCTATCAGTAGAAAAACCCTAGGAACGGAATGAAGAAGTGTTTGAAGCAGCATCAAAGAGGCGACATGACGGCGGCGGCGATTGCGACCACGACCAGCCGTCCCCCTCAGCCGTCTCGGCGACTCCCCGACGGCCTCTCCCCGACCCCGACAGCCTCTCGAGTCTCGATAGTCTTGACCTCTCCCTCCATCTCTTCCAGTATACCACCGTCTCTCCCGCCGACAACCACCATTCACCGTCCCCATCTCGCCACCTCCCTCCCATCCATCGTCTCTCCCCCCGACAGCCATCACTTTGCGCCTCCCACGCTCCAAAGCTCCCATCGAAGGCCACGAAACATGACCACCAGTCGAAGGCAAAAAAAAAAAAACATCGGCGGCGCGGCTCCACCAACACCAACGTTGACGACCAAAATGGACAACATATTCTTTTTCGGTTCTGAATAAAAAACCAAACCGAATCGAACTATATCTCGGTTCAAATTTGGTTGAGGGATATCTGGGTTCGGAACGTCGGTATATGCTAGTTCGGTTTGGTTCAAACCGAACCAACCGAACGCCCACCCCTAGATTGATGTCTCTATATTCAATCAAGAGCCTTTGTAGAATGAATGAGAAGAAAGAGTTGGTTGCAGGGTGATAACGACGTAATTGCATGTTTTTATACCCCTATTTCTTATCCATTTGCGGGGCATAGTTGTGTGTTTTGGCCTATTTTATGCCGGGTTGTGCTACTTTGTCATATTTCAGGTCCCAGGCGTCGAAGGGAAGGCCAAGCACGAGTTTAGGGGCATTTGAAAGTCATTTGGTCGAGCTAGGACCAAAACACGGGCAGGAGGCTTGAGAAGCACGGCCGTGTTCCTGGCCCGTGCTTTTACTGCTGAGGCTTCTCCACATTTGTCCTACACAAGCTAAAAACACGGGCGGGACCAATTCAGAACACGGCCGTGTCCACATCAAAACACGCAAATGTTTCTCCCAGACCGTGGCCGTGTATTTACCACGTGGCAAAGGGCACGGGCGGGCTGGAGCAAAACACGGCCGTGCCCTCGACCGTGTTTTGCCCAGTGATGCCCTTTTAGGCAGATTTGAGCCAAAAGAGAAGGGGATTCGAGTTTTAGAGAGACAGAGCGATTCCTAGAGAGATAAAGCGACGAACAAGAGTTCCCAAGTGCCCTAGCTTGATCTTCATCACCATTGGAGCTTGGCTTGACCTTGGAGAAGTGCCGAACAACGACCAGGAGCTGAAATCCATCCTTCGCAGTATGGTTTCCGCATCTGAATCTGCTTTTGCTTCTTTCTCCATGGAGTAGTTCTCCCATTCATCTGGGTATGGAGAACCCTAGATTTGTATGTTAGGTTTGATTGTATGAACCCAAGTACTGATTCTATGTTTTGATTATAGTGACCTTTCTCGACTTGAAACAACTGTTTAACTTACTTTGTGTTTTTGTTTGCTTGAATCTGCACTAAAGTTTCACTGCTAGATAACAAGAATTCACCGAGTAGTCATCAAATCTAGGACCCGGGTTGGCATTAAAACCCAAACCCGCTTTACTACGCTTTAGGAAGTGGTTACACTTGGCCATTTTCTAGAGTGACAGTAGGAGTGAGTCACAGGGTTTCAACTTGAGGGGGATGCAACATCTTCCACTCCTATGTAGGGTTTCTTTGATGTGGCTACGTCCATAGAGGAAGAGATAGTGGGTTTGTTCGTTTTGGACTTGGACGGCGGCAGAGGTTCTGCGTCTTGGCTTGGTGGTAGGAGTAGGGGTGGAAATCGGTACGGTATCGGTATCCCAATATCAAATACCGAAATCACGAATACCGAATTACACCCTAAAATCAATCCCAATCTCAATCCCTAAATAATTTTGGTATCCCAATCTCAATCTCTGAATATTTCGGTATCCCCAACCGGTACTTCGGTATCCCAATCAGTATTATCGAATATGAAACTAATTACCTTTGCAATTATTAATTACATATATTAATTAGATTTCATTGTTTAATTTAGGGCAAAGAGACTAGACAAAGAGTTTTGAGTTTGCCTAGAGCTAGGATATGGATAAGGAGAATGAAGGAGATGTGACATCTCAAATTCTTGTCATTGGTAATCTTTAATTTGACGAATTGAAAGTTGAGAGACGACCAATACTAGTGTTTGATTTTTGGTGTTATGAAAATAACAAGAGATTCGGTGAGAGAAGAGAGTGACTTAAACTGGATAGTCAAAATTGAGTTTGATGGGGGCTTCTAAGTTGTAAAAGAGTGAGGAATGACCAAAAGCTGTATGCTATATTTCATTAATTTTTCCGTATTTCGGTATATACCAATCCCAATCTCGTAAACCCGAATAGCACTCCAAAATGAATCCCACTCCCAATCCCTAAAAAATAATTCAGTATTTAGTAATACCAAATAGTAATAAATTCGATACAATATTTAGTAGGGCTGGGAAACAGTCCGGTTCGGTTTAAAATGGACCGGATTGACCCGGTTTTTTATGACCGGATTGGACTTATGCCCAACCGTAGACGGGATTGGACTGGGAAACGATTTAAACCAAACCGGATTGGATGAGATACGGTTTGGTCCGGTTTTGACTGAAAAACCGTTTTGACCGGAAACCTCATCAAACGACCGGCTGGTTGACCGACGATTGCGTCTGGTGATGGAGGAGATCGATGCTCGACGGGAGAAAGGGCAGAATTGGTAGATGATGGTGCTCGAAGGGAGATGTACAGGAGATCGACGCTCGAGCCTCGAAGGGAGATGTACAGGAGACGCCGAGACGAGGGAGACTGCTCTCGAGCGAACGAAGATCGAAGGGAGATGATGGCGTCGTCGTGTTCGACTCGTCGCTCGTCGATCGTCGGCCGCTGTTTGCCTCGTCGTCGTCGCCGCCGAGGGATAGAGCGAGAGGCGAGAGCAACCAGGCGGCAGGCAGCAGCTCGGTTCCTCAGAGTCAGCTGCGTAGGTGGAGATGGAAGGGGAGGAAGAGGAACGGCGGATTCGCAATCTGCATTAGGCAATTAGGGTTTCGTCAATTAGGTCTTTTGTTGGGTTGGGTAATGGGTAATATTTTGTTGGGTTATTGATTTAGTGGGTTGGGTAATATTTTGTTGGGCCTGGTCAATTAGTTAATATTTTGTTGGGCCTAGTCAATTAGTTATAATATTCTCGGCCCATCCAGTTTTAAACAGTTTTACGGTTTTAAACCGGACCGGACCAGTTTTTCCCAGACAGCCAACGATCGGCAATTGGATTGAGTAATTGCGAATTCGGTTTCCGATTGTAACCGAAATGGTTAAAATCGTCCTGTTTTCGGTTTGACTGAAAAACCCGATCCGGATTCCCTGCCCTAATATTTAGTATATCTCAAATACCGGTACCAAGCTTCCAGCCCTAGTAGGGAGGGAGTCATTTTGATTTCATTGGATGTAATGGTTTCAGAGTGGCTCATTTGGTGGCCGTGTTGGCTCTGATTTTATCACTTCGATTCTTTCGGGGTTTGACTTTGTTTTTTGTTTGCGTTGTAAACACGTTTCCTTGTAAATCTGTAGATTTTTGTTTCTGTCTCTTTTTAAGAGAATATCTAAGGGAAAAAAAAGTGTAAATTTTTTGCAGTTTGTCAGCTAAAGGAAGCCCACCGTTTCACAACGTAATAAATGAGAAAAGCCCATAACATCAACATAACCGAATTCGAGCCCGGATCCGACCCGTCGCAGAGCAACTTCGGCTCCGCAATAAAAAAACCAGAACCCTAATCGCATAAACCATAGACTACAAGAGTCGATATAAAACCCTAGTGCCAAAACCTTGCTTTCCGTTTTCTTCGAACTGCCAAGGGTTTTTGGCGCTACAACTACAATAGCTCCGTCGCCGGTGGAGGAAACCTAGCAATGGCTTTGTATATGCTCTACGAGGCTGCCTCTGGGTACAGTCTTTTCCTTGCTCACGGGCTCGATGAAATCGGGCAAAACACAGAGGCTGTTCGGGGCTCTGTCTCTGATATGAACCGGTTCGGCAAAGTCGTCCAGCTCGTTGCTTTTCACCCCTTTGAGTCTGCTCTCGATGCTCTCAATCAGTGTAACTCTGTCTCTGAAGGTGAGGACTGCGAAACCCCTTCTCCAAAGCTCGTTTTTCTTGTGTTTAATATGATTTGGGAAGGAAGTTGGTCCGTTGGATTTAGCTTTTCATTTTGCATGCTTGTGTTTATGCCTTCTTGGCTTTGATTGTTTTGCGGCACTTTACTTTCTTCTGATTCACTATCGAAATGCTCATGATACAGTTTGAAAGATTATGTATTCAGCTTTACTGGTACTTGTGCTTCATAGCTCTGGATTATGGACTATTGTTATTACTCCTACTGACTATTAACTGTTTCTCTCAGGGGTTATGACTGATGAGCTGAGGAACTTCTTGGAGCTTAATCTGCCAAAAGTGAAGGAAGGGAAGAAGCCAAAGTTCTCGTTGGGTGTTTCAGATCACAAGATTGGGTCACATATCTCTGAAGTGACTAAGATCCCTTGCCAAAGCAATGAATTTGTTCTTGAGCTGCTTCGTGGTGTCAGGCTGCATTTTGATCGGTTCATCAAGGACCTTAAGGTTTTGCTCTTTGTTGATGGCCGCATGCTATCTCTTATGCTTTTGTCTTCAGTCCACGTAATGGTTTAGCTCAGAGAACTTTTTTGTGTTATATATAGCCTGGAGATTTGGAGAAAGCGCAGCTTGGTCTTGGGCACAGTTACAGTCGAGCTAAAGTGAAATTCAATGTTAATAGAGTTGACAATATGGTCATACAAGCAATCTCTCTTCTGGATACGCTGGACAAGGATGTTAATTCATTTTCTATGAGATTTAGGTTCGTTGTCTATGATTTCATGGATGGATCATGTGCTGGGATTAATCATTTAGATTGGGCTCTGATTTTTAAGTGACTGATTTGTGCAGAGAGTGGTACTCGTGGCACTTCCCTGAACTAGTGAAGATTGTCAATGACAACTATCTCTTTGCAAAAGTTGCTAAGTTCATTGAGGACAAGTCCAAGTTATCCGAGGACAAACTTCCTGAACTAACAGAAGTTCTTGGAGATGAAGATAAAGCTAAAGAGGTCATTGAAGCTGCCAAAGCTTCTATGGGTAGGATATGATATCCATTTTTCATTCTGTGATAGATGCTTGTCCAATATTTAGGTTGACTTGCTCACATTTTTATTATCCTCCGATTATGTGCAGGTCAAGATTTGAATCCAGTTGACATGATTAATATCCAAATGTTTGCCCAGAGAGTAATGGAACTTGCAGAGTACAGGAAGAATATTCACGAGTATCTAATTGAAAAGATGAATGGCATTGCACCTAACTTGGCTGCCTTAATTGGTGAAATTGTTGGGGCCCGTTTGATATCTCATGCTGGTAGTCTTACAAATCTGGCCAAGTGCCCTTCTTCTACTCTTCAGATTCTTGGGGCAGAGAAGGCCCTCTTCAGGTAGTCTGATCAAGTTCATGTACTTGTTCGTCTCCTTTATTAAACCTGAGACACTTACTGAACTTACATGCTTAGGGTTATGTATTTCACTTTTTACTTTTTAGACATGCCATAGTATCTCTGTCATAAATTATTGCATACCATTCATCTAATCTTTGGCTGTACATAGAGCTTTGAAAACCCGAGGAAATACTCCCAAATATGGCTTGATTTTCCATTCCTCCTTCATTGGTCGAGCATCTGCACGCAACAAGGGACGCATGGCCCGTTACCTTGCAAACAAGTGCTCAATTGCTACTCGAATTGATTGCTTTGCTGGTAAATAACTTATTACTTTTGGCTGTACTTTGACAAGTTCCATTAGTTTTGTTCGTATGTTTAGTTTTTCCCATGGGTTGCAGAGAACGGTACGAATGTGTTTGGAGAGAAACTGAGGGAACAGGTTGAGGAGCGCCTTGATTTCTATGACAAGGGAGTTGCTCCACGGAAGAACATTGACGTGATGAAGTCTGCCATGGAGACAGCAAATGATGATGGTATATACACAGATTGAAATACCATTTTGCCTCTTCATTAGATCCACGTGTTGGAATGTTGTTATCCCAGGCTTTCTGTGTCATAGTCTAACTTAGCTTATCTTTTGGGCTTGTGACTGTTGATGCAGCAAATGCTGATACCAACATGGAAGAAGCAGCTTCAGCTAAGAAGAGCAAGAAGAAATCAAAGCCAGAATCTGCAGAAGTTGAGGATAAGTCAACTGTTGCCACAAATGGAGATGCCGTGGAGCCAAAATCCGAGAAGAAGAAGAAAAAGAAGGAAAAGAGGAAACTGGACGATGACTCAAATGGTGTGGCTGCAATGGAAGTCGAGGGGGATGTGACCGAGAAGAAGAAGAAAAAGAAGAAGAGCATAACTGAGAGCGTTGAAGGAGTAGAGGTTGATGGAGAGGTGAAAAAGAAGAAGAAGAAGAAGAACAAAGATTGAAGAAATCGTATTTAGTGTTGATGAATGAATATTTTGGCCTCCCAGATTATGTGAAGCAAGAGCAATTCGTATGTTATTCCTGAGAAAAGAAAAGTGAACAATCTGTGTTGTATGCTAAGTGGGCACTGGGCAGATACAGTAGTAGATTAGTTTCTTTTTAGTCCTAGAACGTCGTCTTCTCAGAGGAGCCATCTAAGTTTTGGTTTTATTGTTCAGCTTTTGGTCATGATCATTGAAAGTTACCGGGTTAATGTCTAGATGCACAAATCGTACAATCCTACCGTGGTAGGTATTCTCAAAATTGTGTGCACGGTGGTCTAATTTGGGGTTGTTTGGTTAGGTTGAGTCATTTTGGCCGAAACAACTTGATATTACATCACGTAATGACTCCAAGCAACTAAAAAATTTTAAAATTTTAAGGACCCAGTCCATTCATAGTTTGGCTACGCCACTGCTCACCGCCTTCTTAAGATGGAGGCACACGTTGTGCTATGTATATGTATTGGTAAGACTAACTTCCGGACGGTTAGACCACTACTAGACGCGGTAGATGGTCGGATCACTGCTGGACGGTGATACGTAACGCATCAGTTGATTGAGGATATTGGGTCACTACTGAACGACGATATGTAACGCAAAAGTTGACCGTGCATGGAATAGACGACGATACGTAACACAATACCATTGCCTTGAGGATAGGAGAACCGGACGACGATATATAACGCGGTAAACCCTAGTAATGAGTTATAAGTTAATATAGAAGTAGAGAACTTCTATAAGTTGTTAAGGACTAAAGTATTAAATATTAATGATGGAAGCGAGAACGACTTTCATGTAAGAGGAAGTAATTTATAATAAAGTGTTAGTAAGGTTTGCTTAGGCAAAGACCTTAGGAAGTTACGACGAGACTGACCCCTTCTTACTCACTAGGTGGAGGAAGGGTTAGCCGAGGTGGATCCCGATGAGAAGCAAGGCGAGGCGGGCAGCCGTACCAACATTGATGAGAATTCAAGAAACTCGTGAGAAGCTAGAGCTGGAATAGTTAAATTACTTTGTTGCATGGTTAGGAGTATAAACTGGAGATTCCGTGTTAAGTTATTTTAAGTATTTGGGTTGTGATTGCCCAAGTGTTAGGGCTTTTCGTTTGAAATTCTTGAACAGTGTCATTTGACAATTATTGAGTTGACTTTTAAATTTGGTTTGTGTTGCTTCAGAGTAATCGGTTTTCGATTTAAATTATGGTTTGATTTTTGAAAATGGTCAGGTTGTTTTAATGTGCGTGCTTTGCTTCAATTCAAGCACGTAAAGTTCCAGCATCCCTGTCGCTCATTTTTCAATATGTAGTAGAATGAGGAGAATCTAGTGAGAATGAGAGGGATTCGGCTACGAAGTGATGGATGTTGCGGGGACAACAAAAATTACAACAATTTAAAGTAGAGGGAGTAGGAGGTAGTGAGGAGTAGTGATAGTGATAGCACCTATCAAACTACTTTGGGCCTATATTAGTTCATATTTGCAAAACATCCATTTTGGCATGAGTTAGCTTGATATGAAGGTTTTCATGGGGAAATCGACTCCACTTTGTCGTATTTTATGTTTTTCTAGTGTTTTTTTATGAAATTCCAGGGCTAGGTTTCCAAGCACTTCACACTTCATGAACACAAAAAAAAATCCCCACCATCCCAACCCCTACACCTTTGTCTCCTTGGTCCCTGTACTAAAGAAGCACCCTGCCTTTCTCGATTCTTTCCAACCCAAACAATAAATGAATTACCTTCCGAATATGCTCTCCATCTTCCTTTCCAATTTCGTCTCCTTCCTTCCTTCCTTTCGCCTTGAGTGCTTTCTTCCCCCATTTTGTATCTTTTGCTAATTTCTTCCGCCATGGCTATGGCTTTATTCTTTTCTCAGACTTTACACTACTGGGTTTCTCCATTTAGAATCAAAACAAGAATTTGATCAAATGATTCGAGTTTGGGCATTGCTGTAGAAGAGTCTCTAAGTTTGCGAGAGCTATGGTGGGTTTTGTCTTCGATGCTCTTCAGATCGATGTGGATAGATAATGGCCAATTTTGGTCAAATTCATAGAATGAAGAAAAAAGTTTGTAGCCTTAGAACTACTCCCTTCCTCCTATGTGGTTCTGCCGCTTCTTCTCTCGATGCCGACTCTGGTCGGGAAATCAAACTCCTTCTTTGCCGCTCTGCCTCTTTTTCTTTTGACTTCGCCACTGGTTGGAAAATCAAAGAAAACGTAATTCCATGCAGGCGACAGATCAGAGCGGGTATCATCCGATCAGTGCGGGGCAATGAATGGATCAAAATTTGGTGATCCGTCTCGAAGCACAGAGTAGAGCGGATCATCGTTTTAGGAGGGAGGACATGGAACATATTCACTATGACCCGCCCCAAACCTGCCTCGTTTCCATTCCCATCTCTCCCAGAAGTAGGGCTGGCTATACGGTAGGGTCCGGTTAAACGGACTCGAATTGATCTGGTCTCGATCTTTTTGATAATATGGGGACCAAAGACGGGATTTGGCACAATCCAGTTTTGACCCGATCCGGTCTTATACGGTCCTGATCCCAATTCGATTTTGACCCGTATCCAAATCTTACTCGGAGAAGAAAGGGTTCCCATACAAGTTCATGAGCGAGCCACTCAACGATGCCTTTTTTTTCGCTCCTTTTCGAGGGCATTGAGTTTGTATGAAATTAACTATGGGAAACACTCTCAAAAGGATCGTCGTGCCATGTAAGCAAGTTTTCAAAGTTTCTAGGGTGATTTTATGGAACAGTGAAGTGGGTTCTTGGCATGTGTGCAAGCGTCATCACCTGGGGATGACATGGCATTTGGAGTGAATGGACAAGTAGCTATAGCAACTATCAAGTAAACATAGGTTTCAAGCTCCTTCACGACTAAGGATTCGTTTGTTTGAGGGTTTTGTTGATGGATTTGCATGCTTCATGGATTTTGACAAAAGTCCATTGTTTGCTTGAAGGAGTTAGGGAGTGTAAATCCGTGGGGCCCATGCACTTTTAAGGTCCAAATCCGTGGACCCCACGGATTTGGAAAAACTAGATATGGAGGTGGGAATTGGGTGATAGATTAAAATCCATGATGGTATTTTACTTGTTTGTCCTCACTTTTTTTATAAATGGCCAATCTACCCTCCTACTTCAATTTCTACATATATGTCATACAAGGTGTTTTGCGACGGCTACAGATGCATAAATGATTATATTGTGAAATGGGGTGGCGAGGTGCTCCAAAAATCACCAATTGGACCCTTATGAGTCACAAATGCTTGCACGAAGAACCCCAACATCACCACCATTGCCATCCTCCCATTTTTTTTTATCTCCTTCTACTTCCAGCAAACAACATTCTTGATATCCTTTGAGTAATCACAACCATTGATTTATGTTATGCTTTGCTTGCTAAAATGATGTCCTTCGAGTAATCGCCACAATTGATTTATGTTATGTTTTGCTTACTAAAATGGAGATCAATTCAAACTTGCAATTAATGTTCAGTATTTATCTCCCCCGACACTTGTCCTTCCAATGCAGCCTCCGACACAAAGAATGAACCATTTGCTTAACTAATGATGATATGTTGCACATTTGGAGTCTTCTTTCGTTTTAAGATTATAGATAGGGGCAATAAGGTCAATTTCACTTAATATATACAAATTTCATTAAACAAAATCCATCATGAAATCCATGAAACAAACAATGGATTTTTAAAAGTCCATAATGGATCTAAAACCTTCATAAGTCCATGGATTTCCAAAACCCAGGTTTTACCAAAACCTTCATTTTTCAAATCCATGAAGGAAACGACCCGTAAGTACTAAGGGGTCGTTTGCTTCAAGGATTTGGTACCAAAAAACCAACTATCAAGGATTTAGGTACAATCCGTTGTTTGCTTGCACCTTTTTTGGAGACCAAATCCGTGGGGCCCACGGATTTTAAGGGTCCAAATCCGTGGACCCCACGGACTTATAAATCCCACATGTTGATGTGGGATTTGGAATATGGCATAAATCCTTGATGAGATTTTACCCATATACCCTCATGCACTTTTAATATTCCAAGGTTGCCCTCAAATTTAACTATTATGCATTATAATTAACAATAAAATGAATAATATAAACGTTCAATTAATGTGCAAACATGAGTTAGATTTTTTATATCATTTCTTGTGTTCTAGTTTTCTTTGACCTTTTCATAGAACGTGTAATTCTTTGTTCTCCCGATTCTAATATATGTTGTTATATGTCACTTTTGAAAAGGAGGACAAAGAATTGGTAATTGATTATGTTACGTTAAAAGTTAAAACGGAATTTTCTCGTTTATTATTATTGTCCATGTGGCAACATTATGCTTATTAGTATGTATTGTTCTTATTTTGTGTACATATCATAAACATATAAACATGTCAAACATATAGAAAATGATAGTAAGGTAATTTTGAAGTTTTGTCCTTGTTTTGTGTACATATCATAAACATGTCAAACATATAGAAAAGGGCAGTAATGTAATTTTTGACTTCAAGTAGTAAATCCCACACCTTTAAATCCATGATAAAAACATCCCAACAAACAAAGGATTGTTACAAATCCATGATGCCTCAAATCCTTGATAAATCCTTGGGTTTTTAAATTACAAAACTCTCATTTTTAAATCCATGAAGCAAAAGACCCCTAAAGTAGCTCAACTTGGTCAGGGATATTAATATTGGGTGGACTGACTATATTAATATTGGGCTGTTTGAAAGATAATTCAGTTTTAAGGTTTTGACCCGATTTTAACGCAGATTGGATTGATCCGGGTTTTTACCTGTTTCTATAACCAAATATTGGATTGAATTGTTTTACATTCGGTCCCGGTCTCAAATGGTCCGGGTTTAGACGGTCCGGTTTCCGGTTTAAACTGAAAAATCCGGACCAAATAGCCCGCTGTACCCATAAGACATATTTCCCGAACTGTTTTTGAAATAGCAACTTGCCAAAATCCAAATTGTTTGTTTGCGAGGATTAGATGGCGGGAGACTACGACAGATTAGGAAGAGTAGGGTTCTGTGTTTTGGCCGGATGTTGAAAAGAAGAAAGATAAAATTAAAAATAACAGACATTGTTGCTGCAGTTTAGGTGGGATCTTGGTCCTTGGAGCGAGTCGACCTCTTCGAGTGGGAGGACGGAGGTGTATCAGTCAGTCCACACACACTCTACAAGAAGTAAGATAGTCAAGTAGCGGCGGGCATTATCACCGCCGGTGAATCGTAGAGTCGGTCACTCGCTGCAATAGAGTTCATTCCGGGAGCTTAGTACCCCCAGATCCCTAATTATCGACTCCACTCCCGGGAGCTTAGTTCCAAATATGGGCGGTAACGGAATCCTAAAATCATTCTTGTAATTGTCTGGGGTTTCTTTTTTTGCTGTTTCTGTCTTCCAAATCGATACATGGTTACATCTTTTTGATTGCGATGATAGTCGCTAGGGTCTTATCGAATTCTGAATATTTTGGCTGCCGGCGAATTTCAGGGTTGAAGCCGGCTTCCGCTCGTTCAACTGGCAGTAGTAGTTTATGGTTGTCTTCAAACCTGAGCAAGAGATGGGCGGAGCTTTTCTTCCTTCTCTATACTCCTTTCTGGCTCACGCTATGTCTGGGCATTATCGTCCCTTACAAACTCTACGAGGTAAATTTCACATATTTTCTGAAACAGGATTCAATTCCTTGATTAAGGGCAGAGAAAAAACTGAGCCGTTTGGGGCATAGACTCTTTAGTTTGTTGCACAGTTTGATCATCAATTTAATATGCTAGTTGGATTGAGTATTGCCAAAAAAAATACTAGTGTTAATAGATTCTCATTGGCAGAGCTTTACGGAGCTGGAATATTTGCTTGTGGGCTTGGTTTCTGCACTTCCTGCTATCTTGATACCAGCATTGTTTGTTGGAAAGGTGAATTTCACTTGCTGTTTCTCTTCCCCTTTCACCCTTTTCTGCCCCAGCCATACGCAGGTGTCCTTGAGCATTCAAGCTATTTATGAATTTTTTTTTTGCAGGCTGATAGAAGCTTGGCACTGAAGGATCGCTATTGGGTTAAGGCAAGTGCTTTCTCAACATAGTTGCTAGATTGGTGTAGTGTCTTGTGAAGAGATTGTCTAGTTATTTAGTCTGATAGGAACCCTAATTCTTCGTGGTATTTGAGACTATAGCTTATCCTTAATTTCTTCGATGCTTTACTCTGGAGTGACCCTATGAAGTCCTTTAGGCATACGAGTTTGTTAAGTTTTGTTCCGAAGAAGAGTTGTAAGGTTCTTGGCTGATTAACTCGCCATTGCTGCAGGCAAGCGTGTGGATAATCATTTTTAGCTATGTTGGAAACTACTTTTGGACCCACTATTTCTTCACTGTGCTGGGAGCTCAATATACATTTCCGTCATGGAAGATGAATAATGTGAGTCATAAGCTTAATGCACTCCTGCTCCATCGTCTATATAGACCATTCAACCAGTTAATCAAGTTTCTTTTTTGTTGTATTTTGCAGGTTCCACACACAACTTTTCTTTTGACTCATGTTTGCTTTCTGTTCTATCATGTCACCTCAAACATGACACTTCGGAGGCTACGACATGCTACTGTAGATTTGCCAGGCCCAATTCGGTGGGCATTTGAGGCATCTTGGATATTGGCTCTTTCCTATTTCATTGCATACTTGGAGACAATTGCCATTGCCAACGTAAGTGTTACAAATGGTTCACATCTCCCATCATTGCAAACCCCAGTGGATCCCGATTTATTCTATTGATCATTAGAGAAGTGATTTCTCGAATATTATAGGTAGTACTCCTAATAAATTATGCTTTTGGTCATTTGCAGTTCCCATACTATGACTTTGTGGATCGAGAAGCCATGTACAAAGTTGGGTGCTTGTTTTATGCCATCTACTTCATCGTTAGCTTCCCTATGTTTCTGAGGTGAGAAGAGGATTTGCACATAACATTTCAGATTCAAAATGGATTTTTTCTGTTCTGGTTGAGCACTAGTTACCAAAGCGACTCTCCTTTTTCAATCCTACTTACATTTTACACTAGTTTGCATTGCAGCATAAGATGTAGTCATAAAGTGTAGTGATTCAGGCAATCACCTAATTGCTCTAACTATAATATCGCAGAAGCATCATATTTCATGTTTTCATTTCTCACGTTCTTACAGCCAGCTGCAACAGCAAGGACAAGAACAAATTGTTAGCAGACGTTTTTAAAACCTTGAGAATTATGATGCTGATTCTGATAACTCCTTTATTCCTTGTAACTTAAGCCTTATTGAGTATTTTCTGTCATGTATGCAGAATTGACGAGAAGCCAAGTGATTCATGGGACTTGCCAAGGGTAGCTGTTGATGCTCTGGGAGCTGCAATGCTGGTTACAATAATACTGGACTTATGGCGACTGTTTCTAGGGCCGATTGTACCTCTTCCTGAGACAAAGCAATGTCTCCAGCCTGGGCTCCCCTGGTTTACTGGACATGTCAACCAGACTTAGGAGTGAGTATTAGTATCTGCTGCTGTATTGACCGACTCCTGAATCATTTGCTAAAAAGAAAAAAAGCAAAAAATCCTGAATCCGGGGAAAGTGCAGGCGAAATGTAGAGGTTGATGTAACTTGATGTTGTAGCCTTACATCTCTGGCCCTTGGTTGGAGGCTCTATTAGTTTTGAACATCAGAGCTTATGGACCATTTGCGGGTCTTTCTTTCCTTTCCCGAGGGCAAAGGTGGTTTTGTTTTCTTGAAGTGTTGCTTATTTATTAACAGTCTCATCGGCTACTGAAATATGAAACTAGGGAGTGGCGAGATCAGAGTTTGTCATGCCCTCGACCATCTCTAATGTGATACTGGTACCTACAATTATCCACTCATAGATAATTTTTTCAAATAGATCCATGCAGCATATGCAGTGGGGCAGGAGGGTGGGTCCCACCCAGCCTCCTCGGCATAGTGATGGCAATTTCAATCCGCCCCCGGGTATTACCTGATCTGACCCGCGATGGGGTGGGTATTACCCGATCCGTAGTAGTGTGGGGTGGGGCATGGGTATCTACTTCCGACCCGTCCTGCCTCGCTCCGTTCTAGACTCATTTTATCTCAATTTCTTACAATATCTATACATATTTCTCCTATTTTGACTTTTCTTCAACTAGTTAGAGTCGATCTTTCAACTTGTTAGGCTCAATTATCCATTCTATTATCAATACTTTTCATTCTTAAAGTGTTTTTCCCTACGTTTTATTGTAAAAAGTAAAATTTACTTGTATTTTTTTTAACAACATGTAAGAGTGGGTCGACCCGTCCCGTACTCGCGCGGGTTTTACCCGTCCCGACCCGTAGTAGCGTGGGACGGGACATGGGAATTGAGGTACCCGCCCCACCTCATTGCCATCACTACCTCGGGCCTTTTCACCACTCTTGGGCACCAAAAATTGTCGGTATATACTATATATATTGCCCATGGAGATCGAAACCTGTTCTATACGTTTCAATGAGCTAGTTGCATGCTATTTAAGTGATCTTTTATAGTTTAATTATTATAATAAAAAATGTAAAAATTTATATAAACGAATTTTGAACAAATTAAATATTTTGTTTAACATAAATTTCCCAACCCCTATTTGATTTGTTGATTTCTCCCTCAAACACAAATTTGTTGGGAAACTCTTACCCACCCACTGCCACCCGCCAATCCACCATCAGATGGGGGTTAAAGTTGGTCGTCTCTATTGTTTTCTCTCAAGCACTGGATATGCAGTTACAAAAGGTAAACAATGGTTTTGAATTTTGATGAGGTGAGCACTAATGATATAAAAAGAGAAAGTAAATATGAAGGGTATGTTGGTAAAAAATGATGGACTTCAAAGTCCATAATCAATTCCCACCTAAATAGGTGGAACTTTCAAGTTCGTGGGGTCCACGGATTTGGTCCCTTAAAGTTCGTGGGACCCACGGATTTGTTTCCCCTAAATGCATGAAGCAAACAATGGATTTTGGACAAAGTCCATGATGGATCCAAATCCTTCACCAAATTTATCACCAAATCCATCAAGCAAACAAGCCAATTGCTATGTTGTGTAGTTTGCTTAAATGCGAATGATGGGTTTGTTGACTTTGACAAGGAAAAACTATTAAAACTTGCTACTTTTTATCCTAAGGAATTTTCTGAGTACGATATCTTACATCTAGATACTCAACTAGATAGTTCTATCTTTGATGTGAAGTTCACTAAATTAAAGGAAAACCGATGAGCTTTCTAGAGAAATGGTCGTGTTGAAGAAGTTCTGGCTGTTTTAGTGTGTCGGCTTGTGAAGTTCGCTTTGTTGCTACCAGTAGCTACATCAAGTGTGAACGAGTATTTTTTTTGCAATGAACTATGTGAAGAACACATTGCGGAGTCGAATGAGTGATGAGTGTTGAATGGTTTTAGGGAGGATTTGCCGGGAGTGAAATTCTAGATTGTTTGGATAATGAATGTGTTTGAGCCTAAGTGTCAGGGGTTGTTCGGGTCAAAGGGGGTTTGGGTGATATACATGACTCCGAGAGTGCAGGCACCTCCCACTCTTAGCTAGAACACGAGGGAAAAGACTAGAGAGAGAAAGTAGAGATAAGTTGTAGTAAAAGTAGTTAGTTTGCCATTCATGAGGAGAACACTCCTATTTGTACAAGTCTGGATGTTATGTGTGTGGTTCATGCATCTCAAACTCTCTGTCACTGTACATTGTACTTCTGGTCAGAAGGTGTTTGGTGGTGCAGAGGATGCCCACCCTGACCTCTTTCTTGCTGACGTCAGGTGTATCAACTTGTCTCTTAACCTTGTCTTATTCTTCCGATGATGTAAGCCTCTAGGGTTTTGCCCCTATATCTTGGCTTCTTTTGGACTCTTCTTGTGGACCCTCTCCAAGTATTAGGCTTTACCTTCATACCCTATCGATTGCCCCTTTGGCGTCGGTATGAGTATCATGGCGGCGTCAACATAAAGAGAGTCTTTTGCTAACCTTGTTTTCTCGTCTTCTCGATTGAGGGCCAGTTCTCTTTCTTTACTTAACCGACACCAGGCTCTTCCTTTCAAGTGCCTGCTCCATTAACTTATCGATCTTTTGAACTATTGAGCGCTTGTGCACCCTCGTGGGTGTATCAAGATACACTAAAATGAGAGAAGAAGTGCATGTCTCAAGTAATGAAGACTAGTAAAAGAAGCAATCATGCCCCTTTTATCAAGCGCCTAGTGCTTGCATTCTTCCTTTCGTCATAAATTATTTATTGAGTGCTTGCTCTTGCATCTTAGAGGATGCGCCTAGGCTCGTGTTAGGAGCTCCTAGGCTCTGCCGATATGATCTTCTTCCAAATCAGTTGAGCTTTTTATCTCGTGTTAGAGGATTCAATCAAATGAAATTGAAATAAACTTGTCAGTTTGCCTTTGAACACTCTGTGCCTTGCCAATTTGAAACGAGCGCGTAGCACTCTTTCCCCATTTTCTTCTTTTTTCCAAATGATGCACCATGCTATTCCCATGCTTTCCATTCATTGTATAAGCTCTTCCATTTTTCTTTGCTTTTGTTTTCTCGAGTGCATAGGTGCTTCAACGAGGCGCCTGGCAACTCGCTCCTTTGCTGAGGTGTCTGGTCTTTAGTATGGAGCCTGTCACCTCACTCCTTCAACGAGGTGCCTGACCTTCAGTGGGGTGCCTCTTTAGTGAGACACCTGGTGCCTCACTCCTATGCTTGTGTCTTATGCTAATTACTTCCAACCTTACTCACGTAGGTATGCTATTAATTGTTTTGGTTTACTTGAGCGCATATGCGCTTCACCGAGGCGCCTAGAGACTCGCTTCTTTGCCCATGTGTCAGTCCTTGAGTAGGACGTCTGGCGCCTCACTCCTTCAGCGAGGTGCCTGACCTTTTAGTGGGATACCTGGCACCCCACTCCTTTGTTTGTGTCTGATGCTGATTACTTTCAAACTTAATCATATAGGTCTGCCATTATTTGTTTTGGTTTACTTGAGCACATAGGTGCTTCACCGAGGCGCCTGGCGACTTGCTCATTTACCGAGGTGTCTGAACTTACATAGGTCGACTGGCACCTCACTCCTTCGGCGAGGTACCTGACCTTAAGTGGGGCGCCTAAAGCCTCACTCCTTTGCTTGTGTTTGACGCTCATGACTTCTAATCTTACTTTTGAAGATCTGGAATCACTTGTTTTGGTTTACTTGAGGGCATAGGTGGTTCACCGAGGCGCCTAACGCCTCGCTCCTTTGTCGAGGTGTTTGACCTTCAGTGGGATGCCTGACATCTCACTCCTTCGGCGAGGTGCCTGACCTTTAGTTGGGGGACTCGCTCTTTTGCAAAGGTGTCCGACCTTCAGTAGGGAACCTGGAGCCTCACTCATTCAGCGAGGTGTCTGACCTTCAGTGAGAGGCCTGACGTCTCACTCCTTTGATTGTGTCTGACGCTCATGAAATCCAACCTCGCTCCTTCACCTGTGTATGGCGCTAATGACTTCTGACCTCACCTTTAGTATGGTGCCTGACTCTTCAGTGAGTTCCTTTTAAGATCATTTTTTCTCTTTAAAGTCGGCGAGTTCCCTTTTATGAATCACCGATCTTTGAGTATTTTCCCTCTTTGTCACATTTCCTTTATGATTAGACAGGCGCTTGTTCCAATTGTTACTCTCTTCACTTTTCTCTATTACGCGACTCATTCAATCTCGTTCAGCCTCTTCCATCTTCTTTGGTCACTGCATACACTCCTTATGGTTGCTTGCCCCTTGTCAGACTTGTTTTAGAACGATGATGGGAGAATGGGTGACCTTCCGATCACCCCTTGTCAGACTTTCGCAATGTCAAGCGCTTCCTCCATGTGTTGATCTTGAGAGCGCCTTATCATTTTATCATTCTTCTTTTCCTGCCGAGGTATGATCTCCTGGGCGCTTGTTTTAAAGCGCTTGCACTCTTCTTTTCCTTTCCATCAATAGAGCGCCGAGGCGAATTGTCGTTGGTTGGTCGCTACTGACTCTCTGGTTGAGTACCTAGGCTCTTTATATTCTTTGTAATGTATGACGTTCCTTTTTAGCAAGTATTAATACACGATTCAAGGTGCCTGGCACCTCCGGCGATGAGGTTGATGGACCTTGCTCCCATGAAATTGATGCACCACCTACTAGTGATGGCGGGGACTACTTGTCCAGGCTTCTCCTAGACGGGGTAAGAGAGCACAATGGGCTCTCTCCAACTAAGCGAGAGTACAATGGCGCTCCGGTAAGGGAATAGCACGCTAGGCTTACCCTCGACGGAGTAGGCGAGCACAAGTGACTCCTTCCGACTTATCGGGGTTACAACACGACGACTTGAAAGAGGTGCCTTAGCAGGCGCTTGACAACTTGAAAGAAGTGCCTAAGCAGGAACATTATGAGGGATGAGTTGGGGACATCACCTCTCACAAGGAACTGGGATCCAGGCGCCTGACACTCATCTAAAGAGTCGGGCGCAAACTCTAAGGGTCTTCACTTTGGTGGGAAAGAATATCGGTTGGGATGAACATCTTCGGAACCGTTGGTGGTGTTCCCCAAAGCAGAGCACCGACGCTTCTGAACAGGAAATAATGCGCCTAGGCTTCTCCTCAACGGAGGAAGCGTGCTATATGAGTTTCATCTGTCTAAACATGGAAATTCTAGGGATATTGTAGGGATACCTCCTCTCATGGGGACCCATGGTTGGGGACCCGCCACCTTACTAAAGAGCCAGGAGCAAGCTCTAGGGCTCTTCCGCTTTAGCGGGGAATAAATATCGATTGGGATGAAAATCCTCAGAACCATTGGTGATGCTTCCCAAAGTAGAGGACCGACGCTCCTAAACAAGAAATAACGCGCCTAGGCTTCTCCTCGACAGAGGAAGCGAGCTATATGAGCTTCAATTACATTGTTCTCTACTACTTGCATATATCCTTTGAGTTTTTTTTTTTACGTTAGAGCGCACCCTTTCCTCTAGAGTTGCCAGAGCACGCCCTTTGCTCACGACCGATAGAGTCACTATTACTTGGCTAAGTTTTCCTTGCATGTTGGCCATATGAAGTTCTTGTTTCTCTTGGAAATTGGTGAGGTGGCGCCTTAGGCGCTCGACCTCTTCTTTATTTGGTCGGGCGCCTCCTCGAGCGCCTGGTCTTTCATCTTCATTGTTGGCATCCAATAGTGCTACCATTTCACTCTCCACCATATATGGCTTCTCTTTTGATCATTCAACATTCGTACCAGGTGATTTGAGCAGGGATGTCAAAAGAGTATGTCCTTTTTCGAGAGCGCCAACAACGCTTGGTCGAGCTGCCCCACCATGCTCGCCCTCTACTGCCCTTGCGTATCTTGAATTTTGGTAAGGAGACGGCCCAGCTGTTTGGTTTCTTCTGCTGTTGTTGGCGCGTCCTCGTGTCTTCTGCTGTTGTTGGAGGTGTGCTCTTCTTCTGTGTCTTCTTGGGAAGCGTCTTTCAAAGTCATGTCTGGCCCCACGCTGGGCGCCAATTGTTTGAGCCTAAGTGACAGGGGGTCGCTCGAGTCAAAGGGGGTTTGGGGTGATAAACATGACTGTGAGAGTGCATGCGTCTCTCACTCTTAGCTAGAACACAAGGGAAAAGACTAGAGAGAGAAAGTAGAGAGAAATTGTAGTAAATGTAGATAGCTTGCCATTCATGAAGAGAACAGTCCTATTTATACAAGTCTGGATGTTATGTGTGTGGTCCATGCACCTCAGACACTCTTTCACTATACATTGTACTTCTGGTCAGAAGTTGTCCCCCTAACCTCTTCCTTGCTAACGTCAGGTGTGCCAACTTGTCTCTTAATGTTGCCTTCTTCCTCTAATGATGTAAGCCTTTAGGGTTTTGCCCCTATGTCTTGGCTTCTCGTGGGCTTTTCTTGCGACCCTCTCCAAGTATTAGGATTTACCTTCATACCCTATCAGAATGTATTTTAGAGTGTTTTAAGAATATGAAAACACGTTGTGGGTCATTATAAATAATAACTTTCATTATATATATGTTGTTAATGCGTCAGACCCACCCTAAGAGAAATCATGACTACACAACTGATCATGGGTAGGGTATGGGTGAAGTGTATATGAGTTTGGGGTTTTGTAGATGAGTTGGGTAATGTATGGATTTTGCTTTCATAATCTAAATGGGTATGAGTTCGGTGTGTATTTTAATTAAACATTTAAATATTGGACTTATTTGTAAAAATTTAAAAGTTAGGTATCAAAATGTAATACAAAAAATTGTAGGTACTAAGATATAATTTTCCATTGATATTTTAATGACTTATATGAAAAAATTAACTTTAGGTACTAAATCTAAAGATCTATTAAGTGTAGGTACGAAACTGTAATTTACAAATGGGATGGATACAAACTGAAATCCATGGATTAAAACCCCAACTCAACCCAAATAAATGGGTATACGTACAAACTCATCAAACTCTACCTATATACCATCTATTTGTATTTCATAACCAACCCAAATAGATTGGATAGTAAAATACTCATGGGTATGGGCAAAATTGTCATCCTGACTGGTAGCTCTATTGATAGAGGTGGCAATTTCCAATCTAATCGATCATTCAATCCAAGCCATCCACTTAAAATACAATTAATCCATGGGTCCGAATGAAAAATTACATTTTATTACCTATATTTTTATATTTTACATTTTACATTTTGGTATCTAAAATTTATTTATTTATACGAAAATATCACAGGGAAATTATGTTTTGGTACCTAAAATTTTTCATTAGGACATTTTTGTACCTAAACTTTTCAAAATTTACATAATGGTCCTAGACTTGAATGTCATTTGAATCCATGAATAAATCCACCAATCCAGTTGATCTAATCCATATGATCCATAGATCCACCACTCCAATTCACTAATCTATCGATCAATCAATTTACCACCTCTATCTATTGGTTGTAGATGAATGAGCTAAGCTACTCGTTGCACGTAATGTAATGATGACACCATAATTACACATATTTATTCCCTTGTTTCTTGGTCGTTTGAGCTTGATTTCTTGCATCCTTTGCCTATTTTACGCTAGGTTGTGTTCATTTGTCATATTTCAGGTCCTAGAATGTAAATGAGGGCCTAGGAGCAAGTTTCGAGACAATTGGGCAATGTTCAGGACCTTGGAGCATGAAGAAATGAGTTCCACAGTCTTGGCATCCTATTCTACGACCGTGGAACACCAGTTAAGCCCGTGGAATCAAAACGGAGTATTCCCCGGTCTAGGGACCCTATTACACGCCAGTGGAACTCAAGGGAGAGACCGAGAATTTCCCCAAAGTGTACCAGTGCGTTTTGGCTATTCCCCTATCTGAGCTAGCATTCCACTGTTGTGGAATTGGACTCCAGCTTATGGAATAGGCCAACAACAGGTATAAAGGGTCGTTTTATGTGTTTTTTAAGGGGAGAGCTGGGTTTTAGACCCCAAACACCTAAGGGACGAACCAAAGAGAGGGAGAGCATTCTAGAGCCATTCTTGGAGCTATTTTGGCGGACTTCTTCACCATTGAAGCTCAAGGAACAATCTTAAACATGAAGATAGAATATTCGGAAAGTTATACCGTATTCTCTCTCTCTTCTCTATAGAATAACTTCTCTTCACTTAGGTTTTGAGAAACCCTAAATTTGTATGCTAGGAAGAGTTGTATGAAATCAAATCACGATTGATTAACATTTTATATTCAGTTGAGGTTTTATTCAGAATTATGTGAATCTTGATCACATTCCTGTAGTCCATTTTATCGATTACACTTAGCCATTGTTAGGAGTTGTGTTTTAGTGAGTCAAGTTTTTGGCGGCGTTGTCGGAGAATTTATGGATTATTAGGAAAAGCCTAGGTTTGTTACTTTAGCATTTTCTTTTCTTTTTCTTTTCCACACTCGCTTTTCACTTGGGTATTTTTGTTTTTGTTGGTGTAGATCTGAATCATGGATCCTCATGGCTTCTCCAACCATTGGGGTTATCAACCACCGTCTAAGTGGTATTACCCCGAGACTTCTTAGAGCAATCAAGGAGGAGAAGACTACGGATTCGGGTTTCAGTACCAACCCCCTACTACAAAGAACAACCATCCATTGGTCACTTCAAGAACCACCCCTTTATCAAGAAGAATTCATTCCACAACTAGAGGGATCATATGAGTTGGAGTTAGCCATGGAGGCCTTCACGAGCCATTCTATAGAGCTGTGCTACACTCCACAGATAGAGCCGAAGAGTCAATTGGAGCTATTCATGGAGCAGTATGCCCAGGACGCCAAAAGATCATGCTCAAGAAATGACCTCCAAATCCAAGCCATTGCCCCTCCTCAACTTCAAGGAGGTTCTGGGATGGACCGAAACTTAGGAGCCACCTCTCGACTAACAACGTGAAAGAAACGCTTGTTAGGAGGCAACAACCAGTCGGTTTGCATTTCTTTCCCTATTTCTCTTCGGTTGAGTCAGTTTTGTTCTTTGATTTTAGAGCCAATAACTCAACCTTTGTGAGATTTTGTGTGGTGTTTGTGTTCCGACTTCTCACTCCACTTCCCTAGAATGCACCGCCTGCCTTGTCCACCATCATTCACACTTGATCTGGTAACTTCGTTCTACCCTCCTTATCTTTCCTCCATTGAAGACAATGTCGTGCTTAAGTGCGTGGGGTGTTCCATTATGTATGCAGGTGAATTTTTGGTTGTATGAGTGTCCTTGCAAATTGCCTGCTTAGTATACTTTGAATCGTTAGTCTTTAGAGTGATATGCAACCTATGTAGGCTAGTGTAGCACTGTGAAGGATGTTGAAGTATAAGAGGTCTATTATCTTGATTGGGTGCTCAAATTTGGCTTAATAAGAACTAGTTGGTCCTCCATGTTCAAAATTTAAAGTATGGGGTAAGCCAACGTGTGTAGCACCGTTCATTGCACTAAATTGATTTTTGGAAGAGATACTAGTTGATCTTTAGTGGGGTAGTCCTACAAGGTGATGCTAGTTCCTCTCTAGAACAAGTAAAAGTTCCACATGTAGAACGAATCGCCTACTTGAGGATCTGTTTTAATGGCACAGATAGAGCTTCTGACCCCCCTTAATTTCATTGACCCTCCACACGAATTGAGGAAAATTAGTTAAAAGAAGTACTCTGGCAAGCGGGAGATGTACATAAATTGCTCTTACTCAACCAATAAGGGTCGACCTTGAAAACTGCAGGCTGGAACCCCGACCAGGAAAAAAATTAAACGAATGAAAAAGGAAATGCAAGAGTAAGAAAATGGGGGTTCCAACAAATGAAATGAAGCGAAAAGAGCACCCGATAAGAAGAGTCCATGGTTGTGTGTGTTATGAGAGTCTCATCATCCATGAATTATCTGTCCAAGGTCCATTACTTGGCATGATCCTGGCTTGAGACTAGAGCTCGCGTCGAGAGAGATAGGGGATGTCTTCAGAATTGTTGATCTCGTAAGATGCTAAATGACCTAAGAAGTCCTCTACCAACGATCAGGGTTGCATATTGCTATCAAGCTATGGAGTAGTCCTCCTTTTTCACTTGGATGATAGGAACCCTAGTCTAGAAAGTTGTAGGTTTTGATTTGTGAACTCTATTGTGATTGGGTATTGTGATTGATAAAATCCTACTGATTGAGATATTTTCATGAAAATTGGGTGTTATTGATCAAATCCTTCAATTTTGGGGCAATTGACCTAGGAGGCAGAAGATCTTCTAGGGCAATTCGGGTCACTCCTCAATCATAGTAGAGTGCCATGAGTCATTTGGATTGGTGACTCTACACCATTTTGGGTTAATCTCGAGAGAGCATAATTGGCTGTCTTAGTCATCTTTCGTGGGTATGAGGTACGTCCCACCGATTAGATCGATTGAATGGGCTAGGATACACTCGAATAGGGGATCCTAGATACTTTAGCTCTCCTAACAGTATATGAAGCTTACCTATCGCATTACAATATCACAATAGCACCTCAATGTGGGACTAGGGGGGATATCGTCCGAGTGATATTTTCTCGATTGAATTCAACATTGTTTTCATTGCTTGCTTGCCTAGTTTGTTAGCTTTAACAACAATTCGATTGCTAAATAACTTATAGATGGCTGAAGTAAGGATATATAGATCACCTGGGTTCATATTTGAAATACTTACTTTGTGCTACACCCGATTTTAGATTACACTTGGCCTATACCTGGGATTGAGTTGTAGTGGTAGGCTGGTAGCGAGTCAAAACCCACCCCATTTCCATCCCTATAAGAGAATGTGTTTGGAACCCTCAAATGTTTGAAATTTGGGCATATAATCAAGGTTCAAAAAAAGCATTCTCAATGAACATGTGCTTGAAGCCCTCAAAATTTTGAAATTTGGGCATTCATTTAGGCTCCAAGCATTCATAAGATAGGCCAAATCATTCATTAACACCATTTATTCATACACACACTCACACATCATGGAACACCCCACCACACTTAAGCACGACATTGTCCTCAATGGAGGAATGATAATAAGGGTAGAATGAAGTTACATGATTAGGTGTGAATAATGGTGGATGGAATGGGAGGGCGGGTGAGATCCGAAAGAGAAAGCCAAAATCCAAAACATTGCAAGCTCACAAATGTCAATTTATTGACTCGAAAACCAAAGGAAAGTGAAAAAAGTCAAAGTAGTTGGGTTGCCTCCCAACAAGTGATTTTTTCACATTATGGGATGCTTCAAATGATGCAAATGGCATGGGATTTAATGAGAGATTAGGCTCCACCCATGACACCTCTTATTCTTGCCTTACTCTTTGTTCTCTTTGCCCCACACCATGTAGGATATCATGGATTGACCACCATCATATCCACCAAGAGGGACTGATGATTGTGTGGCCTTAGCTTACCAAGAGAAACCACAAAAGGGTCATTCTCTAGAAGTTCATCAAGGTCAAGTAGAAATCTTTGGTATAAGGTGTAACATGTGGAAGCTTCATCCACCCCAACCTCGTCTTCATCTTGGTCACCATTTGTATCCTCAACCTCCCTTCCTTCTTCCCAAGTTTGCCCCTTGGAAACAATCAAGCTCCTCCTTCTCATAGCTCACTTCCTTCTCCAGAACTTCCCTTCTCACCCTTTCTCACTCTTCTTCAAGAAAATTTCCAAGCAATGTCTTTGACAATATCTTCTTGTGTATCTTCATTGGTGCCCAACTCTTCAAAGCTCGAAGTGGAAGATGGAAGGGTGTGGTCCACCACCAAAGGACATGATTGGTCATCATCATCACGGGAGCTCTTTGGGATGAGTTATTCTTGCTCCCCAAAGTCCTCATGGCTCGCCTCTTCGACTTCCTCTTTCTCCTAAAATGGTAAGAGATTATCGTGAGCAAGTTGTGAATGTTGGTTTGCTAGATTGATATTTTTCACCTATATGAACTAGTGTTTGCTTGACTGAGTCACAAGTGCAGTATGTCACAGGAGTCAAAGATGTTAAAAATATACATGATTTTATATGATCACTAAGAATTACAGTGTAAAGCGATATTAGTTGATCGTAAAACAATAGTAATGCCATTGGAAGTCATAGTAAGAGGTCATGATTAGCTAGTTATTAACATTACGTGAAACGAGAATTGTTAATAAAGATGTTGTAAATCAGTAATAATGCTATTCAACCTTTTAGTGACAATGTGACATAATTTTAATAATTCCTATTTCCTTCATAAGAATTGATGAAGAAAATGTAAATCGTTAGCAATCGAACTAAAAATCATTAATAATGTAATCGTAAATCATTGCCAAGTATATTTAGATTGTTAATAATGGCGGGGTATATCAATAATAATAATTCATAAACGTGAATAAATAATGTCATTACAAGAAGGAAAAGCTTTGAAACAGTTCTAGATACATATGAAAAAGAATTAAGGCAATAGGTGAGCCTCACAAAATCAGAATTGACATTTAGCACAAATGTCAGTGAAGCACAACGAGAATAGATGGCACAATTACTAGGGATGAAGCATGTTCTCTAGAACTACCAAAAATCATTGGAAGGTCAAAGAAGACAGTCTTTACTCAACTTATTGTCAAAGTGAGGAAAACAGTGAAGGTTTGAAAAGGAAAACTACTTTCTAATGCAGGTAAAGAGGTCCTAATCAAGGCTATCTCTCAAGCATAAGCAGTGTATGCCACATCGGTTTTCCTAATCCCTCAAGGGGTTATCCATGAGACAGATTATCATATCTGGGTTTTGGTGGGGTAGTAAAAATGGAGAAAGGAGAGTACATTGGATGAAGTGGTCAAAGTTGTGTAAGACTAAGAAGGAAGGAGGTATGGACTTTTCAAGATTTACATGGTTTCAATATAGCTTTACTTTGAAGACAGGTCTAGAATTCATTACAAAACCCAAACTCTTTGGTTGCTAGATTCCTAAAAGCAAAGTACTATTCACATAAAAATGTGTTTGAAACAGAAATATGCAATAATCCGAGCTATATACAGGAGTATCATGGTAGAACAAGCTTTGGTAAGGTTCGGGGTGGAAAGTAGGGGATGAAAAAAGTATTCAAGTCTGGTAGGACAAGTCGATTCCAAAAGTGGAGGATTTCAAGGTATATACCATAGTAAATAGTTTGGGGATGAATGGTAGGGTGGTGGATTTGATTGATCCTTCAAATCGATCACGGTGAAGTAATTTACTTCAACAAAACTTTCAATCGATCGATAGAGAGAGAATTAAGTCAATTCCCATACCAACAAGATCCAAGCTAAACAAGTGGTGTTGGGGTAGGGGAAATACTAGTTTTTACACAATTAAGTCTAGCTACCATAAATGGAAATCATAATAGAATGGGAACCAGCCAAAGTAGTATGTACCCATTGACCGGAACAAACTTTGGCATTTGAAGCTTCCACCAAAAGTGAGAGTCTTCGTGTGGAACTGGGCAAGTAATATAATACCTATTGGAATGAATCTGACAGAGCATATACCAGAAGTGAATTCCCCTTTTACAAAAGAAAACATAACAAGAATCTGGTGAAGCATATACCAAAAGGGAATGAATTTGGCAAAGCATACACCAGAAGCCAGACACATGAACATATACCAAGAGATTGTGACTAGGAGGGGTGAATCTAGAGACCTAGCTTTCTAAGAAAACTGTTTGAAGTGGGGGAAGTTCGTAGTTGTGAAGCTTGGTTGTGTGAGCTACTGGATAAAGCTCCGGAGGAAGAGCTATATGAATTCCTAATCGCAGTATGATTTCTTTGGAAGTAATGCAACAATCATTAATACAACAATAAAAAACATAAAGATTGGGAGATGATTGAGAGGTCCTAGAATTACCTGATGAGGTATTGAAAGAATCATGAGCCAGACTAGACGCTTAAGATGTTCAATCGGAGTTCCATATGGAAGAGATCGACGACGAAAGATATAAAGCGAATGTTAATGCGAGTGTATCGAAGGAAGGAGGGACGGAGTTTGGTTTGGTGGTGCATGATGCAGAAGGGAGGTTTGTGATGGCAGCTGTTAAGCGGGTGCTGGTAATATGGAATCCAGAAATGCCTAAGGTTGAAGCTTTTCTCTGGGGTTTGAATTTAAAGCAACAATACCATTTCTACCCTTTGACTATGGGAACGGATTGCCAAAGACTTATCTATAAATTGAAGAAGGAGGAGATCAGATCACTAATTGGAGATTGGGACAATCTGTGATGAGGTTAGGGATTTGGCTAGAGGAAAAGTGATGGAATGGAGGTTTTGGCAAAATGGAGGCAATGTGGAAGCACATAATGATGTGATAATGGGTTGTGACCCAAAACCATTTCCATTGATGTTCAAAGAAGAAACCAAGTCAAGGGAAGAAGAAGCTGGAAATTTGGCTAAGTCTGGCTAACAGTCCGTGATACGTACTTTGGAGGCTTACTCGTTTTTATGGGAGACATTCGAGGGAAGTTAGGAGTTGAAAATGAAAGTACAAGTCTTGATAAAAATCGTGAAGGTGTCGATGAGAAGATCAAAGCTTCCTGGGCACCAAACGAGCAACCAGAAGATCGTATGGTGACCAATCAAAATTCACGGCCAGGAAGCCAATTCCACGCTCGTGGAATTCAAGTTTAGATAGTGGATTATGATTAGGAAAATTCCAGGCCCAAGACACCAAAATCCACGACCGTGGAATTCAAGGAGGAGACCGTGGAATTTGACCTGACAAGTTTTGGTACCTTTTTCGTTTAGGATTCTTTTTCCTTTTTGGTATTTTTATTAGGTTTATTTTTCCAAACCTATTTAAAGGGTTGTAAACACAAATTTAGAGATAGAGGGCTTTGTTGAATAAAGATTAACTCTGAGGAGTTTACCCCATAGAGCATGAGTGCTTATGGGTTATTGTCTTAGCTATCGGTGGATTCCATAGCTATTATAAGATCCTTGTTCGAGTTTTTCTGTGGAGGATTCCAGAAGAGCCTGGCAAGACTCTTATCAGTCAATTGATACACTTGATTGTGGCGAGTATCTATCTCCACATATTCCTTTATTTTTATGTTCGTTTGACGGCCGATTCGAGTTATCCAAGCTTGACTTGAAGCTGCACGACTTTGACAAAAAAACCTAAGCTTTGACGAGCTCAGGATCTTATCAAGTGGTATCAGAGCCCCATTCAAACTCAACAGTGATTTGAGGTATTTTATTTTTGTTTTATTGTTCACGAAAATATTTTGTGATTGCGGTACTGTTCACGTGAAAAAGTGATTTTTTTTATTAGCCACAAAGTTGAACGTGGATTGAACGAGATAAAAATAGATATCTTGGATTTTGGTTTGTGTATTTCTGGTTCAAATCAGCGGCAAGGAGAAGAAGATTACAAGCTTTCTGCAAGCTTAGGCAATGACAGAAGATTTAGAGCAAGGTAATTTCTTCTATACTCGTTGTTTGATTAAAGAGAAGTTGAGTTCTGTGCTGGTAGATGAAGGGATCACATCAAATTTGATCAACGCAAGAAAAATAGAGAATTTGAGTCTACCAATGCATTTCCATCTCGTTCCATATACTCTGCGACTTCCTAGCGAACAGATTCCGAGCTTCGTGGTTACAAAGGTTCCTGTAAAATTCGCCATTGGACGCTACGAAGACGAGGTCTTGTGCGACGTGGTGTACATGCTTAGGAATCACTTTGTGCTGGGACAAACCTGGTTCCAAGATCGTGGAGTTCATTTGGTCAGCCAAAGATCCAAAAGCTTCCGATTGAAGCATTAAAAGAAGGTATTCGTTTTGAAGCCTTTATCTCTGGAGGAAGTTGTTGATGATTTGAAGGCTTTGCAACGATTACAACGAAAGTATGAAGAAAAGAAGATAGCCAAATTCTCGCTTCTATTCACAACAAGCACAAGAACAACAACTAGCACACAAGAGGTTGTAGAAGGAAGGACGCAACTGCCACAAGCTTATGAGGAGGAGCAGAAGCTTGAGGAAGCAAGAACACTTCCGGATCAGGAGGAAACCGAAGAAAAGAATCCATCTACCAACTCCCCAGAATCAGAAGGAGGTAGAAGAAGTTGAAGTAGAGGAAAGTGGTGAAGCTGAAGTGGTTGAGATAGAACAAATTTAATCAAGCTATCACAATCCTTTTTATTTTGACTCTGATAAGGTTTTGAGGTGTATAAGTCTGCAAGCTTTGAGGACAAAGCTTTTTGAAGGGGGAGGGACTGAACTGATCATGGGGTGTACCCAAAACCATTTCCATTGATGTTCAAAGAAAAAACCAAATCAAGGGAAGAAGAAGCTGGAAATTTGGCTAAGTATGGGAAGCAGTCTTTGATACTTACTTTGGAGGCTTACTCGTTTTGTTACAGACAAATCATACTACAAATATTTCTAAAGCACATCATAAACCTCTTAATGCATACAAAAAGCACGATAAATCAAACCAGAAAAGGCATACCTGAAACTGGGGAAAGTATAACATAAACATGAGATATCAAAACATACCATAAACACTATAAACATACCACAAGCAAACTAGAAACAAGAGAAAGCAAACAACAATCTCCTTAGCATACAAAAAATACCATAAAGCATACTCCAAATATTTATAAAGTACATCACAAACCTCCTAATCCATAGTACAAATATCTCGAAGCAAACCAGAAACATCATAAAGCATACCACAAATATTTATAAAGCACACCAGAAACCTCTGAATGCACACCAGAAACACGATAAAGCAAATCACAAAAGGCAGACAAAAAAATGAGAAAGTAAACCAAAAATCTCATTATGCATACTACAAAATTATGTGACTATTGACTGGACTCTGAAGACCGTTGACCAAACTTTGACGGGCGATGATCAAACTCCTACGATTGGTTTTTTGGCCGCGGTAGTGATGACAGAAATATCCGTAATCATGGATATCCACTCGAATCCGACCTAACTGGGTAGGGTAAAACCCGAATCTGAAGGATTTTTTTGGGTACGGGTAAAATATGAACCCGAATATTATGGGTAATGGGTGGCTATGGTTTTCTCACTATCCAACCTGAACCCACCCGATTATACTCATGCATACGTATTGTTTTTCGAAATGATCTTTGTTTTTCTCAACATGTTTTATTTAGCATACAAATATAATATTTTCAAGAAATTGTGTTGTTTGAAATTAATTTTTTTCATTCTAGTGAATAGTCATACTTTTCCACTTATATAATGTGAATGTACGTGTAAATGTTAATATGTTGGTTGGAATTACAAAGAGAAATTATTACCCATGGATAACCATGAATACCTGAAACCCGAACGGATATGAGTATTGTTTTGATTTTCTACTCGATTCTTATATGGGTATGGCTAAAACCCGAACTACTTTGGGTAGCGTAGTGAATATGCACTATTTGCACTTGACCCGACCTGTTGCCATCCCTAGGCTACGGTGTTAGAATTCCAGCGACATTAAGCATATTTAAACCACTGTGAGTATATTCTTGCGAAATTGAGTATATTCCGACGACATTAAGTATATTCTATAAAAAATATTTTTAATTTTCTACTCTTAATTTCTATGTTATTACTGTTAGTTTAAATATAATATTCAAAATGACTATTATAGCTATTTATAAATTTAGTCAACCTAACTAATAAAAAAATAATCACAATCCTAGTTTTCTGATTGGGTACTAATGTTATTACCCTAAGAATAATAGAATTTTCTATTGATTGGGTAGTAATGTTATCACCCTAAAGCTGTCGCAACAGGAAGGTTTGAGAGTTGCAGATCCCAGGTTCGATGCAAGTGAGGTTCGTTGGTGTTCCCGGAAGTACGTGGTTTTTGAGGGCGAAGTCTCATTGGAGTCGAATTGATTACAGGTGGCCCCAAAAATTAATAGGCTCCACTGTCAACAAATGTCACGTGGGGCTGACGAATCCAGTGTAATAAAAAAAAGAAGGGTAATGTCTATTTTTTATCCAAACTTTTTTTCAGCTCTTTTATATTATCCAAACCTATTAAAATGCTATTAATTAGTCAAATATTTCGTAATGCATCAAAATATTAGCCATTTTTACGCTATTGTTAGTAATTTTGTAACTTTTTTTTATTTAAAAATTAAATTACTAAAATTTTGGAATGTTTGAATTTCAAGTGTCTCTTCCAAGGCAGTATCATGTTTCCAAGTCAATATTACAAACAAAATTGCTAACTGAAAATTAAAATTTGACTAATTATTAGTATTACGATAGGTTTGATTAATAAAAAAAAATTAAATTTTTTTGGCTAATAAATAGGGATTATGTTATCACTCCAAAAACTATTTATCAGCCAGGCAGAGGCAAGGCACGTAATGGGATGGCACGTGCGAGGGTTTATCACTTCTTCTTTTAACCGTCTGAGTTGAGGATTGCGCAAACTACCACAAAAGATATTTTTATTCCTCTCTAATCCTGGAAAAAACGTACTCCTGGGAGGAAGGGAGCCGGCCATTTCACTCTTCCCGCTCCAAGCTGCTGCGGCTTCCCAAATCCCTCTCTAAAACCCTGCTACACTCTCTCGACTCCAAAAGGGCTTTTGGATTGGCAGCCCTTTCTGGGTTTCCCGGCAGCTTGGAACCCAAATGCATTTCGAGTTTTTGGGGAGTTCTTCTCCCTCCTCTTCCTTGAACTCTGTTACCTCTCTCAAACCAAATATGGCCGCTTTTAGCTTTATAGCTCCGCCGCTGTGCCCTTACACTCCCTTCCGCCGGCCGGGTCTTGGCAATCACTCGGTTTCTTGCTGTATTGGTTCCCCGACGAAGATAGGTAGCCTCAATTTCCAACTGCCGCCCACCTGTTTGTTCATTTTCCTCTCAGAAAATATCTGTACTTAGAGGATGACGGCGATAACGGAATTGAGGAAATAAGAATAAAGTTTGAGTTTTTATCGCGGTGTTAACTTTAAGTTATGCTTTACAACTATTCCAGACTTTGGTGAACGGTAACATGGTAGTCTTGCTGTTGAGATGTTTATGGGAAACTGATACTATTGAGTATTGAGTTAACTAATTGGTTTGATGGCACCCTTGTTGCCTGGCCCGGAGACCGCTTTGGCTGTAATGAATGCAAGTTTCTTTCTGCAGTTGCAACTGGAATACTTAAGTTTGAATGAGTTGTCCTGCTATAACCTTCCGGGTCGTAAGCATCTTTGTGATCCTTTCTCGCTGTAGTTGCTATTCCGTCACCCTGTTTCATGTAGGGAATGTTGTGACTAGTAACGTTAGTGTCTATGGTGGAAGCTGGGCATTCCCTTTCCTTGCATATCTTGGTTATTCCCTTGTTTTCTGTTGTTCTAGGCAGCCGTGTGTCCAAGGCACCACGCAAAAGATCGAGGAGAACAGAAGGGGCAGGGAAAAGTATGGAAGACTCAGTTCAACGCAAAATGGAACAGTTCTATGAAGGATCTGATGGTCCACCACTACGTATTGTTCCGATTGGTGGACTGGGTGAGATTGGAATGAATTGCATGCTAGTTGGGAATTACGACCGCTATATTCTAATTGACGCTGGTGTTATGTTCCCTGAGTAAGCATTGGTCATCTAAGCTCCCAAGTTATTGTTGATGGCATTCACTGCATTGTTTCTGCCGGCAAATGCATTGTCATGGAAGGGGAAATTAATTTCAAAGAAAAAATCACAGCTTCTTTTATATTTTTTTTTTCTTAAATAAAAAAAGTTCAACGTAATGGTTATATTCAGTCAAGTTGAGTACAAAGCTCTTACCTAAGTGTCTCATGAATTGAATTTTCTTTCTCATGCATCCTGAATAGTAATGGTGCTTGACATCTTCATGTGCTCTACAATATGACCTGTTACAGCCACGATGAGCTTGGAGTTCAAAAGATTTTACCAGACACCACTTTCATAAAAAAATGGAGCCACAAAATTGAAGCAGTTGTGATAACACATGGGCATGAAGATCACATCGGTGCATTGCCATGGGTAAAGTTTCTTTCTACTACTTGACACCTCTAGATTAATATTCTTTCCCCAGCCTGTAACTCTATATTACACGCCAGTTTCTCTATTGTGCTGTACTTTGGGATTTCGGATTTCCTGTTTAATCATTCCTTTTGTGTAAATATATAGTGTGGAAGAGATCAAGATGCAATGGTGGTTTAGAGAAATAACCATACTTTTCCTCTCATTGATGTCCACTGATGAAGCAGTGACCATTTAAATGCTGTAAAACTTGTTAGATGACAACTTTCGATGTAATGTGAGGAAACTTTAATGTCAAAATGCCTTATTAAGTGCTTGTGAATGTGAATGACAACTTTTGATGCAATGATATATAAGTGCTTCTTACAAGGAGAAAAACCTTGTAAAGTCATGAATCCGAGTTCGCTAGGGTTGATCTGCAATTATCACAGTCCATTTTGACTTAGTGGATTCATCTGTAGCGCATTCATTATTGCTCTGACTCGAAATATTTGACTCTATATCTAAAACTTGTAGCTTTCCGTTAGCAGCTTCAGCTGCCACAGGACTCCTTAATGAAGTTATTTTCCCCTGAAATTTTCGCTCTTGTTCGAGCAGGTGATACCAGCTTTGGATTCACATACCCCAATATATGCATCATCCTTTACAATGGAGGTAATTGATGTGGATAATTATATGATCATTTTGCTGTCTTTGGGTCATATCCCGTTGACGTGATTTATTCATCCTTTAACAAAGAGATGGTGTCGAAAATGGTTTCTTTCTTATTATTCCCTGCTCTCTTCAGCAACTAGTGTGTCTGGAAGAATTATTGACTGTTGTCAGCAAGTCCTTATGTTCTTTTGCTTATAGCACACAGTAGCTTTTCTTATCCACATGAGTGTCTGTGACACAACAGAGGAATCTTGATTTATTCTAAGTAATGCTCAAGCTGGTAACACAGTCTTTCATGCTCTTTCAGCTTATCAAAAAGCGTCTGAAGGAGCATGGAATCTTTCTTCCATCCAGACTAAAAGTTTTCAGAACAAGGAGGAGATTTACTGCTGGGCCTTTTGAAATAGAGCCTATTACCGTTACCCACTCAATTCCTGATTGTAGTGGCCTCATTCTTCGTTGCTCTGATGGTATAATACTTCATACAGGCGATTGGAAGGTAAGCTCATTTACTGATTCATCTTCCCCACTTCATTACTTGGCTTCATGGAAGCATAAAGAACTACGTTTTGCAGATTGATGAATCACCATTGGATGGCAAACCATTTGATCGTGAAGCTCTTGAAGAACTCTCGAAGGAAGGAGTGACTTTGGTTAGTCTTTCCTTTGCTCAAGATGTGTTTGTGTTGGGTTAAAATATTCCTTCAGTTATTCAATGGGCTTAAAGGGTTGACTTCATGGAGAATGAACTTTTGAACTACTTAATCTCTTTGAGACAGAAGTGCCATCTTTTCCATTTTCTGTCTGGCTGTATTTCTTGTCTCAAGTCTAGTTTTTACCTTATGTAACGTATATGGCTTTAAGTGCTTAATGTGATGGCTATAGTAGTGTTTTGTTGCTCTGATATGTATTTACTAAGGTGTTAATGACCTACGCTATCAACGGAGATTTGACTTAATCTCTTTGAGACAGAAGTGCCATATTTTCCATTTTCTGTCTGCCTGTATTTCTTGTCTCAAGTCTAGTTGTTACCTTATGTAACATATATGGCTTTAAGTGCTTAATGTGATGGCTATAGTAGTGTTTTGTTGCTCTGATATGTATGTACTAAGGTGTTAATGACCTACGCTATCAACGGAGATTTGACTTGGTATATGTTGTTCAGATGATGAGTGATTCAACAAATGTGCTTTCCCCGGGAAGGACAATGAGTGAAACCGTTGTAGCAGATTCACTGTTGAGACGTATTTCATCTGCTAAAGGAAGGGTTATCACTACTCAGTTCGCATCGAATATTTTTCGACTGGGAAGTGTAAAAGCTGCTGCTGATTTGACTGGCAGAAAACTTGTACGTTCTCATGGTTTCACTTCTTTCCTATACTCTGGTAAGTATGCAACCCTAATTCTTAAACTTGGTTCATTTTCTAGGTCTTTGTTGGCATGTCCTTAAGGACTTATTTGGATGCCGCTTGGAAGGATGGAAAGGCACCAATTGATCCATCCACTCTGGTACTAGAAGCTTTATTCCTTGTTTGGTCTTTTTTCCATGTATTGTGTTGATGGAAGATCCCTGTTGTACTCGGAATGTTTTAAGCCTTAATGCTGCAGAGTTTATAGTAACCTTTGCTCTATGCTTCTCGAACTTCCCAGGTGAAAGTAGAAGATATAGATGGATATGCTCCCAAGGATTTACTGATTGTTACAACTGGATCACAAGTAACTGTTCTCTCAGAATTTGCATTCTGTTCATTCCTGACATATTTTCTGTTTTCATCTACTCTAACAATATCAATTGCTTGTATTGTATCAGGCAGAACCACGTGCTGCATTAAATCTTGCTTCATATGGAGGCAGCCATGCTTTGAAACTAAATAAGGAAGATATAATACTTTATTCAGCTAAGGTAAGATAACGTCATGCATAAAATATTTGCTCATGGTTTCCTTATCTGGAACTTTGGGGTTTTCAGTCATTTGTTTAAGAATAATGCATGGTTGCTTTTGAGGTTGTTATTATGGGAACTCTTTTGAGGTGTATCGGTGCTGCATTTCTTTTCAGGTAATCCCTGGTAACGAATCCAGAGTAATGAAAATGATGAATCGCATATCAGAAATCGGGTCAACCATAGTAATGGGTAGAAATGAGCTATTGCATACCTCTGGCCATGGGTATCGTGGAGAGCTGGTTAGTATCTGACATTTCTACTGAGTAACCTTTACTGTGATATTGAAGTCTAATTTTGCTTGTTCAGTTTATTTAAAACCGAATGTCCCTCCAGTTTGTGTTACTCTAACAAAAAATTGGTTTTCTATGTTGCTTTTGTTTCTTCAGGAGGAGGTACTTAAAATAGTAAAACCACAGCATTTTCTCCCCATACATGGAGAACTCTTGTTCTTGAAAGAGCATGAATTGCTTGGAAAGTCGACTGGAGTTCACCATACCACTGTGAGTCAGTTCTTCCTCCTGTATTGTTTTCATGCAGTGCTTATTGGCTTGATTTAATAAAAAAATGCACATCGTGCTTTATGGAAATCAAATGATACATGATTTGCTTTCCCTAAATGGCTTTTGGGAAAATAAAATAAAAACTGCCGTAGAGAAGATTGCTGCATTTCAAACGATTGTTTCGGTACCTAAAAGCCATTTTGGCTATTGTTTATTATATAGCTATGTGATAAACCTCATCAGATCATTGGATGATTATCTGATGCTATCATCAGCAAGGACTTCTTCTTCTCCTAGGTTCTTATAATTATGTTCTTCCACCTCCATCTCTGTTGTTTAGAATGAAAAATATCCCAGTATCTTTCAACAAATCTCTTGATAAATGCGTGGTCTAGGTAGCACGTTTTCTTAATCGATTTAAAAAGTTGATTCTTGTTCTCTGTGCTGAATTTTCCATTGTGTAGAAGTAGAATTGTGCTCCATCTACGTACGTAATTTCAGTTTTCTATTATGTTCGTTGGAGAATTTGTGATTACGTGCCTCATTGGATAAATTATGATATATCTTTCCTTGTGTCTTCTGTTAGGTTATAAAAAATGGAGAGATGCTCGGGGTATCACACTTGAGAAACAGAAGAGTGCTATCTAATGGCTTTATATCTCTTGGAAAGGAGAATTTGCAGGTTGGCCTCAGTTGAATCACTTTCCCTTTTTCTCTTATACGGAACAATTGACATCTTGATCCTTGACTTCTTGATGATTCATTGGTTCGGAGGTTTTCCCGCTAACGGCCAATAAATTTTGCAGCTGATGTATAGTGATGGTGATAAAGCATTCGGCACATCAACTGAGCTCTGTGTTGATGAGAGGCTAAGAATCGCCACGGATGGAATTATAGTGGTCAGGTAGATATTTGAATTCCAACTGCAGAGTAATATAAGAATGTCTTTTCTTATAATTTTAATTCATTTGTTTCCCTATTTTGCCAGTATGGAAATCTTACGACCTCAGGGCGTAGATGGTGTCAGCGAAAGTAATAACATAAAGGGGAAAATAAGAATCACAACACGGTGCTTGTGGCTGGACAAAGGGAAGCTTTTAGATGCACTCCACAAAGCTGCCCATGCTGCCCTTTCGAGTTGTCCTGTTAACTGTCCTCTAGCACACATGGAAAGAATCGTTTCTGAGGTACTAAGGAAGATGGTGAGAAAGTACAGCGGGAAAAGGCCTGAGGTAATTGTTATTGCCATGGAAAACCCAGCAGGGGTTCTTTCTGAAGAGTTGTCTGCAAAGTTAGCTGGTAAGTCATCGCAAATGGGTTTCGGGATATCAGCATTGAGAAAGGTAATTGACAGACATCCCAAAAGAGACAAGAAGGAGAGACAAACCGAAGATGAAAATGGCTATGGTCATTTGGAAGACACAGGGCGAGAGCAGTTGGAAGGTAATTGTTTTCTCTGTCCCTACATATGTGTTTGTTTGTGTACACCGACTTCTCATGCACAAGTTATTTCGATTGAATTTCGTGACACCTCACTTATTGGTAATCATGTAGTTGATGGAAGGCTACTACCTGAAGAAGATGGCACTTCTTCAACTTCGAGCTCAATCGAGAGCCTTGAGAGTGCAGCCGAGGATGGAGATGATTTTTGGCGTTCATTTATGTCATCATCACCTGACACTGTTGATGACATGGTCAACAGAAATAAAAAACCTGTGGTTCGACAGCAAGATAATCTGAGAGTGGCTAAAGAGGACAGCGGTAATGATGATAGTGAAGATGACTCTGATGACGATGATCAGAAAAACAGAAGAAAACCATCCTCCTCCAAGTCTATGAAGCGAAATAAGTGGAAACACGATGAGATCACGAAACTAATCGAAATGAGAGGGAACTTGCATGCTAAGTTTCAAACTGTAAAGGGAAGAATGGCTCTGTGGGAAGAGATATCCAATGGCTTGATGGTGGAAGGGATCGACCGGAGTCCGGGTCAATGCAAATCACTGTGGGCATCTCTCGTTCAAAAATATGAGGTTTTGGCTTTTTTTTCTTCTTCATTTTGTTGTTTCTCTTTTCCGTTGCAGTTACAGTTTGAACTTTGAACCACCATTATCGTCACCACTGCCTGCTGCTATTTATTATTGTCAACAGGAAAGCAAAAGCGAGTCGAGTAGAAAAGGATGGCCATATTTTGAACAAGTAGACGACATTCTGTCTGATCATGAGCCAACCGCCACTGCCACGAAATGATTGATCCATTGAGGGGACTTTGCAACCTCTGCTGGAGGAGAGTGAAGCCTAGACAACTATGGAGATGTCGCTACATCAGTGTGTGTAGTCCAAGCATGCATCAGGAGGGAATTGTTCACTCTACATGAGAAAGATACAGAAGAGAGTCGGCCATCTCTTGTAGCGGTTGACAGTTTTTTTATGGGGGGTGGGGTGGGGAAGAGAGATGGTGACAAGGGAATATCGTAGGTAGAAACTATGCATGGAAGCAGAAAGAGTTACGGAAGTCTTGTGTCCCCCCTGTACGAGAGTTAATTTACAAATTAGCTGAAAAGTCTGCTCTGAAAATCATGGGTTTTTGGGGAGCGTATGATCTTTTCCTTATCCTCGGCTTTGCGGAGAGCGGATCCCATGAGCCATGACTAAGGGGTCCTTAGTCACTTGACTAAGCCCCTTCTAGCCATTAGATCTGGACACTTCAATCCAATGATTAAAAAGTGGGAAAAGCTATTTAATTAATGATATGTGTAGTTTGGGTATTATGGAAAATTAAAAAAATATACAAATCGGATTTACAATCAGTACAAACCATACAAACATACGAACAGTACAAACTAGAGCGACAAAACATACAAACAGATTTACAAACATTACAAACGTATGAACTGTACAAACAATACAAACTAGACTGACAAACAATACAAACCATACAAAAAGAAAAAACAATCGGGTTGACTTTGGAGGCTCCATCCCTATATAGAGGGGCTCTTTCCCAAAGTCAACCCGGGTGTTTTTTAGACATACAAACAGTACGAACATGATGGACAAAAATGACAAACTAGACCGACAATTCATACGAACGGGAAAAAACACCCGGGTTGACTTTGGAGGCTCCATCCCTATATAGAGGGGCTCATTCCCAAAGTCAACCTGAGTGTTTTTTAGACATACAAACAGTACGAACATGGTGGACAAAAATGACAAACTAGACCGACAATCCATACGAACGGGGAAAAACACCCGGGTTGACTTTGGAGGCTCCATCCTTATATAGAGAAGTTTCATCCAAAAGTCAACCAGGTTGTTTTTTAGACATAAAAAACATTACAAACATGGTTGACAAAAATGATAAACATGGTGCACAAAAATAACAAAGTTTACAAATATTACAAAAAAAAAACCGACAAACATTACAAAATAACAAAGCGTACAAACATTACAAAATAACCCGACAAACAGTACAAAGCATACTAACCGTACAAAATGTCACTAAAAATGACAAACAATACAAACACCTCTCTCGGGAAACATATCCCCAGGAAAATGGCAATTCCCATCCCCACGAAAGCTCTCTGTTGGGATATAAATCCCCCTCTGGTGGGAATAAAAATCCCCGGGAGAGGACCACGCCGCCGGATCGCTTTGCCATGCCGCCGGAGTCGTGCTGCCGCCGCCGGACTCGCACTGCCACGTCGACGGAAGAATTCCCAAAAAGGACGGGCTAAGATCAGGTGACTAAGGGGGGGTCCCTTAGTCACATGACTAAGTCAATCTAAGCCATTGAAGATCATTAAAATCCAATGGTTCAGATTTATCTAGTTTAATGAAGGGTAAGGTGGTAATTACTTAATTTATTTAACAACTAAATTAAAAAAAAAGGCGGCCTCCGCCCTCCCCGCTGCGGCCTCCGCCCTCCCCGCTGCGGCCGCCTTTCCGGGAATTTTCTCCCGCCGTGGGTTTTTTGTCCCAGTTGGGATTTTGTGTCCCAATTCAGAGAGAGAGAGAGAGAGAGAGAGAGAGAGAGAGAGAGAGAGAGAGAGAGAGAGAGAGAGAGAGAGAGAGAGAGAGAGAACTTTTCCGGCGACGGCGGAGCATTTTCCGGCGACCAGAGACGGTGGTGGATGATTTTCCGGCAACAGTATTGAGTTCGTGATGTTTGTAATGTTTATATTACTATTTTGTATACATTGTAATGTTTGTCATGTTTGTTTGTCTAGTTTGTATACTTTATGTTATGATTTATACACTTTCTATTCATTGATTTGTATTTGTAACTTTTGTTATTCAAGTTTGTATACTTTTATGTTATGATTTGTATACTTTGTATTCATTTGTTTGTAATACAAGTTTACCAATCTGTATTGTAAGTAGTGATATTCTGTACGTGTAGTATGCTTTGTACTGTTTGTACTGTTTGTTTGTAATGTTTGTTTGCAATGTTTGTAATGTTTGTTATTTTGTAATGTTTGTAATGTTTGTTGGTTTCTTTTGTATTGTTTGTAATGTTTATTATTTTTGTCAACATGTTTGTCATTTTTGTCAACCATGTTTGTAATGTTTTTTGCATCACAAATCAATACATATAAAGTATACAAATTATTAGTACTTACAATACAAAGCGAAACATACTAAGAATACAAGCAAAACATACTAAGAATACAAACTGTCAAAGAAAAACATACTAAGAATACAAACTGTCAAAGAAAAACATACTAAGAGTACAAACTGTCAAAGAAAAACATACTAAGAGTACAAACTGTCAAAGAAAAACATACAAACCATACTGACATTTTGTACAAAAATACTAACAATACAAACTAATGTTACAAAACATACAAACTATACAAATCACTGTTCTTCCTTCAGATGACGATACGATGTCTCTCCACGCCGCCGTCGACTCTCTCTACTGCCGTCGTTACCTCTCTCTCTCTCCATCACCGCGCCGCTTCTATCTCCTCCATCGTCGTCGAAGCTCTCTCCGCCGCCTCTCTCTCCTCACCACCGTCTCTCTCTCCTCTGTTTTCCGACGAGTAGATCTACTTTCTCTCTCTCCAAGGCTGTCGCCTCTCTCTCCTCCAACGTAGCGGCGCCGCCATCTCTCTCTCCATCGACATCGTCGCCTTTCTCTTTCTCTCTCTCCTCCATCGGCGTTCGATCTCTTTCCCCCTCCGCCATGGCTTTCTTTCTCTCTCTCTGGACATCGCAGCAAAAACGGACGGGAAGAGGAGGAGACGGTTGCAGAAGGGAATCAGTAATTAATTAATAAAAAGGAAAAACAATTAGTGAAATTTTTTAATGCCAGAATTGCCCCTCCCAGTATTTAAAAATCCCTTCCCTAATATTCACCGTTAGATTGATCCTCCTACATCCAATGGCTAGGGGGGCTTAGCCAAGTGCTCAATTATTAAACCAACAATCACAACAATCTCAACTTTTAGTTGAGATTGTACAATCCCTCATTTTTGTTGATTGTTGGTGGGTCCCACACAAAACAATACATGCATTGTTTTGCAACTTGACACTTCCAAACATTGTATTGTGGACAATGCATGTATTTAATAAATACAACACTAACAATCGCAACTTCCAAACGACCCCTAGATAAATTAGAACCATCAGAATTTAATGAGGCTGGATGGCTGAGATTGGCTTAGTCATGTGACTAAGAAGACCCCCTTAGTCACCTGATCTTATCCCGGCTTTGCGTGGTCCACAATTAAGCTGGTTCAATTTCTCGACGTGTTTTGGTTGGAGGATACTTGTAGAGTGAGGTACTGTGTCCATGAAAGAATTTAGGGCTGGACAATCGGGTTCGGGTTAAATCGAAACCAAGCCGATAATTAGGTGTGTTGGTTTCAGGTTTTTGGGTCCAACCCAAAATATAGTGTAATGGTTTCATGTTAATAACCTGAAACCGATAAGAACTCGACACCCGAAGATAGACGAAGGCTTCGCAAATCCTACCCAGTTGCCATCCATTCGCCGCTAGCGAACAATCCAAGTCCAAGCTTTCCCTTCGAGACCCGCCCCATCCCTTTGCCGCTTTTTAGGTTTTTGTTACTGGGTTACTCTTTTATGTCGGCGAGCAGATGATCAACTTAGGTCTCTCCGATTTCCCTCTTTCAAATTGTTGGTAGCTTCAGGTGCTCTAGGAGCGAGGCTCAGTTTGTTTCATAGTTTGAATTGACGATGGATGATTTCTCACCTGCACCTCGCCGCCAATGGGATGAATCACCGGTTAGATCGGCTCTTTTGCGTGTAATTCTTAGATTTGGGCAGCATTGCTATTGTCAACACCATCGTTGCTTGGGTGTGCTATTGTGGGCGTGTATTCTTCTCGATAGATTCTCTCCGACCAGTTCGTTCGAAGTGGGGAAAGCATGCAAACGGGCCTCGTGTCCGGCGATGAACGAAAAAAAAGATGAAGGAAAGTCACATTCCCCGACCGGTGAGGGGCGCCACAAGGATTCTTCGCCGATTGCTACAAGGATTCCATCGTAAATTCAAGCTTTGAAGACCAACTTTTCGCTCCTTCACCTTGAGGCCATCCGGTGCTTGCCGATTTTTGGGGCGGCAATTGGAAATTGAGGCTACCTATCTTCGTGGGGGAACCAATACAACAAGAAACTCAGTGATTGCCAAGACTCGGACCGCGGGAGGGAGTGTAAGTAGGGGTGTTCAAATGGTTACCATGGTTATTACCAAACCAAATAAAGCTAAATTTCATTAACCATGTAATACAATATCATAACCAAACCGTTCAAACTAATACAACAACCAAATTAACCAAACTAAAGTTTAATTGGTTTGGTTAATTGGTTAACCAGATTAACCAATATAAAATCGCATGCCTCACCTTCAACCATCACTTTGCTCCACCAACCTAATCTAAATCGATTTGTAATCTCTTTTGTCCCCCAACCCCCTTCATTGAGAACCAAAGATCCCCTCCCTGGTCTTCCCTGTCCTTTTCAGCTCCTGTCGTCCATTAGCCGTCCCTGTTCATCTTCCGAATCAGAACTTCAAGCAAATTTAATCATGGAAGACAACACCTTTATCCAATCCCAGGTTCCTCTTAGCCCTGATGCCTATCTCGATCAGGGGCTACCTGTTTCATCTTCTGTCACTCTAAGCGACCTTCCATCACCTTCCTGCTCAAAAGAAGACGAAGATACAGAATGGAATATGGAAAATTACCCCTTTGATTATCTGACGTTAGTCGAAGCGAGCATAAACCTGAGTAGAATTTTCTCTCTGGAGAATGATGAAGGTGAAGAAAAAGCAGAAGGGGCGATTATTGAAACTGCTAAAGATATGCATCGTAAAAAGGTGAGAACTCCACGTTCCAGACTTGAAATGGAAAAGCACAGACTTGGACCTCATTTCTCTCCTCCCAAAGGTCCGAGAAAGAGTGCTAGCAGGTTGGACAGATCCTCTCAATCTTAGTCTCATGGGTGTTTCAATCATATTCTGGAACTGTTTCCTCGGAAAAACCAAATGCCACCGCCGGTGCCGAATTCGTTCCCGGCGATGTTGATTTGATGTTTCGCAGTGGAAACTCTTGCGGTGCCGATTGAACGGATGCACCACTATTTTCTGACCAAATACCACCGCCGGCGTGCCAAACGACGATGTTGATTTGATCGAATTAATGCGCCACTGACTTCTAATCAAGACGACTGTGACTACGGTTCACACCTCTCCAAACTACGTTCGAACGAGGGTGTTTGAGTTTTTGAGGAATCTACGTTACGACTACTCCTATGGAGATTCCTGTGGAGAGCTCCGCGACTACGCTACGACTATGACTATGGAGATCCTTCCTGGAAGGAGAGCTCCGCGAAGGAGTTACAGAGAAAAAGATAAGTTTGACAGAGTTGTTCTGTGTTGATTTGGTTGTCTTTCTCTCTCCTTGCTCCGCTGCTCTTATTCAAAAAACAGCTTCGTAGTCTTCACGCTAGGTAGAACCGCTTCCTCAACTGCTCCGTTGCGAACTCCCACGTGTCTCAACCGTCTTGATCTCCTCCTCGTTCGGGTTGGTGTGAATCTCACGCGATGTCGTTTTCTTCCCCAAACAGCTCTGTTTGCTTTTTTACTCTACGACATTGTTTTATATTAAACACTGTCGTTTGCTAATACCGCGGTACCGTTGGGCTTACTCGCGGTACCGTTTTTAATTAATCGGCACCGCTTATCAAGGCCTCCCGCGACATCGTTTTTAAATCCGCGGCATCTTTTTTATTTTCCGCGATGCCGCTTGTCTCCATGCGGTACCGCTTCTCCCCCTCAGACAAGGAATGAAAATAATAATAATAATAAAATCCTCCTCCAACATCCATTAAATGCGCGGCCCTTTTTTGATTTTCGGCGTTGTCGTTTTCTGTGTCGCGGTACCGCTGAGCTTCCTTGCGGTACCGTTTTTCTGTTTCGCGGCATCGTATTAACTCTCCGCGACACCGCTCGACTTCAAACGACGCTGTTTTTTTACCCATGGTATCGAATTAAATGCCGAGACTAATTAATGCGGCATTTAATCCCGGCCGAATTAATTTTAGGTGTAAACAGGAACATAAGAGGATTAGGAGATTTCGAAAAAAGAGGAAGGATTAAGCGCTTGATTGCGAAGCATAGACCTCAAATTGTTTCTTTATTTGAAACCAAATGGAATGAATGCAATGACACTATGGTGGCAGGAGTAAGCGGAAGAAGAGGCATGGGTTGGATCACCAAAGATGCTAGGGGAAGTTCAGGAGGCATTCTGGTTTATTGGGATAAGCAGGTCTCCCAATTAATTACTTCAAGAGAAGGCAAATGGTTTCTTGCTACCGAGTTTTTTGATTTGGCAAGCTCCTCTTCTTGGCATTTGATCTCTGTCTATGGCCCTCAAGACAAAACTGATAAACTCTCATTCCTTGAAGAGTTACATGCCTACTGTCAACAAGCTAATGCCCCTATCTGCATTGGGGGTGACTTCAACCTGGTGCGTAACCACGATGATTACCAGGGAGCAAGGCGTAGTACTGATCTCATGAATGAATTTAATTGTTTTATTGATAATAACCAACTGATGGATCTTCCTCTGAAGGGCAGCCTATTCACCTGGAGTAGGGGTTCAGATAGCATGTGTTTGTCTCGTATTGATAGGGTACTGGTCTCTCCTAATTTCGATACTAAGTTTTCGGACTGCTCACTTACAGCTCTTGATCGAGTTGAATCAGATCACAATTCGTTGCTCTTAAGATGGGGTGACGATAGAAGAGTTAAAAGGCCTTTGCGCTTTGAAAACATGTGGCTTGAAGACAAAAGATTCTATGAAGGTTTAAATATTTGGTTGAAGATTCCCATTGAGTGTTCTGGTTTCTCCTTCCTTTGGTGTAAGAAGCTGCAGGTTATCAAACAAAAACTCAAATCGTGGAACAAAGATGTTTTTGGTAACATTCACAAAAGGGTTGATGATCTACTGAGTAAGATTCATGAGATTGATATCTTTGAAGAAAACAGGCCTCTTGATAGTGATGAAGTTATTGAAAGATGTGTTCTTAAAGTCGAACTTGCTCATTGTTTAAATATGCAAGAAATTTGCTGGAGGCAAAAGTCGAGGGAGACTTGGACTCAAAAAGGGGATAGCAATACAAGGTATTTTCATCGCATTGCCAACTACAGGAAGAAGTTCAATTCTATAGACCGTATTAGAGTGCAAGGCATCATGATGGAGGGTTCTCAGGAAGTTGCTACGGGTATTCTTGGATTCTACATGGATCTCTTTAAGGAACAGATTCCTTCCAGGCCTTTCCCCAGTGTTTATTTCGACTGCAGAATCAGTGATTCCGATAAATAAGATCTTTGTCAACCTTTCAGTGAAACTGAAATCTGGGCTGCTTTGATTGACAGTGATGGATCCAAGGCTCCTGGGCCTGATGGATTCACTTTTGACTTCTATAAGAGATGTTGGATGATGATTAAACCGGATATTGTCAATGCATTTGTGGATTTTCATGCTTCTTGCCAGCTTCCTAAGACAGCTTCGCACTCTTTCATCTGCTTGGTCCCCAAGAAGGACGCTGTTGAAGATGTCAAGGACTTAAGACCAATTGGTTTAATGGGAAGCTTCAATAAACTGATCAACAAAGTTTTATCAAGGAGATTGAGTAACATCCTTCCTAATTTAGTGTCTGTTCATCAACAAGCTGCTGTGAAGGGGAGACAAATATCTGAAGCTGGTCTCATTGCTAATGAGCTGGTGGATAGCAGGAGAAGAAGCAGGAAGCCTGGTCTTATGTTCAAACTCCACATTGAGAAGGCCTATGACAATGTCAATTGGGGATGTCTGTTCAAAATTCTGAGTAAGTTTGGTTTTCCTGATTTATGGATTGGATGGTTGAAAAAGGCTGTTTGCTCCCCTCTCATCTCTGTTCTGGTTAATGGAGAAGCTTTTGGTTATTTTCCTGCATCTAAGGGTCTTAGACAAGGGGATCCCATCTCCTCAGCTCTCTTTGTTCTGGTTATGGATGTTCTTTCATTCATGCTATCTAAACTCAAAGCTGAGAATAAAATCAGTGGTTTCTTCATGAATGAAAGACTTCAACAAGGTGAAGTGACACATCTTTTATTTGCGGACGACACTTTGATATTCTGTGATGTTTCCCACGAACAGGTTATCAACATCTTGTCCACTCTGGTGTGCTTCCAAGCAGTTACTGGTCTAAAGATTAATCTGGAGAAATCAGTAATGTATACTGTTGGAGATGTCCCAGAGCCTAGCTTCTATGCTAATATTTTTGGTTGCAAATGGAGCGCGAATCCTCCTAAATACCTTGGATATCCTCTTGGAGCGAAGCCTAATGCATCATCAATATGGGAGCCTATTATAGCTAAATTCAGGAAGAAACTTGAAGGGTGGAAAAGCAAGTATTTATCAACAGGAGGAAGACTTGCCCTTAATAAGTCAGCTCTCACCAGTCTTCCTGTCTACTACTTTTCTCTTCTCAAAGCTCCTAAGAAAGTAATCGAAGACATGGAAGCTGTACAGAGAGACTTTATTTGGAATGGTAATAATGATAGTCGGAAATCTCCACTTGTGAACTGGGACCTTTGCAAGACTCCTAAAGCTAAAGGTGGATTAGGAATCCGAGATCTAGCTTGCTTCAATTCCGCCTTATTAGTGAAGTGGCTTTGGAAGTTTGCTACTGAGAAGAATAGCTGGTGGAGGGAATTGATAAATACGAAGTATCCGAATGACCTTTCCCACTGGCAGACTGCTCGGATAAGTACAGGATATTCAAGTTCTGTGTGGGCTAATATTGCAAAAGAATACAATCTTTTCTGGAAATACACTCTTATTGAACCAGGAAGTGGAGGGCACATCTCTTTCTGGTACGATAATTGGTCGTCGACCTCGATCCTCGCTGTTGACTACCCAAGAGTTGCTGCTGCTGCTATCGAACCTGCCGCTCGGATCAGCGACATGGCCTCCTTCACTGACAATGAGGTAACCTGGAACATTAACTTGAGAGTTAGCTTGAGAGGGGGAGCGGAGAGAGAAAGAGAGAGACTTATGTTATTCTTAAATTCTAGAAATGTGCATCTTGCTCCTAACAGTCCTTGCAGGATCACTTGGATTCCGAATCAAGAAAAAGGTTTTTCTGTCAGCTCTGCATATGAACAGCTTACCATTGAGAAATTCCATGGATTCCAGAAATTCCATGGTTTTTCTGTCAGCCCTTCATTCCCAGCAAGATTTGCTTCTTCATATGGACTCTTTGGCTTAAAAGGATCTCCACTTTAGACGTTGTTAAGAGAAGAGGGACGCACCTTGCTAATCGCTGCACCCTTTGCTACAAGGAGGAAGAAAATGCTGATCACATCTTCACCAAATGCGAATTTATTCAGGATGCTTGGAGTATTATCAAGAGGAAGAAGAGCTTCATTGGCAATTTGCATGGAGATGTATCTGCTGTCATTGGCAATAGACCTTCACTGTCCCCCAACAGCATAGATGAATGGTTCAATATCAGTATTCTTGATGCTCTATTTTGGTCAGTTTGGTTACAGAGAAACCAGAGGATGTTCAAAAATTCTGGTGCTACCGCCAAGATCATTGCTCGAAAATCAGTCAAGATGGTTGTGGTTTGGCTTACTGCTCATCACAAGATTGACAAGGAGCATGCGGTTACTTGGCTTGCTGAGTTCTTATCCTAGTTTTAATGCCTTGGTTGTCTGCTTTCTGATGTTCTTTCTGTTTGTCTGTTGCTTGTAGTTGGCTTACAACAGTGTCAGTTCGGTCTGATTTGTTGTTTTTTCTTTTTTTGATTGGCAGGAACGGTTCCCAGTCCGTTTAGCCATTTCTCCTTTCTTCCTCTGTTTCATTTTATTTTCTGTCTTCTTCTTTTACATGTTGTTCGGTCTGGTTTGCTTGGGATCCTGGTTCTTTCCTCTTGAACCATTTCCCTGGTTGTGGCTTCTTTTTGTTTTGCTTCTCATTAATATAATCGCCATTATAAAAAAAAATCACATTATCATTAAGTGAGAAAGTTTTATGTTAATTTATCAATTCACAATTTATATAATGAATAAAACATAACAATCAACACATAGTTATAGTTGACCCTTAACATAAATAAATACATGCAACTAAGACAATTATCTTACGATTAGTATAGAAGTATTCACCTAACAAAAATTTATCACAATGGTACGGGTTAATGAATTGTTGTGTTTGTTTGAATTGACTTAGTCTTTTAGCAATTTTCATAGGCTGAAAAGGTCCTTGCTTTCAAGTTTTCATCCAACGTAGTGTATGAGATTTATCTAAACTAGGCGTTCATATGTTGTGGTCTACACTCTACATATACAAATATACATTATAGGAACAATATCAAACTTTATATTTTATGAGTCTAAAAGGGATGAATGTTTAACTCTTGAGTGGTTATTCAAAGTACTGAGTATGTGTATATATTAGATATATGGCTAATTATTTATCTGGTTAATTTGGTTTGGCTGGTTACGAGTGTCTGAAACCAAACCAAACCACCTAAACCAAACAAGCTAAGAACTTTAACCAAACCAAACCAATTATCTAAATTAACCAAACCAAATTATCCAAATAGTAGTGGTTAAAAGGGTTACCATGGTAACCACACCGTTTGAACACCCCTAAGTGTAAGGGCACAACTGCGGAGCTATAAAACTAAAATTGGCTATCTTTGGTTTGAGAAAGGTACAGAGTTGAAGAGCAGTGTGCAACGATCCAGATCAGACAAAACTTAGTCCAATTGTAAAAAATATTTTAGTACCAAAGATGGTCTCAACAGTGTATTGGTCCGCTTTGGTCCTGTCCAAATGTCAATTTGCTCCATTTTCTTACAGTATTTATAAAATTCATGGGACAAAAGACGGAATCATAATATATCCGATTCAGTGTAGTCTAGTCCAAGCGTCGATCTGGTCTGGTGCGGGCCGGTATGGACCACCCTGTTGCACATCCCTGGGGGAGGGGGAAAACTCCCCAAAAACTCTAAATGAATTCGCGATCTGATGGTACTCGATGGCGGGCAATCGGCGATGGTCACTCTTGGGTGTCACTATTCATAAATATATGGGACTATCACTTAGAATATTTTGAACCAGAAATCTACAACGCTCGCTCCGACTCAACTTTACCAACAGCTCTAAGTAAATCTGCATCAAGTATCGACTAGCGGGGAGCCCAATTGAGGAAAAATATGATGACTTTGTCGAAAAGTTAGGGGTACAATTATCCACCAGCATATTTGACCCCTCTCTAGGCATGTTTGAGGTGCCCCTTGTCTCCGGCAGAGAGGAAACAAGAAAAACACCTCCGGAGCCACATAGTTGAGGTTGGGGAGGAGGCTAGTCTAGAGCCTCAAAGATACATATATATTTCCTTCATCTGTCTCGTCCATCACTTAGGACTTTGCTCCTTGCACATGCATGCACCAAGCGATAGAGCGAAGCTGACTCACGATTAAATGTTTCTCACATAGATTAAACAACTCATATGTTTACAAAATCAAGTTTGCAAGTCAAAGGAACTCTAGTGGGAGTTTGTTTATGTAATGCTTCACCCTCTTGCGCCCTTCACCCTCTTGCGCCCTTCACCAGCTAGTAGTTTAGATTTATTTTTCCTGGATTGCGTTGTTTTTTAAAACCAGTGGAAACTTTAACCTCGGAGGAACCTCAACCTCCACATTCTCTGTTAACCACAGAGAACTCGTCTCTCACCACACCACGTGAGTAAGTGGTCGTGAGAGACCATATGTAGTACGATCTTCATCTTTGAACCAGGTAAATTTGCATCAGATACTGAACGTGATCAAATTTTGGTGTTGTTGCTGGGAATTCTCACGATCATCATAAAGGGATAAGGTACATGTTATATGTTCTTTCGTAATTTATTTATAGGTTAGATTCTTGGTTTACTTTTGATCTTTCTTTTTTTTTTTTGTTCATTTTTTATTATTGTTCGTGTCTATTTTTCCTATTTCTCCGAGTATGTATTTCCGAGTCAGTTTATGTAATCTTTTCACGAAGGAGCAGAATTGGCTGCCTAGTTGCCTTTTTGGCAGAACCTCATTTTGTGACAGTTGTGTGATTCAACTCTTATCTGGAGGGACATACCTTATTCTATACCAGAGCATGTTCTACTTACTATAAAATTAGTACCAACACTCTACAAATCCATGTTCATAGACGATTGGTCCGTGTATGGGTTCGATAAATCTAGAAGTGCAAGGTGTAGCCCTGAGACTACATTCAACTTAGCTCGAAATTTGGGGTGTAGACTTCTGTGTTCCACAAGCTGCAAGAGTTGAAACTCTTTGGGGGATTCATCAATGGAAACCCTTACGACTAGGGCTGGCAATTTGGACCAGGACCGGATGGAAAATCGGAAACCGGACCGTTTTAAGACCGAGACCGGATGTAAAACAATCCAATCCCGTCTTTGGTCTCAGAATTAGCAAAAAACCCGGACCAATCCAGTCCGGGTCAAAACCGTGTAAAAGCCGGAAGACCGGATGAGTAAAAACAGACCAGACCAGAGGCAATTCTGACCCAAAGACAAAGCCCATAAAGGCCCAAACAAACCCATTACCCGACGGCCCATAGGAGCCCATTTACAATTCCGCCCCCCTGACCCGCCTCAGCGCCGACCAAGCGACGACCCGCCTCCGCGCCGACCCAGCGACGACGCGACGCCGGCTAAGCTCCATCCAATCTCGTCGCCCTCCGTCCAATCTCGTCGCCCCGTCCGTCGACTTTTGAGGAACAATTGCCGAACTCTGAAAAATGGAAGGGAGCAGCAGCTGGGTAAGTAGTTTTATTTTATTAATGAGTAGTTTTAGTTTATTAGGGAGTATGTGTTAAGGTCACCTCTATGACAACATTATGATTGTTACAAAGATGCTAAAGGCAAGAAGAAGGCAAGGTGTCATTACTGTGGAAAGTCACTGGCTGGGGATCCCTCGGGAAATGGTACAAGTTCTTTGGGTAGACATACTCAAAGGTGCTTAAAGAAACAAAAAGAAAAGGGGAAGCACCTTCGGTTGCACCATGGCTCAACCGAAGCCAATTTTCGGTTGGTCCATGGTACAACCGAAAATTGGCTTCGGTTGAGAGGTTTTGGAATTTTTTTTGAAAAAAAATCAGATTTTTACCTCGTCGGAGTCGCTACTCATGATTCGTACGTATTCTCAACGATTACGACTCGAGAATGTCAACGATGAATTCGAGAGTGTGGGGAATTGAGTGTTTATCATTTTTTTTAGTTAAAGTGACGTTTGTTTGCTAAAAATGCCAAAAGGTTAAAAGTGTAGCTTTATTATTTTTTAGGACGATCAATAGTAATTTTAAGGACGACCTTTATCAATTCCCTAAATTTTCCCCGCAAATAATCACTCTTCTATACTATAGCAAAACTTATGAACAATGAAAAAGTTCACATTCTCTCCAATTTCTCCCTCCAATTTCTCGAATGAAACTTGTGAATTATCATCCACACGGTTCGTGAGCCGCTGAAACCCCAGGGAATATAGAACAAACGCTTGCCTTGCCTGACCAAATTAGTTAAAGTAATTTTTTAATAAGTAGACAATTACATATTTTTAATAAACATAGAACATCTATTAATTATTTGGCTTGCGCGTCTTGTACGCTTTTTCAGCCCCTTATACTCGTCAGTCGTCACGGCTGAAGAAGCACCCGAGCTTTCTCGACTCCTTCCCATCTCCAGGCGGCAGCACCCAAGCCCACACGGCTACGTCTTTACCCACCCCGAGATTTATATAAATACCCAGATTCCCAGATGCTCTCCATCCACAAATCTCTGCCTGCGATATCCTCAAAGCAAGGAAAGAGCAGCAAACCCTTAATTACAGAACAGACAGACTGCTCTGTTTCGCTTCAAGTAACGATGGTGACAGTGATGAACAAGGCCCCCGCAGCTCTAGAGTTGGAGCGCGTCTTCCGGCAGCTGGACGAGAACGGTGACGGCAAAGTCTCCCCGTCGGAGCTGAACCAGCATCTGGGCCTGGGATTGACCCGAGAGGAAGAGGAGCTGATCTGGCTGAGCTCCGGCGAGGGGATCCTGCTGGGCCTGGACGACCTGATCCAGATTGTGGAAGCAGGGGAAGAGGAAGAGAAGCTGCGGGACCTCAAGGAAGCTTTCCGCCTGTACGACGACGGGGAGAAACGCGGCTTCATCACCCCGCGGAGCCTCCGAGCGATGCTCATCAAGCTTGGCGAGCCCGCCAGGTCCATGGACGAGTGCGAGGCCATGATCGCTCGATTCGATTCGGATGGCGACGGCGTCCTTTGCTTCGACGAGTTCCGGGTCATGATGCTGCTCTGATCAGATTGTGTAAAAAGAGGGCAAATTCAAATTCAAATTCAATTCAATTATTTCTTCACAATTGTTTATGTAGAAATTGTTAGTGAGAGATTGCTATGACATGAATAGATCCACTGATTACTTCTTCTTTCCATGGTTCAATCGAACTCTTGCTAAATCATGATGAAGAGAAAAGCATCGGGAGGCTGGCATTTCAAGGTTCTGGTCTGTGATGGCAAAACTTGTAGCAGATTGGATAGGGTGAGAGCATCAGATATATCTATTCTAGGTTATAGGAGAATTATGCAATAACTGGTCTAGTGGGTTTCATCCATTCAAATCAATCCTTTACCCTAATCCCTTAACCTTTAATTTTGAATTCCAACCTAAAACCTCAAATTGTAAACCTAAACCCTAACTCTAAATCTCTAAACCCTAAACCTTTTCTTTCAAATCAAAGTACATCTTGAATAATTTTTGTACAAATTGATGCATTTTCTTGTTCATCATAATTCATATCAAGCGACAATTATCATCGTTTTGACATGAATCGCCTACTAAAAATATCGATTATGAGGTGAGAGTGCATTGAATGCACCCAAAAAAGTGAGTGCTCTTTCGAACATGATACTGTACTCTAACGCTTAAAAAATAGAGTACAGTACCCCTTAATTACATAATAGAGTACAGTACCTAGATTATGAAAACGTTATCCACACCTTGAATTGATAGATGTATGACAATGACATTTGGGATGTCGTTGAATGCCCTGAAGGAGTAGTTCCGGTTGGTAATAAATGGATATTTAAAGCCAAAAGGGACTCTAAGGGTAAGATTGAGAGATTTAGATCACGTCTAGTCGCTCAGGGCTTTACTCAAAAGGAAGGCATTGACTACAAAGAGACTTTCTTTCCAGTGTCTGCGAAAGACTCTTTTAGGACAATAATGGCACTAGTGGCTCATTTTGATTTGGAGCTACATCAGATGGACGTGAAGACTGCGTTTCTCAATGGAGACATTGATGAGACGATTTATATGGTTCAGCCACAAAACTTTGTTGTGGGAGATCCAAAGAAAATGGTCTGTAAACTTAAGAAGTCCATCTATGGTCTCAAACAAACTTCCCGTCAATGGTATCACAAATTTCACAAAGTTATTAGCTCATATGGTTTTGAGACTAATCTTGTTGATGATTGTGTATATCACAAGTTCAGTGGGAGTAAATTTATTTTCCTGGTGTTATATGTTGATGACATTCTACTCGCCAGTAGTGATATAGGCTTACTGCACGAAACCAAGAAATTTCTAACAAAGAATTTTGAAATGAAAGATTTTGGTGACGCCTCTTTTGTATTGGGTATTGAGATACTGAGAGATCGCTCTCGAGGTATTCTCAAATTATCACAAAAGAGCTATATCGATAATGTTTTGAGTAGATTCAACATGAAAGATTGTAACCCAGCAAATACACCAGTAGCCAAAGGAGACAAGTTCAGTCTCGCTCAATGCCCTACAAACAATCTAGAAAGAGCGGAAATGCAGAAGATTCCTTATTCATCTGCAATAGGGAGTCTTATGTATGCTCAAGTTTGTACTCGTCCCGATATAGCTTTCATAGTGGGAGTACTGGGAAGATACTCAAAGGATCCAAGCATGGATCATTGGAAGGCAGTCAAGCGTGTTGAATTGCTAAAACACAACTCCTAACAATGGCCAAGTGTAACCAATGAAAGGGACTGCAGTATAGTGGCTCAAGTAATAAATATCGAATCCACGGGTCTCTAGAGTTACTATTACTCAGCTTCAATTCGTTATCTAGCAAAACAGATTAAGTTGAAAGAACTAAAACTACTCTAGCAAACTACAGTTAAAGTTAATCTAATTACAGGTTGGGAACTCACTTAGGTATGATTCCCCCTAGCCACTAGCCAGATTAACGATCGATGATCTCTAACTTGTTTCACTTTCATTCACAATGCGGAGAATCCTTGACTAGACCTTGAGTCTCGACTAAAGGAACAAGGCCCTCTTGAGTCAATTGCCTAGAGGGACGTATCCTTCTCTAGAACAATCGATCAAGGCGTTCTGAACTAGACTCCCTCTATCGAATGAGGTTCTCAATCGATACAAAGCAGTGAATCAACCCTCGACTAAAGCAATCGATCCACTACTATCAATCTATGGTGCTCTATTGACCTAATCAGGTATTCGCTCTCATAGGATCAAAGCAGAATCAATAATCTCGACTAAAGCAGAATTGAATCGTGAAAACATGCATAGATTGAATATGAACTCAAGATTATCAAGTCAGAGTACTCATACAATCATCCAATCAAACAAACATGGCTAGGGTTCCTCAAAACCTAAGTGAAGGGAAGTTACTCCATAGAGAAGAGAGAGACTGCAGTAAGAATCTTCAGATGATCAGTCTTCAAGTCCGCGCTTGATTCCCGAGCTCCAATGGCGAAGAAATCCTCCAAAATAGCTCCAAGAATGTTCCCAAATCGCCCTCTCTCTCTCTCTAGGGTTCGTCCCTTGGGTGTTTGGGATCCAAAACCCAGCTCTCCCCCTCTCCTTTCGCTGAAAATCGGGTTTTAAACAACAATTCCCGACCCGCACGGCCAGGGTGCACGGCCGTGCACATCACCATTCTGGCCGTGCACCTCAAAACGCGGCGTATCAATTAGTTGAACCTCAGCCAACTCGCACGGCCAGAATTGTATGTTGCACGGCCGTGCGTGGCCACGCACAATCCCGTGCGTGCCCACGCACAATCCCGCACGGCCAGAATTGTATGTTGCACGGCCGTGCGGATTTCACTTGTGCCCGTGCGTGCCCACGCACAATCCCGCACGGCCAAACTGGTCACTTGCACGGCCGTGCGTGGCTACACACAATCCCGTGCGTGCCCACGCACAATCCCGTGCGTGCCCACGCGACTTCCTTGGAACCTTGCCTTGCATCCGATCCTCGTCCAATCGACCCCAAACTCGCTCCCAAGCCTCCATTCACGTACTAGGACCTGAAATATCACAAACAAGCACAACCTAGCGTGAAATCGGCCTAAAACACGAGAATCAACACCTCAAACGGAGTAAGAGCAGGGGTAAAAACATGTGTAAATAACGGTCTATCAAACTCCCCCACACTTAACCGTTTGCTTGTCCCCAAGCAAACCTAACTCAAACCAATGCAACTCTCCAGACCTCTATAGCAACAAACAACCTCGATCGTAGGTAGAGGACTTCCTAGATCATTTAGCAACTTACGAGGTCAACCGACGCACAAGTCATCTCATAGCTTCTTCGGCGAGAGCACTAGTCTCGAGTCAGCATCATGGCAAACAGTGAACAGAGGACAAATGAATCGTGGATGAAGAGACTCTAAAAAACAAAAGATCATGGACTCACATTTTTCAAGGTGCTCGATTTCCTTCTTGAAGATGGTTGGAACCCCTTTTCTTTCTTCTTTTTGCTTGTTTTTCTGTTTTTCTGTTTTTCTTTTTTCAAGGGTTCCAACCTGTTTTTGCAGAAAACGGGGGCTCCCACCTAGCAAAGGTTTTGCGGGTGCCCGGCTCTTACCGGCCATGCCAGGAGCAGTTGTCTCGAGCCTCGTGCGGGGGAAAGACATGTAAGGGGGCTGGAGGTAGTAGGTGGAAATTGGGAACGGATTCCCGTCTCCCCTTACACACTTTCGCCCTATTCGCACGGGAGACGTCATTTTAAAGCACATTTTCGAGCATCTGTTATTTTCAAAACATGATACACGAGTCCATGACAGGCAGAGAGTCCACAACACCACACAATTCAGGGGTCCTAAGATCACTAATTCACTCAATCAACCAACACACTATGAAGAAGAAATGAAACGTCTTAAATGCATCAACATCCTCCATAGCGCTACACTACCTCCCTAGGTTGCAAATCACTACAGAGACTGTCAATTCAAAGCATACTGAGCAGGCAATTGCAAGGAACACGTACTTGGAGCCCTCAAATTCAAAAATTTGGACAGTGGACTAGGCTCCAAGCACACAAACAGATCTAATAACTTACCCGCATACGTAATCGAACACCCCCCACACTTAAGCACGACATTGTCCTCAATGGAGGAAAGATAAGGAGGGTAGAACGAAGTTACCAGATCAAGGGTGAATGGCGGTGGACGAGGCAGGCAGTGCATTCCATGAGGAGAGAGTGGTCGAAACACAAACACCACACAAAATCTCACAAAGGTTGAGTTATGGACTCTAAAATCAAAGAACAAAACTGACTCAACCGAGGAGAAATAGAGAAAGAAATGCAAACCGACTGGTTGGGTTGCCTCCCAACAAGCGCTTCTTTCACGTCGTGAGCCAGACGATGGCTTCTAAGTTTCGGTCCATGCTAGAACCTCCTTGAAGTTGAGGTTCTCGTCGATGAGGTGGAGTCTCAAGTCACGAGCATGTGGTATGACAGGTGATGGAAGCTCGTGCACTTGACGCGGATGAAGTCTCCACTCTCGAGACCTCTTCTTCTCTTCTCTCGTCTCATTTCCCCAAACTAGATATGACAGCATCGATTGACCACCATCGCGTCCACCAAGAGGGACCGATGTCGAAGTGGCCTTGGTCTGGCAAAGAGACACTGCAAATGGGTCCTTGCTAAGCAATTCTTCGAAGTTTGGTGGAGATATCAAATGTAACTCATGGCCGGTGCAAGCCTCTTCCACCTCAACTTCGTCCTCAGCCTGGACGCCAATTGCTCCTTCAACCTCCCTTCCTTCTTCATGTGGTATCACCCCTGGGAAATGATCAAGAACTCCTTCTGCTTCAATTTCGTCATCCTCCACAACTTCTTTTTGCACCCTTTCTCGCTCTTCTTCTTCTAACACGGATTGGAGAGCAAGTTGCCAAGCAATTTCTTTCATGAGATCTTCTTGCATCTCCTCACTCATACCCACCTTTTCAAAGCTCAGTGTGGGATATGGGAAAGGGTGGTCGGCTACGACAGGACATTCCTGATCATGATCATCACGGGAGCTCTCCGTGACAACTTCTGTGTGCTCCACAATGTCCTTGTAGCCTTCTTCTTCCTCGTCCTCTTCTAGTATGGTAGCAGACGGGTGACCTTGAGCAAGTTGTGCACAAACTTGCTCCACCCACTCTGTTTGCTTCGCTGAGCGTTGAACAGCCTCCTCCATATCATGGAGAAATGAGGGATCGGAAGAGGAAAGGGCTTGGATTTGAAGATCCATCTTGCGATTGCGTCTCTCGGAGTCCCGAACGAATTGCTCCAAGAGAAGCCTCAGTTCATAGTTTGGATCTGGCTGTGGAGTGTAGCATGGCTCTGCAGAATGGCCCGTGAAGGCCGCCATGGGTAACTCCAGCTCTGATGGCCCTTCTGGTTGTGGAAGAAAGTCTTCTTGGTAATGAGGTTGTTCTTGATATGCCCAGGGGTCAGATTGTTCTCCATAGAAAGGGGGTTGGTACTGGAACCCGGATCCATAGTCTTCTCCTCCTTGATTGCTCCAGGGGGTCTCGGGGTAATACCACTCGGACGGTGGTGGATACCCCCAATGATTGGAGAAGCCATGAGGATCCATGATTCAGATATGCACCAACAAAAACAAAAACACCCAAGTGAAAAGCAAGGGTGGAAAAGAAAAACGCTAAAGTAACAAACTTCTGCCTTTCCTAATACTCTAGAAAGTCCCCGGCAACGGCGCCAAAAACTTGACTCGCTAAAACACAACTCCTAACAATGGCCAAGTGTAACCAATGAAAGGGACTGCAGTATAGTGGCTCAAGTAATAAATATCGAATCCACGGGTTTCTAGAGTTACTATTACTCAGCTTCAGTTCGTTATCTAGCAAAACAGATTAAGTTGAAAGAACTAAAACTACTCTAGCAAACTACAGTTAAAGTTAATCTAATTACAGGTTGGGAACTCACTTAGGTATGATTCCCCCTAGCCACTAGCCAGATTAACGATCGATGATCTCTAACTTGTTTCACTTTCATTCACAATGCGGAGAATCCTTGACTAGACCTTGAGTCTCGACTAAAGGAACAAGGCCCTCTTGAGTCAATTGCCTAGAGGGACGTATCCTTCTCTAGAACAATCGATCAAGGCGTTCAGAACTAGACTCCCTCTATCGAATGAGGTTCTCAATCGATACAAAGCAGTGAATCAACCCTCGACTAAAGCAATCGATCCACTACTATCAATCTATGGTGCTCTATTGACCTAATCAGGTATTCGCTCTCATAGGATCAAAGCAGAATCAATAATCTCGACTAAAGCAGAATTGAATCGTGAAAACATGCATAGATTGAATATGAACTCAAGATTATCAAGTCAGAGTACTCATACAATCATCCAATCAAACAAACATGGCTAGGGTTCCTCAAAACCTAAGTGAAGGGAAGTTACTCCATAGAGAAGAGAGAGACTGCAGTAAGAATCTTCAGATGATCAGTCTTCAAGTCCGCGCTTGATTCCCGAGCTCCAATGGCGAAGAAATCCTCCAAAATAGCTCCAAGAATGTTCCCAAATCGCCCTCTCTCTCTCTAGGGTTCGTCCCTTGGGTGTTTGGGATCCAAAACCCAGCTCTCCCCCTCTCCTTTCGCTGAAAATCGGGTTTTAAACAACAATTCCCGACCCGCACGGCCAGGGTGCACGGCCGTGCACATCACCATTCTGGCCGTGCACCTCAAAACGCGGCGTATCAATTAGTTGAACCTCAGCCAACTCGCACGGCCAGAATTGTATGTTGCACGGCCGTGCGTGGCCACGCACAATCCCGTGCGTGCCCACGCACAATCCCGCACGGCCAGAATTGTATGTTGCACGGCCGTGCGGATTTCACTTGTGCCCGTGCGTGCCCACGCACAATCCCGCACGGCCAGAATTGTATGTTGCACGGCCGTGCGGATTTCACTTGTGCCCACGCACAATCCCGCACGGCCAAACTGGTCACTTGCACGGCCGTGCGTGGCCACGCACAATCCCGTGCGTGCCCACGCACAATCCCGTGCGTGCCCACGCGACTTCCTTGGAACCTTGCCTTGCATCCGATCCTCGTCCAATCGACCCCAAACTCGCTCCCAAGCCTCCATTCACGTACTAGGACCTGAAATATCACAAACAAGCACAACCTAGCGTGAAATCGGCCTAAAACACGAGAATCAACACCTCAAACGGAGTAAGAGCAGGGGTAAAAACATGTGTAAATAACGGTCTATCAAACTCCCCCACACTTAACCGTTTGCTTGTCCCCAAGCAAACCTAACTCAAACCAATGCAACTCTCCAGACCTCTATAGCAACAAACAACCTCGATCGTAGGTAGAGGACTTCCTAGATCATTTAGCAACTTACGAGGTCAACCGACGCACAAGTCATCTCATAGCTTCTTCGGCGAGAGCACTAGTCTCGAGTCAGCATCATGGCAAACAGTGAACAGAGGACAAATGAATCGTGGATGAAGAGACTCTCAAAAACAAAAGATCATGAACTCACATTTTTCAAGGTGCTCGATTTCCTTCTTGAAGATGGTTGGAACCCCTTTTCTTTCTTCTTTTTGCTTGTTTTTCTGTTTTTCTGTTTTTCTTTTTTCAAGGGTTCCAACCTGTTTTTGCAGAAAACGGGGGCTCCCACCTAGCAAAGGTTTTGTGGGTGCCCGGCTCTTACCGGCCATGCCAGGAGCAGTTGTCTCGAGCCTCGTGTGGGGGAAAGACATGTAAGGGGGCTGGAGGTAGTAGGTGGAAATTGGGAACGGATTCCCGTCTCCCCTTACACACTTTCGCCCTATTCGCACGGGAGACGTCATTTTAAAGCACATTTTCGAGCACCTGTTATTTTCAAAACATGATACACGAGTCCATGACAGGCAGAGAGTCCACAACACCACACAATTCAGGGGTCCTAAGATCACTAATTCACTCAATCAACCAACACACTATGAAGAAGAAATGAAACGTCTTAAATGCATCAACATCCTCCATAGCGCTACACTACCTCCCTAGGTTGCAAATCACTACAGAGACTGTCAATTCAAAGCAGACTGAGCAGGCAATTGCAAGGAACACGTACTTGGAGCCCTCAAATTCAAAAATTTGGACAGTGGACTAGGCTCCAAGCACACAAACAGATCTAATAACTTACCCGCATACGTAATCGAACACCCCCCCACACTTAAGCACGACATTGTCCTCAATGGAGGAAAGATAAGGAGGGTAGAACGAAGTTACCAGATCAAGGGTGAATGGCGGTGGACGAGGCAGGCGGTGCATTCCATGAGGAGAGAGTGGTCGAAACACAAACACCACACAAAATCTCACAAAGGTTGAGTTATGGACTCTAAAATCAAAGAACAAAACTGACTCAACCGAGGAGAAATAGAGAAAGAAATGCAAACCGACTGGTTGGGTTGCCTCCCAACAAGCGCTTCTTTCACGTCGTGAGCCAGACGATGGCTCCTAAGTTTCGGTCCATGCTAGAACCTCCTTGAAGTTGAGGTTCTCGTCGATGAGGTGGAGTCTCAAGTCACGAGCATGTGGTATGACAGGTGATGGAAGCTCGTGCACTTGACGCGGATGAAGTCTCCACTCTCGAGACCTCTTCTTCTCTTCTCTCGTCTCATTTCCCCAAACTAGATATGACAGCATCGATTGACCACCATCGCGTCCACCAAGAGGGACCGATGTCGAAGTGGCCTTGGTCTGGCAAAGAGACACTGCAAATGGGTCCTTGCTAAGCAATTCTTCGAAGTTTGGTGGAGATATCAAATGTAACTCATGCCCGGTGCAAGCCTCTTCCACCTCAACTTCGTCCTCAGCCTGGACGCCAATTGCTCCTTCAACCTCCCTTCCTTCTTCATGTGGTATCACCCCTGGGAAATGATCAAGAACTCCTTCTGCTTCAATTTCGTCATCCTCCACAACTTCTTTTTGCACCCTTTCTCGCTCTTCTTCTTCTAACACGGATTGGAGAGCAAGTTGCCAAGCAATTTCTTTCATGAGATCTTCTTGCATCTCCTCACTCATGCCCACCTCTTCAAAGCTTAGTGTGGGATGTGGGAAAGGGTGGTCGGCTACGACAGGACATTCCTGATCATGATCATCACGGGAGCTCTCCGTGACAACTTCTGTGTGCTCCACAATGTCCTTGTAGCCTTCTTCTTCCTCGTCCTCTTCTAGTATGGTAGCAGACGGGTGACCTTGAGCAAGTTGTGCACAAACTTGCTCCACCCACTCTGTTTGCTTCGCTGAGCGTTGAACAGCCTCCTCCATATCATGGAGAAATGAGGGATCGGAAGAGGAAAGGGCTTGGATTTGAAGATCCATCTTGCGATTGCGTCTCTCGGAGTCCCGAACGAACTGCTCTAAGAGAAGCCTCAGTTCATAGTTTGGATCTGGCTGTGGAGTGTAGCATGGCTCTGCAGAATGGCCCGTGAAGGCCGCCATGGGTAACTCCAGCTCTGATGGCCCTTCTGGTTGTGGAAGAAAGTCTTCTTGGTAATGAGGTTGTTCTTGATATGCCCAGGGTCAGATTGTTCTCCATAGAAAGGGGGTTGGTACTGGAACCCGGATCCATAGTCTTCTCCTCCTTGATTGCTCTAGGGGGTCTCGGGGTAATACCACTCGGACGGTGGTGGATACCCCCAATGATTGGAGAAGCCATGAGGATCCATGATTCAGATATGCACCAACAAAAACAAAAACACCCAAGTGAAAAGCAAGGGTGGAAAAGAAAAGAAAAACGCTAAAGTAACAAACTTCTGCCTTTCCTAATACTCTAGAAAGTCCCCGGCAACGGCGCCAAAAACTTGACTCGCTAAAACACAACTCCTAACAATGGCCAAGTGTAACCAATGAAAGGGACTGCAGTATAGTGGCTCAAGTAATAAATATCGAATCCACGGGTTTCTAGAGTTACTATTACTCTAGCAAACTACAGTTAAAGTTAATCTAATTACAGGTTGGGAACTCACTTAGGTATGATTCCCCCTAGCCACTAGCCAGATTAACGATCGATGATCTCTAACTTGTTTCACTTTCATTCACAATGCGGAGAATCCTTGACTAGACCTTGAGTCTCGACTAAAGGAACAAGGCCCTCTTGAGTCAATTGCCTAGAGGGACGTATCCTTCTCTAGAACAATCGATCAAGGCGTTCTGAACTAGACTCCCTCTATCGAATGAGGTTCTCAATCGATACAAAGCAGTGAATCAACCCTCGACTAAAGCAATCGATCCACTACTATCAATCTATGGTGCTCTATTGACCTAATCAGGTATTCGCTCTCATAGGATCAAAGCAGAATCAATAATCTCGACTAAAGCAGAATTGAATCGTGAAAACATGCATAGATTGAATATGAACTCAAGATTATCAAGTCAGAGTACTCATACAATCATCCAATCAAACAAACATGGCTAGGGTTCCTCAAAACCTAAGTGAAGGGAAGTTACTCCATAGAGAAGAGAGAGACTGCAGTAAGAATCTTCAGATGATCAGTCTTCAAGTCCGCGCTTGATTCCCGAGCTCCAATGGCGAAGAAATCCTCCAAAATAGCTCCAAGAATGTTCCCAAATCGCCCTCTCTCTCTCTAGGGTTCGTCCCTTGGGTGTTTGGGATCCAAAACCCAGCTCTCCCCCTCTCCTTTCGCTGAAAATCGGGTTTTAAACAACAATTCCCGACCCGCACGGCCAGGGTGCACGGCCGTGCACATCACCATTCTGGCCGTGCACCTCAAAACGCGGCGTATCAATTAGTTGAACCTCAGCCAACTCGCACGGCCAGAATTGTATGTTGCACGGCCGTGCGTGGCCACGCACAATCCCGTGCGTGCCCACGCACAATCCCACACGGCCAGAATTGTATGTTGCACGGCCGTGCGGATTTCACTTGTGCCCGTGCGTGCCCACGCACAATCCCGCACGGCCAGAATTGTATGTTGCACGGCCGTGCGGATTTCACTTGTGCCCGTGCGTGCCCACGCACAATCCCGCACGGCCAAACTGGTCACTTGCACGGCCGTGGGTGGCCACGCACAATCCCGTGCGTGCCCACACACAATCCCGTGCGTGCCCACGCACAATCCCGTGCGTGCCCACGCGACTTCCTTGGAACCTTGCCTTGCATCCGATCCTCGTCCAATCGACCCCAAACTCGCTCCCAAGCCTCCATTCATGTACTAGGACCTGAAATATCACAAACAAGCACAACCTAGCGTGAAATCAGCCTAAAACACGAGAATCAACACCTCAAACGGAGTAAGAGCAGGGGTAAAAACATGTGTAAATAACGGTATATCACGTGTGATGCGCTATCTAAAGTGAACAAGGGATTACATGCTTATTTATCAGAGATCAGATAGTCTGGAGGTCATTGGGTATTCTGACTCTGATTTTGCTGGATGCCAAGATAGCATGCGCTCTACATTTGGCTATATCTTCATGTTGGCTGGAGGGGCTATTTCTTGGAGGTCTGCTAAGCAGCGTCTTATAGCTCCTTCCACCATGGCAGCAGAGTTTATAGCTTGTTATGAGACATCTGATCATGGATTGTGGCTGCGAAATTTTGTCACGGGGCTGCGTGTGGTAAACAACATTGAGAGGCCATTGAAGATTTATTGTGACAATAATGCATCAGTATTGTACTCTAATAACAACAGGAGTTCGACAAAGTCAAAGTCAAAGTTTATCGACATCAAGTACCTGGTTGTTAAGGAGAGGGTTCAAAATAGACAGATTTCTATAGAACATATAGGACTGAGTCTATGCTAGCTGACCCATTAACCAAAGGATTACCGCCTACTGCATTTTATGAGCACACTGCTCATATGGGCGTTATTCTGGATGATACCTTGGTTTAGTGGGAGTCATTTCGGTTTGTTCTATAGACATTGATTTGTGACTCTGCAGAATAAAGTGATTTTTGTTTTTCTTCAGTTTCTGTTTTGAACCTTAAGGTGTTTATTTATATTATGCAATTTTCTTGCATGAAGTGTTTTTTGATCTCACTAAAGTTGGACCAGTTGAAAATAGGCATGATCAAGATCACATTACATGTAATTTTCATGCCACTCATCCATATTTGATCTATGTCATTGAGTGTATAAATGTGGTGATCATGGTGGTTTAATCATTATCATATCATGATTGAAGCCGCGTTGGTTCCACTGCTATACATGAGATGGACAAGATTGTTAAGGAATAGTCATTGTACAAATAACATTCGGACGCGCGCCTAAGGAACTTTGTGATATAATTATTTGCATAAACCATGCAGCCCAAGTGGGAGATTGTAGGAAATATATGTTCCACGTGATGTGGGCTGTGGTTTATGGGATAATAATTGTATTAGTTATTTGTTAAAGTGGGCTAATTATAAGTGGTCAAATTATGGAGCCCAAGACTACTCTATATCTTATATGGGTCCAATGAGTGGAAACCAGATACTAAACCTAATTAGGGTTTTATGGGAACCCTAGCTGAACATAGTATATAAAGAACCTAGAGGTTGTGGTCCCCAATATACCAAGACCGAAAATACACACATATTCTCCCCATCAGGAATACGTGAGGTTTCCCGCGAGTGGACTAAGGAGGCTTGGTGAGGTTTCCGCATCAAGCCCACGACGATCTACCATCATGAATCCAGGTATTTAGATCTATTCGCCTTTGATAATCTGACAGGATGTATTCCGGAGAATTACATAGGCTAAAGTTTAATTCCAACACGGTAAGGTCTATGTATCGCTGTTAGGGGACAATATGTTCATTTTTCAGTTCTCAGATCCTCATACTAGCAATTGGGTTTTGAGAATGGACCTTGGCACTTCAACAATAACCCATTATTTCTCCGACGTTGGTTTCCTGGTATTCAACCGATGAAGATGAGTTTGAAATCTCTTCCAATCTGGGTCAGATTGAGTGGGCTACCTCTTGAGTATAGTACAGTTGAAGGGTTGAGTTGGATTTCGAGTGCGCTAGGGGTTATGTTGTGGATGGACCAGGCAACTTGATTGGGGGCTCAGTCTGGTGTGGCTCGTGTTTATGTGGAGATTGCTGCGGATTTTGATTTCCCGGTGTTGCTAAGTATAACACCTGAAGGGGAACGACCGATGCATTTGGTTGTAAGATATCTCCATGTTCCACAATGCTGCTCTCAATGTTAGGAATATGGTCATTGTGAGGGAGAAGGCAAAGAGTGTAAGGTTGTGCAGATAGCTACAGGTAAAGAACTGGTTCTGGCTGAGAAGATGACTAAAACTGTTTCTTGGGTTCCTAAGCAGGGTGTTACAGGCTCTTCATCCAACGCTGATGGGGCAAGCTCTTCATCAACAGCTGTTGTTACAGGCTCTGGAGGAGATAAGGCAATTTCAGGAGCTGTTACAGTCTCGGCTACTGCAACTCCTGTTTTAGGAACAAGTCTTGAAGTAGATGTTGTTGTTACCTTGTCGTCTGTGGGTCACCTAAGCACACCCCCGCTCAGTCTAATGGAAAAATTGTTGATGATGATGGCTTTCAGCTGGTGACACGGAAAGTAAAGGTTGTGGATGTGCGTTCAATCATGATTCCTTCATCAGCAGTGCAAGCACGAGTCCCGTTGAATGAAAGGAGTCAAGCACTGGTTATTCGTGCATCTCCTAAGAAAGGGAGGGGCGGGAAGAAGAAGTGATGCGTCTCTTATGTTGGAATCTTTGGGGGTTTAACTCCCCTGAGAAACATAGGTATATTAGTACTAAAGTAATACAAAATAAAGTATATTTGTTTGTTGTTTTGGAAACTAGAGTATTGGCTAGTAATGCAGAAGATATAGTCCAACGTAAGTTTAGTAGCTGGAGGCATATAAATAAGTACAAGTATTCGAAGTTGGGTAGAGTATGGTTGTTCTGGAATCCTTCTTTGAAGGTCTCAGAAGTGGCAATGGGTGAACACTTTATACAAGTTAGAGTTGAGGGCATACAGGAGGTGTTGGTGACTGCAGTTTATGCCCCAAACAAGACTCAGCAAAGGACTCTGATGTATGCTGAACTGCTTGCAAAGTGTCAGCATGGGAAACCTGGACTGTTTATGGGGGATTTTAATTCAATTGTTGAAGTGTCTGAAGCTTCCAATATGACAGTCCTGACCCAAAGTTGTTTGGAGTTTAGGCAATGGATAGCTGATATGAAGCTAGTTGATCATGTTGTGCAGGGTTCCTGGTTGACTTGGTGGAATAAACAGGCAGCAAACCCAATAGCTAAGAGGCTTGACAGATTCCTAGTTAGTGGAGAGTGGCTGGATATATTTACAAATAGTGTGGCTCGTACTTTATCACCTGGTGTATCAGAACATTGTGGATTGTTGATGGATTCTTGTTTAGACATTGAATCTCCTCCGAAGTCTTTCAAGTATTTCAAAATGTGGTGGTAGCATCCACTGTATGAGGGGGCTGGTATTAGAAGCATGGGATGAGGAAGCTTCAGGGGCTCACTATAAACAATTTTATAGGATGTTGAAAGTTCTTAAAGATAAATTGAAGAAGTTGAATCGAGAAAGCTATTCTGATATCTCTGCTCATGTGAGAGAGGCTGAATTGGAGCTGGCTAGCAGGCAATCTGAATTCTGCTTCATCCTAATGAAGACAATGCTATACTTGAATTGGAACAAGCTGCCATCTGTAGTGAATCACTAAAAGCGGAGGAGAGTCTATACCGCTAGAAATCCAGAGTCAGATATGTACAGGAGGGTGATGCAAATACATCATACTTGGATTATAGGTATAATATGTCTCTCTACTATGACGTTTTATCAAACATGCCCCTCTACTATTTTTTACATCAAATATGCCCCTGTACTTTGAAAAAATTATCAAACATGTCCTTCTGTTAAAATTTTCATTGAAAAAATCGTCAATCATGGTTGAACCGAGATTTAGATGACCCGACATCGGCAAATGGGAGGAAAAATGTAAGTTTTGTCCCCTGTTTTATTTCCCTGGGTCTTTTCAAAGTGAAATTATTTGAATGATTTGATTATACAAAAGAACGAAAAAAATTCCAAAGTGAATTTATTATGGATATTTTAGTCATTTGTGTCGCCCAAACTAAAGTTCGGCCTTGGTTAACGATTTTTGGATGAAAATTTTAACAAAAGGGCATGTTTGATCATTTTTACAAAGTACAGGGGCATGTTTGATGTAAAAAATAGTAGAGGGACATGTTTGATAAATCGTCATAGTAGAGGGGCATATTATACCTATAACCCCATCATACTTCCATAGGTTGGTGAAAGTAAGGAATCACCGACAATCTATAAAGAGAGTAAGAGACTATTAAAAGATGATGTTATAGAGGTCACTACAGTAAAAGAAATGGGGGCAGTTAGCAGTGGAATTCTATCAACATCTGTTGAGGAATAAGGATGCAGCTGTAAAGGGTAAAGACGTTGCTTATTATAGAAGTTTTCGGAGGCACACTCTTGATACAGAAGCAGCAGCTTCCCTAATGTCTCCCGTAACAAGAGAAGAAATTAGAAATATATTCAAGCATATGCCAAATGATAAAGCTTCAGGGCCAGATGGTTTTCCAGCTGAGTTCTATGAGGGTGACTGGGCTATAATTGGGGAATCTGTGGAGGAGGTTGTACTAGAGTTCTTTCGAACAAGCATAATGCCAAAAACATGTAAATTCCACTATTCTAGCTTTAATCCCTAAGCTGCCAGTATTAGATCGAATGAAAAAATTTACACCAATCTCTTGTTGCAATGTATTGTATAAAGGGATATCTAAAATACTTGCAAATAGGCTGGCAGTAGTACTCCCTCTTGTTATAGGAAAAGCATAATCAGCTTTCGTTAAGGGTAGGCTAATCAGTGATAACATCTTAATGGCTTCTGAACTGGTCAAGGACTATCACAAAAAATCAATATCTTCGAGGTGTGTGTTAAAAATAGACTTAATGAAGGCTTTTGATTCTGTTGATTGGGAATTTTTGTTTAAAGTTCTCTTAGCAATGAATTTTCCAGCAGAATTTGTTCAGTTACTGGAAACTTGTGTTAGAACACCTATGTTCAGTGTTTGTTTCAATGGTGGACTGTGTGGATACTTTCCTGCTTGTAAAGGGCTTCGTCAGGGGATCCCCTGTCGCCCTACTTATTTACACTTGCAATGTAGTTTTTCTCTTGTCTCTTACATGATGTTGTTATCAAAAATCAAGTGCCCTATCACCCAAGGTGCAAGTTTCTAGAGATTTCTCATTTGTGCTTTGCGGATGATCTATTAGTATTCACTAATGGTTCAGTCAGGGGAATAATGGGGATTAGGAGGTTGCTTGATGGATTTTATAGAGACTTTGGTTTAAGGTGCAATGTTGAGAAGTGCCAGTTGTTCTGTGATGGGATACCAGATGAAGAAAAGAGTATGATATCGAGGGTGACAGGATTTCCATTAGGAGAGCTGCCTGTAAGATATCTTGGTGTCCCTCTCATCAATGGGAAACTATCAACCACAGATTGCAAGCTATTGGTAGACAAGATAACAGCTAGAATTAGAACATGGCAAGCTCACCTTTTGAGTTATGCTGCCAGATTGCAGCTTATTTCCTCTGTTGTCACCAGCACAATGCAGTACTGGATGGCCCTATTTTTGCTACCAGCGAAGGTATTGAAGGAGGTGGAGATGATATGTAACAACTTTTTATGGGGAGCGGGGAGTCAGGAAAAGAGGAAGCGAGCATTAGTTTCTTGGGACAAGGTAGCTAGGCTCTAGGTATCAAAGACTTCAAATCGTGGAACAAAGCGTGTGTGATACGCCATCTATGGAATCTCCTTGCTGAGGCAGGGTCATTATGGGTGGCTTGGATACTTAAATACAAGGTTAAGCACCAATCCATCTAGACTTTGTCTGGGTCCTCAGGTTCCTGGATTTGGCATCGTATCTTGAAGTGCAGAAGCCAAGCTCAACCTTATTTGTCTGGAGCAGGAGCTACATTGGCATGGGAAGGTAATAATCTTACTTGTTACTTTGTTAAAACTATCTGGAATTCAATCTTCCCTATGTTTCCTAAAGTTGACTGGAGTGAAGATGTGTGGGGAAAACCGTTTATACCAAAGCACAGTTTGCTTGTATGGCTTATAATTTTGGACAGAATCACCACAAGAGACAAGTTAGTGCAGTGGGGGTTAATGACTGATAGAAGTTGTGTGTTGTGCCCTCATGGAGAGGAGACAAGGGACCATCTGTTTGTTCATTGTTCTTATAGCAGGACTGTACTTAAAACTATGTTGCAGAAGATAACGACAGTACCAGTGCACACAACATGGGAAGCACATCTAGCATGGGTAAAGGGACACTGGACAGAGCAGTCTGATAAAACAAAGTTGGGAAGGGTGTGCTGGTTGATTTCATTGAGTTACATTTTGAGAGAATGTTGCCAACGAGTTTATGGCACAAAAAAAGGAGGTTGCCTCATCAAATTGTCAAGCAAAGTGCAGAGGAAGTGGAGATTTTTGCCTCGAACAACCTGCAGAAACCCAGTTCAATACTTACATATATAGTTTGAGTTATATTCTTGTAATAGTAATAGTGTTTTGTTGAGACTTTGTACTTGGAGAAGGGGTTTTGCAGTTTGCAAACCCTAGTGCTTAATGCCAATTTTGATTAACCATAAAAAAAATTACCTTGCCACCCTCTCACCCTCTTTCTTCTTCTCCCTCTCTATTCCTTTACTTTAGAGCATGGTTGGCATGCTGGCCGGTTGAACCTGGTTGAACTGGTGTCTGTCAGTAAACCGGCATGATCGACTTACAATTCTAAGTACAGTGATGTCGTTTTAGGAACTTACTTAATAAAAAATTAATTTATTATTTATTTTATGAGTTTAGAAGTCAAAAGTTAGTGTTGTTTGTTGGATTGTAACTAAAATGTGCTCAAATATGTTTTATGTATGACTAAATTCATTGGATGTTAATGATTTTCACATTTTTAGAAATTGTATTAAACCAACATAAACTAGTTGTATCACCGGCCATACCATTACACTTGATTAGTTGACCGACATTTTTCCCACCTATTACCATTTAAAAATTTTGGGACCCGACATTTTTTAATTTTTTTCCATTATTTTTTCTTCTTTCGTTCAAAATAGAAAAGATAAACAATAATAGGTGGGATAAACCAAATTTTTTAAGTGATCTGTGCTGACTTGGCAATGACATGACATGTTAACCGTTAGTCAATGCGTTTGACTATCCAAGATAACGGTTACATCTCGGGTTCGGCCACTTTCGTAACTTTAATGCATAATTGAGGCCACGGAATTATGTTTAATTTGTAAGAAGTTAAGGTCATACAAATAATTTATAAGTAAAAGTTTGTGTTCTTTGTACTCATACACTCGTATGTTCGTACGACAATGAACTTCCTTCTTCTTGCTTTCGTCCTACATCACTTCCTCCAATTCCGTACCCAAGTGTTGTGAAAGAAACCTATGGTTTCTATAATTACTATTATTATTAGGAGGATTTTTATTATTAAGTGTACGAGTCATATTAGGATAGTCTATTAGGTTTTCCGGTCCTTTAGCTATAAATATGTACTTTGGGTTTTTTGTTCAATTAAGCAGAAATCAGTTAAAGAATTATCTTCCCAAACCCTAAGCTCTCCCTATCTCCTAATTTCTGTTCTTGCCTAGTCCAAGACTTCGGCCGATTCTTAATTCTGTTCTTCCTCTCCTAATCTCAATCCCTAATTTTGTTCGTATAAACCCTAATTCCCAAATATCAAATCCGATAGAACCTTATTTCTATCAATTGGTATCAGAGCCAACATGAGCTCCTCGTGGCTCTCTGATCCAGGATGGAACCGTATGATGCAACGACTCGACGCCATCTGCGCCGACCAGGCCGCGACTGCACGCGCACGCGGCAGGGAGGTGGTGGCGGCGCGCGGCACAGCAGGGCTGCCCGAGGCGCGGGCCAGGCGGGCAAGGATGGAGGCGCCATCGCGCGAAGCGCCGCGGGTCGTGGTGGCCGCCAACGAGACGGCGGCGATGCAGGAGGACGGAGGTCAAGGCTCGGCGCGACGGAGATCGCCCAAGGAGGAATGCCGGCGTCGGAACGACGCAGCGGCGAGGAGATGGGCCCGTCGCCTATGAGCAGATCGCCAGAGGAGCAGGTGACGGCGGAGAAGAAACTGCCGATGAAGGCCGCGTCGGAGGACGTGATGGAGACAGGGGGCGAGCTCGGGGAAGCGGAGCCGGTTGGGGTGAACGCGGCGGCGGAGGTGGAACTGGAGAAGGAGCCGAAGACGAGGCCGGCGTCGGGCTGGTCCTCGCAACGTCGGGTGCGCGGCGCGCCGTTGGGGACATCGAAGAAGGAGGTGGAAGAGGGCGGCGGCGTGGCTTCCTTGCACTCAAACCCTAGGGTGGCCTCCAACCGCGAAACACCACAGCAACAGTTATGCTCGTTGGGCCAAGCCATTTGGGCCAACTATTATTTTTGGGGGCCAAGAGAAATGGATTGTTTGGTGCAGGAAGGGGAGGGAAATTTCATTCATGGGTTTGAAAAGAAAGAGGAGAGCGTTGGGCTCATCACAGGCCAAATTGACCAACGGAGCGGGCCAAGTCTGAGAGAGAATGGGACCAATGTAGGTTTAGTCTTGGGCTGCCCAAGAAAGGAGCCAACAAGGTTTATGAGGCAGATGGGCTGATTCTACAGAGTGGGCTAGGGCTTCAGTTGGGCTGGCTAGTTGGGTTTTTTTGGTATGGATTGGGTTCAATGGCTTGGGAAAAGATGGTGCATGACTGGAAGAAAAGAAAGCGCAAAGAGCGGAGAAGTCGATGTGCAAATTGTGGTGGGAGGAGAAGTTAAATTGGTCAACCTTGAGGACAAGGTTGGTCTCAAGGGGGAGGAGATGATAGAAACCTATGGTTTCTTTAATTACTATTATTATTAGGAGGATTTTATTATTAAGTGTTCGAGTCATATTAGGATAGTATATTAAGTTTTCCGGTCCTTTAGCTATAAATATGTACTTTGGGTCTTTTGTTCAATTAAGCAGAAATCAGTTAAAGAATTATATTCCCAAACCCTAAGCTCTCCCTATCTCCTAATTTCTCTTCTTGCCTAGTCCAAGGCTTCGGCCGATTCTTAATTCTGTTCTTCCTCTCATAATCTCAATCCCTAATTCTGTTCGTATAAACTCTAATTCCCAAACATCAAATCCGATAGAACCTTATTTCTATCATGTTGCATAAGACAGAACATACACTATATAGACATTAATCATTATTAATACAACACATTCACAGTACGACTAGAGGTTCCTGTTCTTCCCTTTCTTCCCCACAACTTTCTGCACATCCTCCCAGAACTCTAAACATGGTGGAGCCAGCTGGTGGATTGATGAGGAAGACCGGCTGGGTAGGAAAAAAAGAAAAGAGTACAAACTACAAACACCAGCTCTTTTACATCCCTTCACCTTTATCCTCGCAAAAAACCCAGCCCTTTCTTTTCCCTCCACCTCGATCTCATACACAGCAAAATACTGAACAATTTTAAGTTAAAAAGAATGACCACCGACGAGACCTATAGTTTGGTTATTAATGTTACAACAAAATGACACTGCTCTGAGAGCTGAAACAAAAATGAAGAAGGGAAACTTTTATAAGTTAAAAGATACAAAAGAGGGCAAGGGCGAGGGGGCACAATTGTACAAAAGATGCAATTTACATGAAGTAGCTGAGGGCCTTCTTTCTCCGAGACCCACCTTCGCCATATAGTTCATTCCACTGCAGAAGCTCCGTCATGTTCACCGACTCTGAAGACACGCTTGCGCATACCCTTTCATGAGCATATTTGAAGTCCTCCATGTTCAGAGGGCGTATGTCTGAACTTCCACTTAATGCTGGTGGAGGTTTACCTTCTGCCTCAGCTGCCGCGTGTTCCTGTAGTTAATTCAAATGGAACTAACCATCAGACCAGAACGAACCGAGACACAAAAAGCTTATGCCTAAACAATCCCTACAGGGAACTAAGTACAAGACCAACAGAGCCTGATAGTGTTTTCAGTATGATAAACGTAATTCCAGATAATTTGAGCACTTCCTCGATCAAGTAGACATGAATGAAAGGTAATCTCAAGTAAACCTGTACCAAGGAATGCAGTTGAGCAAATGCAGAAACTGAGCACAATACCTTTTTCTCCTTCTCCAGTATCTCTTTTATTGGGCGGTGAGCTGCAGTCACACACAAGTTCTACAAAAGAGAGAATAATAAAGACGACAAGATGGTTAGTTATCATAGGTTAGAACTCTTGGAAGGTCAAGAACAGCTAGAGAGGAAGGGGAGGTGATCCATGAACAATTATCCACTGAAAAACTTTCAAAGCTAAAACACCTTGAGGTCACTTCCAGAATATCCATCAGTCATGCTTGCAACTGCATCAATATCAACAGTTGGAGACAAATCCTCTTTTGCCAATATGACTTTCATTATCTTGGCTCTATTTGGAGCGTCGGGAAGATTTACCATCAATCTGGGAACGCAGCAGATGTCACAGACAAAGAAGACTTTATTCAGAAACCTCAGCAACACTAGTGTTCCCATCTCACTAGAATGTGCAACAATTTTTACCTTCGGGGAAGCCTTCTAATGACAGCTTCGTCAAGGTCAAACGGTCTATTTGTAGCTGCAAGTACCAAAACCCGCTCAGTGTCTTTTGTTCGCAAGCCATCCCAGTTCACCATGAATTCATTCTTCATCTTCCGCATAGCCTCGTGCTCTCCTGGATTTTCTCTCCTTCCTAACATGCTATCAACCTATATACAGCAAAAGAAAAAGTACAGAGTGGGCATCGAACTGGCTTAATATTCAACTAACAACCACACATAGCAAACTCAAAATTCCACTAGCGGAATTGTAAATGAAACTTGCCTCGTCAACAAAGACGACACTAGGAGCAATTTTGCTGGCCAGAGAAAAAACAGCTTTCACATATTTTTCACCCTCGCCAAACCACTGTAAGCATAAATGAGGAAAATATGAATAATGAATGCATTTGGAAAAAATGAAAAAAAAAAAAGAGAACCATAGTATCTAGTCCAGTCGTAGACTTAACCTTAGAAGTGATGCTCGACATTGAAATATTGATGAAGTTTGCACCAGCTTCAGTTGCCACGGCCTTTGCAAGCATGGTCTTACCAGTTCCAGGAGGTCCAAACAGAAGTATTCCCTTGCAAGGCTACATATCAAAACAATCAGTAACAAAAAGAGATTGTTAACTTCCCTATTACAATTAGCAACCCAAGATTTTTCATAAGGAAAAAACACTCTTAAGGGAGGTTAGGGAGCTTGCTGGAGTATGAAAAAGAAAGGAACCTTAGTTAATTGCCCTTTGCAGAAAAGCTCAGGTCGTTGTAATGGAAGCATCACCAACTCTTTCAATGTATCCTTGACATTTTCAAGAGCTCCAATATCATCAAATGTAACCCCAATATCATTAGGTGGAATAACATCAGCCAGGAGCCTTTTCTCAAACTCATTTTCTGTCACGACATCCTGATTATGGACCAAAAATATGACTCAAGAAGCTTAACTTGAGAACTACCAAAACAGAACAAAATACATAGAACATGCAAGTTCATTTTTAAGATTGGCAAGCCAGGCAAAATCAATTTGACTAGAACTACTGTCAGTCACCTTGAGAGACTTCTTTGAGCTTTTAGATTCATTCTGCAATGCATACAAGATTTCCATGCCATAGTGGATGCTGCCACAAACAAAACATTGCATTTACATCGTTAAATAATTCAATAACTAAAGCTCCATGAGAGACAATTCAGAGATGTTAATCAACCAAATTACCTTTCGGTAGACAGAACGAGCCTAGTATCAGATTCAGCTTCAGGATTATGCATAAGGTGATGACTTATAGCCCAACCAATCACCTTCTCGGCACCTGCAATGCACGATAAGGCCAGGGACGTTAGGAGAGTTCATCACAAAACTCTACCTGACAGAACAAAATACATACTTTCATTTGTAAGTGTTTGATCCTTGATGCTTAGTGTCTCCAAGCCATCGCATTCGACTCCACAACGACCCAAAACCTACATATAGCTTTTAGTCAGACCATAATCCTACTACGTAGAACCTCACAAACAATGTCTGGAAATAAAGACAGGATAAATAAGAGAAACTGCCCTTGCCAATACTGGACAGAGATGATGTCACTCATATTACTTTATTGACGACCTTCCAGCATTTTACACGACAGAAATAGACATGCCAGCAAATATGAAGAGTCATCAACAAAGAGACAAACTTCAGTATTGACAAACACATGAGCTCTCATCAACCAACTTTCTGAAAACTAAGCAAGAGAACTACAACATTTTGCAACACCCTGAGAAGGAAAAAAAGGGCAAATGAAGAACCACTAAGATTGCAGCAGAGCGCTTTAATTGCCTTTGTTTACAAAGGAGGTATGCACATGACAACTAAAAATGGAGAGAGGATGTGATTTTCATTGTGAAGATATTTAATCAACTCTTCCCAAGGGTAACAGTGAGGGGCTACAAATGCCATGCTCAAGATAAATAAGGTATGACGTACAGAATTCCATAGTTTCATTCACTGTTAATTAGTGCCAGTAATGGTACAATATCTGAGTAGAAGGACAAAGAAAAGGGTGTTGATGAAGTAGAAGAAGAGGGGAGCACAAACAGCAATTTGTGATTAGAACAAGAATTAACCCGATTAATTGGGATAAGAGCATCGAGCCAAAAAGACCCAAAAGCATTTGAGAGAAATTTAACTTTTACAATAGCAACCAGCAAGAGAACTTACAGTGCGGAGATGATTGAGATTTCCCTTCATTTTAAGAGTTTCGGCATCTCGTTCTAAATCTTGCTTCCAAGAAGCTAGAAGACCCTCCTCCTGCAATGTTTAGTAAGTCTCTATCAGATTGTCATATTGTAATCCTTACAACTAAAATAGTACTATATCACAGACCTGTGGCATGTGAATTGCAACTTTATTCGGGAAAAGCTTGGTCAGAAGTTTTGTTGCCTTTGGTACTTCTTTACCTCTATCATGAAGTCTGCCAAAACTATCCTGAGGAATTGACATGCAGGATGGATCAGACACCTACATCACTAACGTCTAAATGTTCATAAGGAAAAGGGAAGCAGAAAGAATAGTTACAGGAAATGCCAGGTCAAGAAGAGCAGTCTGGTTGCTGCCAAATTTAGTGAAAAGGAGTCCACCTGGATGTGACTGCAAACAAATGCCAGAAGGTGAATACCACTTCTAAAACCAAACTAAAAATCTGCCTGGCAACTACCCAAGCAGAAATTACACAATCAAGAGAAAGTTCCTTTCCTCCAGGGCTAGGAAATGCACATGCAAGGTCATGGTCAAAATCGGATACTTATCCTTTCTATTTCAATGAATTTACAAACAAAAGAACCCATTAAAGACACCATAGAAACTATGCATGCTAAGCAATGTCAGGAAATAATTGATAGGAATGACAATAGGAAGGTTTCAGAACGGCACATTTGCTGAAAATGAATAAGACAATCATGAAGTTGCTTTCAATCTTGCTGCTAATTAAAATGGTCGAAACCTTTTCTAAGCCTCCTTGGACAATATACATGAACAACATCGAAACACTCATCTTAGGAAACCAAAAAACTGGCACCTTTTCCTTTCTATTGTCTGTCTGTGTATGAGAGCCAATAACAATCACATTGTCGGGAAGCTTTTCAAGCCTGCTTTTAAATGTGGTGTATGAGTCGGAGTTTGCAGCAATGGACTTCTCAGAATCTTTCACAAACAGAATGAATGGGGAAGTTCTGCTCTCACTGTAAACAGCCTGAAAAAGAGACATGCAAATGGTAAAGAAGCGAAAGGCAGTATAGTTACTAATAATACAAGACTACAGCATCAATACCTCAAATAAGATGTTAATAAGTAATCTGTCCAAATCATCACTGTTCTCCAGACGCAGATCAGTAACTGAAAAGGTGAGAAATATTTTAGTAGATTGGACAATAGAAAAAGCATTATAACATGAAAATATTAAAGTTCACATCGATAATCACCGTTGCAGAAGTATCCATGACCTAACTCGCATAAACCTCCAAGATCAACCCCATCAGGTACGGGTTTATCAAATTTCACACCAACTTTTGCTATAGGATTGTCTTCAAATTGTAAAATGACCTTTCCCCGAATCCCAGAGAGTGGACCCCTACAGATCATGTTCACAAAAAGTAAATGATGGTTGCAAAACACTGAAACAGGCTTACAAACATAAAGTCAAAACCGCATATGTAAGCATGCATTCCAAGAACTTCAACTCTGCAATACTCATGGGCTTGCAAAAATTTCAGGACCAATCTGATGGTACCTTCTGTCCATTATAAAAATCTTGCTAGAACTTACCTAGATGAAGATGCTGTTGGATACAAACAAGAAGCAGACGTCGAGAATTTTACTCTGTCACCTACGATTTCCATGATCATAGTTTAATGCATCTTCAGTAACAAGCAGAGGCACATACACAAAATCTGAAAATCCATTTGCATAGAAACGAAGATGCCTGCCTACAGAAACTTAATACCTAATTTAAACTTTGTAGTTTTAGATGCCCCAGAAGAGGAGGGTACACTATCAAAATCAGTCTTTGCTTGAGATTCTCGCCCTGAAGGGACAGTAGAGGAGCTTGGTGTTTCTGCTTCACCAGCTGACTGAATGTTCTTTAGCACATCAGTGGTTAGAGGACTTTGTTTAGCAAAAGTGCAGGACTTTTCTGCATTCATTCCATCCTTAAAAAGCTCCAATTTCTTTGAAGATAAGCCCTGAATTTCCAGTACAGGATTTCGCATGATAGATTAATGAATGACCAGCATAAAGTGTTCAGCAAGGACAGGCAAGACTGCATTAAACCTACCCCAACAAATGAATGGCTATCGAATATGAGCAATTTAGACCCAAAGTAATTAGCAAGTGCCTTTGCTAACATCTCCTGATATATCTCCGAACCTTAACATAAGATGACAATGAAAGTTATTAGTTAAACTGTAGATTCAAGGGTAGATTTAAGTGGGAGACGATGGAACAGAATGGTGACATACCAGCTGGACCAGATAGCAAAATTCGTGGATTAACAGTAGAGAGTTCTGAAGTATATTTAGCATGTTCTTTGTGCTTCAGGTGTATAAATGAAGCTGCTATAAGCACGTTTTTTGTATTTTCACTGCACAAAAAAAGAAGGCCCACCAATCATTTGTCAATGAACAAAGTACAAAAACATGCAATGAATTTCCCAGAGGATAAAGATCATTGTCTAGAACTATACTAAAAACAAAAACTGGTACATGAGAAATCCTACCTCAGGAAATATGGGAAGTTGTCAAATGAAACGTCTATGTTTTTGCCATCTAGAATTCCAGCATGAATGTCTTCTTTGATGACTGCAGCCCTAAGTGAAATCCCCGAGGTCGATGGCTGCTGAAAGTCCCTCGCCCACTCGTTCTTTTCCTCTAAAACCTGTTCACAGAAACTCACGCTCAAATTGTGTTTACAGCTAGATGATAGAGCTAACAACCTGAACCGTATCAAAATTCACCTCGGATAATTTGCCATTGCATTTCTCTATGCCAGAGTCTTGGCTGCAATCATGGGGAACGTTCTTGGGTACTTCTACAACGTCTGCAGCTTTATCAGTCCCCTGGTTAGGAATTGAAATTTCTTCCAAAGCATCAACATCAACCTCTGGGCTATTCTGAACAGAAGGACCAGCAACTTCATCTCCTTGGTGAAATCTGCTAGAAGTCTGACCTGTAGACTTCCAACGAGACAAATCTTGCCTAAGGCTTGAAAGAGAAGCTAATATGGATGCCCCTGCAACAGCTGAAGGGTCTCCTGACCTCCTCTCAAGTTGCAAGAATTTCCCCAAACTATTGTGAACCTCCATGCCCTTCAGGGCAACCTCAGTTAGGAGTTGCTGAAAAATCTTCATTGGCACTCATTAAGGAGATCAATAAAGTTGTTTACAACAACACAATACAAGCAAATGATTCATTAGGAAGGGGATAATCAAATTGAGCCTGACAGCATCCAAAGCCTTTAAGTAAGAGTCCATCAAACTTCAGAAAAGGATACATATGCATGGTTACCCAATAGACCAAAAACCACCTCATCTCCTGAGCTAAGAACACGGCTAGAATTCTTCTTGACAATAGACCCATTTACTTGAACAGATCCTTTGCTCCCCGTGCTTTCCAGGACAGCAACAGTACTCCCTTCGCGCTGATCATGTCCACAAACAATGAGTTCTCAAACTGCATATACATTTTAAGGAGTTCACCTCCAGAAGAACAAATATGACACTATACAGCTCCATAATTCCACTGAAACGTGATTTCAACACTCCATAGGACCAATCATCTTTTACCTATCCTCACTCTCTTTTCTTTGAGAATATAAATCATCTTAGGTTAAATAACTCCATGGTTACATAAATACCTGTGTCTGCTTTATTTTACATAAAACTTGACTTATTGGCTGATCCTTCAGCACAAAACTGCAATGCCTGCTTGAGCCAATAGTGAAGCTTGCTGGGCAAATGATTATGTTTGGATTCTGCAGCAA